>JAODLC010000028.1:7827615-7839506 GCA_026781145.1 Hippopotamyrus pictus | reverse complement strand
TTGGCCTATAGTTTGACAAATTACTTCTATCCCCTTTTTTGAAAATGGGCATTATGTTGGCATGCTTCCAATCAGAACTGCCACATTGTCTAATAAAATGCAGCAGATCATAGTGTCTGCATAAAGCTGGAATAGAAGATTAAGTCTACATAGTTCAAAACGGGGGCCCCAGCCTTGGCAGAAGAGTAACATATCCATGGGCTCTTGAGCAAGGCCCTTAACCCCCATCTTCAGAGGTGCTGCACACTGGCTGGCCCTGTGCTATGACCCCCAAGATTGCTCTCACCTGCATCTGTGTCTCATGGAAAGTAAAACAGTGTAGGAAAAAAGAAGCATTCCAATATACTTATGCAAATTGAAAATAAAGGATTATTTCAATTAAATGGAACTGATAAGATTATTTAATGGGGGGATTGGAACTCTTATGAAACACTTTTTCAGTGTGTGGTTTCATTATAGATACTCATCTGCTTATGATGACTTAGGTGCTGACATTCATATCTTAAACTGATTTGGTAGAACATTATAAGCATGTACTACCACCAGATATTTCCCTTTCTCTCCTACTTCCCATTTTTAAACAATGATATAGTATCAAGTAAACACATAAACTGTGGACACTTTTGACACCCAAACAATGTGAAAGGTGCCAGATACGGTGTTGTCTGGTTAGACCGTTTAGGCAGCCATATGGCTGAATGGTTGTTGTTAGACCTAATGGACCAACCAGCATAATTTGAAAATAATTATGGCACTAGCTTTTCTTTTATCATTGATCATTTTTTAAATTTATGTAGCTGCATTTAAATATGGGTGTATCACGTATTTTGTTTTTTCTTTTGCTAGATGTTTATGGCTACTTGCTGGCAAGTTCTACTGTGACATGCGGGTGCAGGTTCAATGTAACAAAGAAATTAATGGTCATTAACGATGCCCAAACATGTTTGCCGCATGCAGTCTGTTCACTCATTTTTATTTTTATCGACATTTGACCATTTTTACATGCTTTAAGAAAAACAATATAATGCTCTTAAGAATAGCAGTAATTTGTCTGTAATATTTTTAAGCAATTATCAGCATTGTACAGCTGTGTATTACCAGACCAAACTTAAAAATACATTTATCTGATATCAAGAAATGTCACAAGTTAAATACAAGCTCATGTAAAAGAAATTCCTAACATACACTACTCCTGTTCATTGATTTTAATATAATTATATAGCAATTTAGCAGACACCCTTCTCCATGGCAACAAACAGTACATGACCTCAGTGAAAAGTGTTTTGCTTTTTCTAAGTAAAGTAAAACAATTCATTCAATATAATAGAACAAATAATCACAAAATTGAACAAGCCATCATCATTAAACTCTTGAAATAATAGTTTTTCCAAAGTCCCGCCTTGATGGACTCCCATAGACAGAGTCTTATAGTATAATTACAGTAATTATTTCCTTCTTGTTTATTTATTCATTTGTCTATCCATCTGTGCAAACCACCACCTTTGTGGGGCAGTAAAATGTCCCATTGCCTTCATGGCTGAAGAAATATGTTAGTATGCTCATATTTATAAAAGCAAATGACAAAAATAAAGCCCTTAAATCTTATATTATTTCTGAAGCTAAATAAGAAAACAGTTTTTGGTGCTGTGACATTAATTACCACTGCTTGAAATGAACATATATAACTTGCAATGCGATGGAATGGGTTGACCATCTTCAAGGCAGATTTTTACAAATAAAACAATAAATCAGTACTATGTATTTTTCATTCACCTACCAACATATTTTGGCCATATGTTTTATTATGGTTTCATGTATGCAGCAATATAACGCTGCATCTCAATTGTAGTGTACATACTAATTAATGTGAAAAGTGCATGCTTTTCTTATAAATATTTATGTTTCTGTTTTGGGTAACGAATGTTTTTATGTATCACTGGGAAATGTATTTGATACTAGTCTAAGTCTAATATGGTAACACAAATGAGTACAAAAGAAACATTTGAAACATTGCTATACTTGCTTTGTTTAACATGTCTTTTCTGTGAACATCTATATTGAGCACAACTGGTCTTGCATTCTCTATGTTATGTCTACAAGACAGTGTACTGTTCAGTAATTTGACACTATTAAATGAAATGGCTATTACTTAAGCATTTCAGTCTTTAACCTTGCAGCATAAATAATTTTATTGATATAGGAATTTTACCATATATATTATACAATAGATATATAAGTAATATATAAATCATTATTTACATTTTTAACTTAAGCTGCCCGGTATGTTGGACACAAATGCCATCTATTGGTAAAGGGAAAAAATACCCTAATAATCTAGCATATATGTTTGTATTTGGAATACTCAGAAAATTTCTTTTTATCTATAACAGAAATAAAATAAACACTTGAAACCACAAAATTGTGTTCAAATTTTCTACACTGTAACATATAATACTAAATTAATAGCAGTCAATCGCCACAATGTCTAATTTTGCTCATGTGCTTTGCAAATAAATGATTCATGAATGTCATGAATGTGCACTCTATGTGTATTTCAGCATCCATCAAAGTCAGCAACGATACCTCAGATAACCACATGCTTTTTTGCCAGACTTCCGCTTACTCTCAGATTTGAATGTATTTGCTGACATCTTGTGGTGAAATCATATATAAGGTATATTAAAAAAAAACTCAGTAAGTGCAAAAATGATTTGGAGAAATTTCTTTTAAACGTAGAAACAATGTAATTGTATTTTACATTCAACATCTTATAACATATTCCATAACGAGAGGGTCATGGTGTATGTATGTATGCCTGTATGTATGTGAATATAGTACAAACTACAAAAGGCAATTGTGAATATGCTTGGTTTCTTTTTATTCGTTTCCCTTCCTCCCTCTTTCCCTCCCTACCACCGTCTATGTATATTCTAACGGCTTATCCAGTGGAGAGTCACTGGAGGACCCTATGCCAGGCAACAGGGGACAGTCACTAGTACACCCCAGTTCAGACTCAAACAAAATCACACGCTAACCAGAGTTGCCAATACTCTTAACTGCTGGTTTGTGGACTGCTTTTTAAATTGTAATTTTGACCTAATTTCTATTTTGGCACACTCAATGAATACCAGCCTACACATTTTATTGTAAATAAACAATTGAGGGGGTGTTTTATCCCATTAGCTTTAACTGACACCATAAAAATGTAAAATTCTTAAATATTCCATTTCTAAATTCTTAAATATTCTCATCATGACCTGTGGTAGTTCATTTACAGTAAACTGTTTTCAAATAAAGCAGTATGTATCATTATTCACAAGCATTTCTTTACATTTTAAAATATTTCTGGCATGATATGTATATTTTTTTACATAGCTGCTTGCTACATCACTAATCTTTCATCTTTTTTATTCAGCTTTATTAAATAGAAACTGGAATTATCACTAAAACTACATTACACATATGATTTAAACACTACTACAAAGTGTAGTGATAAACTACACTAAAAATAATTTAAAATTTAGATGCCCGCTTTGTCTAACAGGATTTTAAAGGCATCATTTGCAAAGATGAAGTGATGAGAATACGTAAACTGGGAATTTTATTTTTTAGTCATAAAAAGAGTATGTTATTTGGCCTACTTATTTCATAATTGTAAAAGAATGAAATGGTATCATTTTTACTGTTAACATATAGCCAAGGTGTTGGAAGAAGGTGCTTTTTCTCACAGGATTGTTGGATCAAGTTCAGGCGTTTCCAGCCCTCTCGGCCCAGATGTCTGTGCTGGTGCACAGCTCAGATTGTGAGGAGTGGAACAGATGGGACTCCAGTTCCTTGCCCCGGTAGAGATGGTGACATCCTGTCATTGCCGACAAGAGGTGTCTGTGATTTTGAAATGGTGGCTCCTGAAAGTGATTAATACATGTGATCTCATTCACAAGTGGGGGGAGGGAACCTTAATGTTATTTTATGGTGAGGTCTAGATTTAATTTTCACATGCACACTTATGTTTGCTTTCATGCAACTCCTCAGCCTATGTGATACATTCAACATTGCCAGAGATGGGATAAATGCCTGTTTTTCATACAACATCGGTGACATATAAGCCTGAAAGGAAGTGTTTCCCTAATGACCTAAATACAATTTAAATTATGGTAAAGAACTACTTTAGAACAGATTTGCTTTACCAAAATTCTTAATGTCATTTACTGGTTTTGCGCTCCCAATTTCTCTCTCTCTCTCTCTCTCTCTATATATATATATATATATATATACACACACACACACACACACACACACATATACATATATATATACATATATATAAAACTTAATGGACTTCAAATAAAATATATGGTTTTCATATTACCTACTATTTATCAGTATGCATTTGCCTGGCAAAGTGTAGTTTTGGGTATTTTTGAGCTTTCACACTACACTTTCAATTATGACAAAATAAAACTGAGTAGAAAACCTGTCTGGAGCATCTGCATTGTCGTCACAGTCTTTGGAGAGTTCAAGGAAACTGTAAGGTGTCTGAGCCTAACAAGATGTTTTTGCATTACAATGAAATCATTCATATGATAATGCAGCATAATAATTTGAATTGATCTGAATGGATTTTCTTTGTTTCATTATTAGAAATGTCAGCTCTACTGTTTAAACAATATTTGAATTTCTTATTCGGGGAAAGTATTTTACACATATACATAATGAATATTTTTATATTTTGATATAAATATATTTTTTAAATACATTAAATACATGATCATAAATTTTGTGTATTTGCCTTCCGCTTTTTGGAGGAAGGTGGATGACATGATTCATTTTGTTTTGAATGAACTATGAATACTATTATATTCTCATCAAATCTGTATACCATGGTAACTAGTATTTGTGTGTTTAGTCTGTGGCTTACTATATAGGTTGCTTGTTAGAAGGGGAGCAACTGCAGAATCTGTGTATAATTATATCTGGGACAAACCTTGACCAACATAATTAGCTGAATTTCGATTTGTTCTCAATTTCCTATTCAATGTGCTCAATAGGAAATCATATAATCCATTAGCCATGAACAGCTCTTTAAAAAGGAGCATTTTTGAAGCACAGATAATAGAAGACTTAAAATCCTGTAATACAGAGGCTCTAGCTTTGTTCCTTGATTGCATAATCCCATTTCACATGCATTTCCAATGTGCTCTTTTATTTTTTTCTCTCTTTCCAAGAACCTAAGCATTACTGAATTATGCAAAATGTCTGTCTGCCTAATAATCATGCCATGGGTTTAAAATATAATATTGCACATAGTTATACACTGCTTAATATAAAATTTTCCATTTCGTTAACCTAACTGAGAATAATGGTGTCAGGACATCCCTGTGAATGTGCTGAAAGACAAGTGTTATGTCATAAGTATATGATTGCTGCTAAGCACTTGCTGGAATACATTATGAGAAAAACATAGATCTGTATTTCCTGTACCAAGTTCAAATCTTACATATTTTAAGTATACAAGTAACATGGTTCTAAGAAATAAACTGAAATTGAGTCATTCATAAAATTGGTTTGCAAACATTCACAAACACAAAATTCATTAAAATTGTTGTATTTATTACTTCAGGGGACTTAACCCAAACTGTGCAATACCTGAGCTCAATTCACAATTTAATCAGTCATTTTCAGTTTACTTGTAATGGATAGTGATTAACAGATATCTAACCTTAAATACTCTGGCTTTCACGATTTTTGCTTTATTTGGGAAATATTAGCTTAATATTTTTCCAACCATAAAATGCACTTGTTTCAATCAATTCATTTGATATTTCTTACATATTTTATGTGCATGTAGATGGTCTGCAAAGGTCTACGGTACATGCCAAAGGGAGTAACATCACAGAAACCACTGTTCTCCAATCTGCCTGAAATGCCTTGTTGGAATTCCAGCCCTTACTTAACAGTCCTTATTGGCTACCTACCTGCAAGGATCTGTCTACACACTGTAAAACAGGGATGGAGTGTGTAGGGCAAACTGAGAATTCAGGCAAGCTGACCAGAGCATACTGGGCTCATCAGAGGTGGGGCTTACAGCTCTATCGCAGGGTGTTTCTCAATACCAGGAATGCAAAGATTGTACCCATCATCTTGGCAGAAGTTGTCTTGCTAACTTCCCAAGAATGAACCTGGGGTGTAATGCATCATGGGACTGGTATCGGTTGGTGAGGTTGAAACCGATGAATCCTTGATATTTGGGGTGGGGCTGAGAATTTTGACCATCCTCTGCACTTCTGTATTGGAACTGGAAGATTCTCATAAAATGAGTACACAAGTACGGTCAAGTACGCATACTGAGAAACACCCTGAGCATTTCAAACATAGGGTGAATAGAGATGTACATTAGGAGAAAAATCTGTTTTTTGGAAGCACATAAGTCTATTCAAGTAGACCCCAAAAATAAAATTACCCAACAGTGAAAAGGAGCATAAAAGTGCCCCTTTAATTGCCCCCCAAACACCTTCCCTGCCACACAGACAACATAAAAACATGATTTTTTTTTTTTTTGTGTAATTTATTCACATGAAATATATTGTGTATTTTTTTTTTTTTTACTTGCACAGCAACCACTGACATGGCTTGTATAACTGTTACTCTATGCATTCTCTTAGCACAGGTGACTCAAAGTATCATTCCACTACAAGCCCCTTGTTTCTATATCACCCACAACTTTTAAAACCTTTACTCCGTTGGCGGGCCAGATTTATCTGTATCGACTAATTGTTAATTGAAACCGAGAAGCCTGTTACTTGGTTACTTGCCTAAGGTCAGCTTGTATTTTGCATTGTGGCGTAATGTGATGGAAGGTGTATAAGGTTTGATGTGTTGCCTGTCTTGGTTATTATGAGCATCTCCAAATGCTCTAAAGAGAGTTATAGAGTTCACAATACACTACTAACATCACTAGCACCAATCATTAACGTGTTGTCACATCATTACTAACCACGATATGTAACAGCATAAACTATATAACCATTTTAGATTCTATGTCATGGTATACCATGATACTTTGAACTAAGGGTACAACAGTAATTCCAAAACATCAGCATCCTCTGAACAACCTTACGTATAGCAAAGGATATTCTGAATTCACTGTTTGGAATACTAACCCCGCAATAAATGTATTTTCTAGGGATGTGAAAATGCATTGTGGTGAATTGATTAAGATGGCGATTCAACTTCATTGATCTGTGACATCACAATTACTGAGTGTTCCCACTCTTTTCTACGGATCATTTTCCAGGACATTTTAATTGATGATTTAGGCTAGCTGGTATGACAGACTGGGGTTGCGCCGTACGCCATTATTTCTCACTGTGGAAGTCTTATTTAAAAGCTGTGCATTCTATAGCTGAAATAAAATCATCTCAGATATTAAGAATAAAGCAAACAGAAATGTAGAGTATTTAACGTTAATACATCCAAGTCAAAGCAATGTTCTTGGTAACACCTGTTTTCTCTTGTTACTTTCTATCCTGTTTTTTTTTTTTTAATATTTACATGAAAATGGTTAACCATAATCCATGTTTCATTTTAAACATCTATCTGTAAAACCAATAAAAACTACCTGATACCTGTTACGTTCGCCGGGTGAGCGAGCAGGCAAGCAGGCGAGAGAGCCAAGAAGTAGGGCAAAACGAGGATTTAATCACAAGAACGGGGCAAACACCAACAAACATCAATGACTCACACTCAATACAGGAAGACGGGGACTAATATACACGGGACTGGTTGGAATTAACTAGACACAGGTGGTAACAATCAGGAGTCGAACAGGCGGTAATGGGGGGGCGTGGCACACACGAGGATTGATCGGAGCTGAACATGACAGAACCCCCCCCCCCCAAAGGCGCGCACACCGCGCCCGAGGGGAGGCGACGGACGAGACAAGGGGCAGGAGCTGAAAGACAAAAGCAAAACATCAACGGGGAACCGGGAACAAGACAGAGACACAAAACAGGCACAAGGGCAGAAGCCAGGACAACACCTGACACAAGACAGGAAAGGCAGACAAGCAGACAGAGAAGGGAGACACGGAAGAAACACCCACAGGCGACACAAAGGGGCCAGGAGTGAACAGAGGAGGAACAAAGGGACGAGGAGCAGAGACAGAAGGGACAGACAGGAACAGAGGAGGGACGAGGGGAGCACGAGGGAGCCCAAGCGGGTGACGGGCGGCTGCCGGAGGGGCCGCAGGGGAAAGGGAGAAGGGAGCAGGAGGGAACCACACAGGGGCCGAGGGAAAGCCGGAGGGGACAAGGAGGGAGCAGGAGGGACCAGCGGCGCAGGCGGGCAGGAGGGGGAAGCCGCAGCCCGGGAAGGCGCCGTCCGACGCCCAGGTGGAGCAGGGGGGCCCGGAGGCGGCCAACACGGAGCCGGAGGAGAGGCCGAGGACCAACACCAAGGAACCGGGGGAGGGCCCGGAAGCGACTGCCGACCTGACGGCGGACCCGCAGGCAGCCACCGAACCACAGCCAGGGGCCCAACGGGCAACGCCCGACGCCTATGTCCCTTCCCCTTGCGGGACACCAACAGGCGGGGTCCCAAGGGGTGTTTGTCCCGGCGGGGCAAGGGCGAAGGAGTCCATAGGGTGGTCCCCGAGGGGTCCCATTCGAGCCCCTCCTGCCCGAGTCTCGGGTGCGGGCGAGGCCGTCGAGCAGGGCTGGACCAGCAGGACAGGCGAGCAGGGCAGGGCCGGCGAGACGGGCAGGGCCGCGGGCGGAGCAGGGACAGGCAGGGCTGCGGGCGGAGCAGGGACAGGCAGGGCCGTGGGCGGAGCCGCGAGTGGAGGCATCCTCAGATGCGCGGCCAGCAGGGGGTGCCTCAGGCGAAGAAGCAAGTACCTGAGGCGTGCGGCCAGCAGGGGGCGTCGTGGCGGGCAGAGCGGTGTTAGTGGCTGCAGGCGGGGCCGCGGGCAGAGTGGCGTCAGTGGCTGCAGGTGGGGCCACGGGCAGAGCGGCATCCTCGGGCACGCAGCCAGCAGGCGGGGCCACGGGCAGAGCAGCGGCGGCATCATCCGTAGCCGGTGGGGCCATAGGCAGGGTGGCATCCTCGGGCACGCAGCCAGCAGGGGGCGCCACGGGCAGAGCAGCTCCGGGACATTGGGCAGCTCAGGAGCTTCCCTAAGGGCTGCCTGAGCCCACGTCCACAGAACGGACGTTGCCCCTTTAAGAGAGTCCGGGACCCGGGGAATAGCGTCCTGCACGCTGCGTATCACCCCTTGGCCCAGGTGCGCCGACCGGTAATTGTATGCCTCCCTAGGAGGTGGCTTTTCAAAGGCAGGGCTGCTCGGGTAGCCGGTAGCGGTGTCCTCCCCAGCGGGCATTAGGGAGCAGGCTCCCAGGAAGAGCGTCGGGGCGGCGTCCTCCCGCTTTCCCCTGCGCCTCTTCTTACGCCTACTGGGACATGTCAGTGGAGGCAGGGTTACCTCCGAGAAGGAGAGCGGCGGCTGCCGCTTCTTCTTTACTTTGCTGGTAAGCTGCACAGGAGATCGCGCACTTCCGCTATTGCGTGCGCCTCGTTGCTTGGGGTAACCTCCTGTAGCAGGGTCCAGCTCTGGTTGGCCAATCTGAGCAAGCCGGGGTCCTCACGGACCTCCGGCTGTTCCTGCCAATGCCTCACCTCAAGCAGCAGGATAATTCATGGGTCTTCCTCCTGCTGCGGTGAGTCTTTTGGGTCAGTCATTCTGTTACGTTTGCCAGGTGAGCGAGCAGGCAAGCAGGCGAGAGAGCCAGGAAGTAGGGCAAAACGAGGATTTAATAGCAGGAACGGGGCAAACACCAACAAACATCAATGACTGACACTCAATACAGGAAGATGGGGACTAACATACACGGGACTGGTTGGAATTAACTAGACTCAGGTGGTAACAATCAGGAGTCGAACAGGAGGTAATGGGGGGGCGTGGCACACACGAGGATCGATCGGAGCTGAACATGACACCGACGTCAAGAGGAACGGCCTCCATGGACTCTCAGATTTAAGCAAGACTTCAAAGGCTGTTTATAATCCATTACAAAACCTAAACCTTTCACCTAAACCTTGATTAATATTTAGAAAAATACTAAGATCTAAGACCAATCAAGTACCATACGTGAAAGTTTAAATAGAAGTTACACAGTTACTTTAATTAAATACATGAATACAGTCTATAAACCAGACAACACAATAAACATAAACCAAGATCACTTAAAAGAATCGCAGTGACCTTCTGTCGGCTGCTACTCAAATATTCATAAAACATAGTTGATTAAAATGTACAAATATTATAACTGAAGCATCTAATCAGTGAAGCACTCCACACCAGAAACCTGCTCTATTTGTATTTGTCGGTTGCCTGCTTTTCTCATTAGAAGTATACAGTCAACGTGAAAGAACTACACAATGATATCGGAATCGCATAACAAGGGGTTGCCGTGCCACAAGCTGGGGACAATTCTGCCCCAAGTCATACGAATTTTAGCTGTGAAAGGCCTGGTAGCAGAACTTTAAATGAAAGTCACCCAACTTTCATTAAACTGCAGCAAACATTTTTCGAGCAAAAAGCTCTACTATAGCTCTACCATAACTCTACTAGTATAACAAGAGGTAATACCAGTAGGAGCAAAATGCACAGATTCAGTGGGCATAATGGAATGTCGATAACTCTGCAGTGTAATTCTGCACATTACAAAAATAGATTTCAGACTAAAATATTATTTCACCATAAAATAAATGTGATGTTAGGAAAATATAGAGCATTAAAATACACAAAGTAGTTTACATGTTGCTTTTGAGGTCTTGCAACACTTTTTGCGAAACCCTGGCAACAACATACCAGTTTCTTCTAGCAAGTGGGTGTGCAGACCTTGCTGAAGGACATTTCAGCAGGAGTCCTCCTGGGACTGTGAAACAACATACAACATCCATCCAAGATGAAGTCTATGCTCTTAATCACCACGCTACCCCCAAACAAGCAGATGTTTCACTCTCTTTTCGTTAAGCAAGCAAAAATCCCATTAAATGTTTTATTCTCTTTGCTTATCTCTGTGGCGGGTAGCTGGGAAAGATTCAGTGTGTCGGAGCTGTTTGCAAAGTCAATAAAACACAGAGACCCCTGAATTGAGACTGCTGGAATCCGAGAAGGAAGGCGAGTCGGTGAGCCAGTGAGCTGTACTTCACATGGAGTTATTTCCAGCTTTTAATGCAGAGGGAGTGTGTGACAGATCTGATGTTTACCTGAACAGGGTGAGAACTGGTGTTTCTCGCAGAGTTCGAAGCCATGGCAGGAAACAGCCCTTAATGATCGTTATGAAGGGGAAAGTCAAGGTGGTGGTAAAGGAGCAGCTGCACTTCTGAAAATGGAAACTTTGTAGCGATGGGCTTTTTCCCGACATTTTGAGGCATCATGGTGTAATTCAGCTAAACAGGAATGTAAATAACATGGATGTTGCAGAATTGGTCTACCAGGTTCTGGTCTTAGAAGGTGGGAACTACTGCTACGACTTTGGTTGGCTGGTGGGAGTGAGATTTTCAACTTGAGTAAAGTCTGCACATGCGTGCACATGCATTTACATGTATGTAACAGTTTTATCACCGTGTAAGTAGGCCGTAGGGTTTGTAATCTACCCCAACACATTTGATGTAGCTAATAGGTTTATAATGGAGTAATATAGATTAGCTGTGAGATTTCTTGCGTGAGAGTCTGAAAGTGTCAACGTCACGCCAGATGCATGAGGGTTGGCCGCATACAAAAAGTAATTATATTCAGCTTCAATGAACCATTGGTCTGCGATGGGCTGGCCCCCTGTCCAGGGTTGTTCCCTGCCTCGTGCCCGTTGCTTCCGGGATAGGCTCCGGAC
>JAODLC010000028.1:7789215-7809213 GCA_026781145.1 Hippopotamyrus pictus | reverse complement strand
CCGAAGGTCAAGTAGGTACATTACAGCTCAGTAACAGTACAAAATATTATATACACGTTGTATTAAGCAATATGTAAGGGCATAAGTTAAGATGGAGCTCATCATTATTAAAACTTCAGGAACAGGATATTAGGACCATCCATTTTCTATACCCCCTTGTCCTATGCCATGTCACAGGAGTTCAGAGCCTATCTCAGAAGCTACAGGCGCAAGGCAGGGAAAAACCCAGGACAAGGCGCCAGCCCATTGCAGGCCACACACACGAATCACACCTATGGATAATTTGGTAACTCCAATTCACCTCAGCATGTTTATGGGTGGGGGGAAACTGGAGAACACAGAAGAAATCCTAAGATGAGAAGAACATGCAAACGTCATACATGTAATCAGAGCAGAGATTCAAACCGCAGGGGTGTTAGGCAACAGTGCTAACCACTGCTGTACCATGCCACATCTAGACAATTGATAATGTTATAAGCTAAATAGCTGTACCAGTAATAAATGCATTGTGTTTGAGATGCCTATTCATCTGTAATAATGATAAACCATCATAATAAACCAGTTTGTAAATTGCATTGAAACTAAGTCTCAGATGAAACGTGCTGAACAAACACGGGATAAAAACAAAGAACATAAAACATTTACCTGTAAACAATCCCGGTGAAACCAGCCACTATGACAACAGGGACATTTGAGCACTGTGTAGGACAGGACAGGCTCTACAGATTCTAAGCACACAGAGCAACAGAGTGGGTTGCTGGTGTACGATGACAGGGGCTGGATTTGAACAGGACGATGGTCTTTACAGAAAGATCTATTGAGAGAAACAGATTACTGAATCATTGCATCATGAATATATATACTACTACTTTTGTATTTTAAGCCTGTTTTATACCCACTGCTGACACACACACTTTAGCATACCAGAGTGCCTCTTCCTACCACGTACATTGATGCCAGGGTTGGGGTGGCGCTGTAGGGCAAAGCTGCTGTTAAGCCCATGTTTATGAACTCTGGTACGAATATTTTATTTAAGAGAGTATTTTGCCAAAATTAACATTTCATTATGTGCTTATACAGTAAAATCCACTCATAACGGACTTCAAGGGACCTGGCAAAACAGTCCGTTATATCCAAAGTCCGTTATATCCAGAGTTGCTGTATGCCCAGAACACAAATACAGGACACGATTTACTCATGTCACACCCCAGCAGATACACTTGTGGTATAGATTATCATATTGTACATGCAGTAATGCAACTTTACCTGACCAGATGCATGACTATTAATAATCCCAACTACGTATCTGCACTGGATATCACCGGCACGCCCACGCGCCTTGTAGGCGAAGCCTGCTTGTCCATTATAGCCGAACAAAACTACAGCTAAATTGGCCATGGGAACCAAATTGTCCATTATAAGCGAAATTCCATTATATGCGAGTCTGCTATATCCGATGCTTTTTCTGCATGTTCTTAAAGGTGCACAGCCAGACACCAGCAGACTTAATCCGTTATAGACGATGTTCCAATATGAGAGAGTCCACTATAATGGGATTTTACTGCAGTTTTTAAGAACATGGACAAGTATATTACACTGAAGTGTCCAACACATAATTTATTTTAGTTTGCAGCCATCTGAGAGTCTTTGTAATCCTGAAGCAAGGAATCACAAATGCTGGCATTTTCAGACATCCATAGCCATTCTTCAAATGAAATTGCCACATCTCTCTGATCAGAGAGGGTAGAAAGTGGCTATATTCAATTTTTGGTCCAATCTCCTCTCTGATTTCCTGCAAAATTTTCCCCCAAGCCAATGAATGATCAAGGTGTGTCTATTTCACAGAACAGCCCATTGCCCACATTGTTTTGATTTTCAATTGATAGGTGCTAGGCCTTAGTAACATGACAATATTAACTGTTATTAACGATATCAGGCAAATATCATACTGTTGATATCTGACAGTGACCAACCAGCAATTATCCCCTATGTCCAAAAAGTAGGCTAGGACTTCACAAACTAAGAATGATGTATGATTTGGGTTTCAGTTGAGCTCTGTGCTAGACCTATTTTACGATCCCTTCTGCTCCCGCCAGGGCTTTTTACTTCTGCTGCTAAAAATTGTGAGTGCACCTAGTTAACATTGTAGGCACAATTTCCTCAAAAATTCACCACAAAACTGAAAAAGGTGTATTTTAGAGGATCATTAGTGCTACCACTCCACCTAGGTTGTTCTGCTAGGAGTTGCTTAGTTTTGAAGATAATGTCAGTCAGCCTTCTCTGGAATATAATGGGACTGAATGACGTTTATTCTGTGGTGATTAAAGTACCAAAACAGACAAACAGACAAATACAAGAATGAATTTCACTGACAGACAGACATATCACTCCACACTCCAATCGGCACCATCTTCTGCACAGTGAAACATTTGGTGTGGGGAGTTCGGTACAGGAAAATGGTTCCTATGTTAAACTGCTCACTACAAAGTGAATTATCTTGAGTAACCAGGTCATGATTTCAGGCAAGAGACATTACAGCTTAACTTTTCAAATGTATTTTTTGGTGCTTTAATCACCATAGAAAGAATGCCACACATTCTCATATTTGAGAGAAGACCTTTCTACGGCCTGTATTTTCCCAAAACTAGGTAACTCCTAACAGAACCAAGATGGACTGATAGCATGAAAGCCCCTCTAAAACATCTTTTTTTCAGTTTTGGGATGAAGTGCCACGTTAAAGAAGTTCTACTCACATTCCAGGCTTTTTGCTGTGCAAAATCAATTACAATCAAAAACATCAACTTAATGTTAAACTACTGGTTTGCTCAGGTCACCAATAATTGGTATTGGCTTTGAAAAAAATGATATTGGTCAATCCCTAATAATAATTATAAATAAGAATAGATTACAACTCCGCTACTGGATTAATGCTTAGTTTTACATTTCTGTATTCACAACTGTTATTCTATGGAAAAACACTGTTCTTCACCGATAACAATAGTTATCACTCATATAGCCCTAACAAAACATAAATCAGTTTTTTTATATAAAGGCAAAATTGCTACATTATGTCAATGTGAATGACATACTTACGGAAATTGTCCAGTGAACTGGAATATAAACTGTTGTTGGATTCCACATGGCAAATGGACCACCTTTCTGCAGCTTTTAATGTTGCAGCCAACCGAGGCCCCCTTCTTCTTGCAAGCGTTACAGGTCTAGACAGAGTCAGTTAGTTAGCCTAATGAGAAAATCTAGGCCTAAAAACTAAAGCATCTTACGACAACTCTGATAAATTTCAAGTGACAACAGAAATTGTTTATATATTCACAATACAGATGGCCGCCTTATCCGTGTGGAATATGTTCCAAGACCCTCAGCTGGTGCCTGAAATGGAGGATAGGTCTAAACCCCATAAATACAATTTTTTCCCTATACATGCATACCTATGATCATTTATTTTATAAATCAGGGACAATAAAAAATTTACAATAGAACATTTTAACAATATGCTGTAATAAGTTATGTGAATGTGGTCTCTAAAAATCTCTTACTGTACGGTACTCACCCTTGTTCACAAGCAATAGTTTTTAAATAAAGTTTATTTAAAAGGGAAAAAAAAACAAAACGGTTACTTGAACATACCGCTGCCATACAATGACAGTTGATCTGATATCGACTAATAAATGATTAATGGGAGAGTAACGTATAAAGCATGGATACACTGGACAAAGGGATGAATCATATCCTGGGCTGTGCGAGACTTCATTACGTTACTCAGAAAGACGCACAATTTAAAACTTAATTACTTCTGAAATTTTCCATTTAATATTTTCAGACCACAGGTAACTGAAATGGCAGAAAGCAAAACCATGGATAAGAGGGGACCACTGCGAAGGTTTACAACCTCAAAAAATTAAGACCAACTTAAATTTAAGACTTTAGAAGACTATTTAAGGCCTTAATTGGTTCAACCCCAATTCAGTACATTTTAAGACATTTTTATGCCCTGCTTGTTGATAAATGAAACTGAAGGTGTAATGTGATCTGTGAAACAGATCAATGGCGTGCCTGGACCCCACCATTGCAAAAAAGTATTTGAAAAGTGCCCCAAAACACTTTAGGTTACACTTTACACTATGATTATTAAAGAAGCAGATTAAATACATAAGATTACTACGTATTTTGAGAGTTTAAGTTCAGAGCAATACAACTCATTTTTTTTATTGAAAGCAAATGTCAAAAATGGTGCAGCAAAAACCACTTGCTGAATTACAATGGAATGACCCATAAAGTAGAAACCAAATGTTGGGTCAGAATGTATGGTCAACCAGCAACCAGCATCTCAGTGTTTTGTTTCCACCAACCAGAGAGGTGCTGGTGCAGGGCTGATATTCGCATGGTGCCTTTTGGGAACCTGCTTGTATTTCCAACGATTCTCAAAAAAAGGAACAGGAATCTTACTTAGGCATTAGTGAGAGTGAAGTAATGGCTCATATGTATTCCATTTTTTAGATTTATTCTGATCCATTTTTAAGTTTTTATAAGCTGCCAAACCTAAAAAAAAAAATTCTGAGTATGACTCATTGTGCTCTCTCTAGTAACATGACAATATTAACTGTTATTAACGATAATCAGGCAAATATCATACTGTTGATATCTGACAGTGACCAACCAGCAATTATCCCCTATGTCCAAAAAGTAGGCTAGGACTACACAAAGTAAGAATGATGTATGATTTGGTTTCAGTTGAGCTCTGTGCTAGACCTATTTCATGATCCCTTCTGCTCCTGCTAGGGCTTTTTACTTCTGCTGCTAAAAATTGTGAGTGCACCCAGTTAACATTGTAGGCACAATTTCCTCAAATTTGCTATTTCAAAAGCTAACACAAAAGTAGATATATGCATGTTAAGAAGAATCAACCTTAAGTAGTAAAACTACTGCTTATGGTTGATGGAAAATGAATAGACTGGCATCTGCACAGATATAAAATACAAATAAGGTGTGTTCAATTATGAGATTTGAATATTTAAAATTTTAAAGGGGCAATTCACCACAAAACTGAGTATTTTAGAGGATCATTAGTGCTACCACTCCATCTAGGTTGTTCTGCTAGGAGTTTTCATATTTTAAAAATATAAACTCCCTGCACTATAATGTCCATACAGAATTAATACTAAGAAAGCCTGATCTTTAATCTGACTAGCGATATGAGAACTGCACATGTATAACATGCAATGTTGGTATTAATATTGCACGTCATCCAGCCCTATAATACACTACAGCCATTTTTTGAATTCAATACAAAACACCCCACCTCACGCTGTGATATTATTCAGCATCAGTACCAGTTTTTACGCCAGTGGAAAACCAACACCGTGAAGTCGCATACTTTTGGTACTTTCTCAAATGTCACAAAAATTCTTTATCAATAGAAAATCTCATACCAGCCAGCTGGCCAAAATTAGGAAAAGCTGCGTACATTTGTACCATGCTGACGTGATATAAAAATGCATTTCACCACCAGTTTTTAAATGCGAGTTGTAACATAAATGCTCCATAGGAAACTGCCATGTCTCGACATATTGAAAAGAAAAATGTTTTGTCAAGAAAGGGAAAAAAAAATGCAGTGTCGAGACGCATTTTCTCATTGTTTTTTTTTTTTTTTGCCCAAAGGCCTTCCATACTCCTGTGCTGACGTGTAAAGTATAATCAAAATATCTCTTGAGAGATGGGGCTATATTGCAAATGTTGATTAAAAAAAAAACGTAGTTCTCAAAAATCCCATGATTTTTCCAATACATTCTGGTATTTTTTTTTTATTATTTTCCATAACCTTTCCAGGTCTGGAAAATATGATTTCTTGATTCCATGATTTTTTTCCAGGATATTGATGACAGTACCTTAATCCACCACATCTACCTGTATACAAATAAAAAGTACTGTTTACCAACCAGCTGTAGCTAATACATGTATTCGAAAAATAAATTACTTGGGGCTCTATTTTCCACCTGTGCAAAAAGCAACTCAAAAGAGATTTTGGTAGTTTCATACCAGCACATTACTCATTTTCACACCATGCGCACATGTAGTCAAAATGGTAAATGATTTTTTTCTGCTTGTCAGAATGGTGTTTTTAAAATGAAAGCCAGGTGCATAACTATTTTAAGCCAACGCATGTCATTGCGCTTTTTACCAACAACAAAAAAAGCACGACTGAAGTCACTGGCACATTGTTAAATGGTATTTAAGCAGTGCCTTTTAAAAACGTGCAGGTGCATTACAGACACAGGTATGCCCTTGAGGTGCACTAATGGTTTTTTGTTTTATTTTATTTCACTTCATTTCATTAATATCATAAAAAGTCTTGAATTCATTATCAGAATTAAGCATGTACTGTAAATGAAACAACATCTGGATTGCTGAAAATGCATTCCAGATATTTAGATAAGTCAGGTGGAACATTACAATACAGCCCTCAGAAGGTTGCAGTATTCTTTGTGGCATGCTGTATGTTGCGTGACATTGTCATGCACGATGGATGTCTGTTGGACTTAACTGAGAAAACATTAGGACTGTAGAAGGTGTAATGTTGAACTGCATGTGCCGATGCCAAAGGCAGCAGCACGGACAAGAAGGGAACTGCTGGCAGAAGACCTGAATCGTCTGTAGCCTGGTAAAAAAATCTAAATTGTGAGCTGTAGAAAAATAACAGCCCTATTGCCTTTTGTTTGAACATTTTAAAACACCTAAAAAAAAATTTCGATTGAGGTTTGTATGAACAGAGATTGCACTTTTATTTTGCGAACTGCAGACCCATGTTTAAAATAAAAAAAACACACAAGCATAAGCAGTTCCCTGCCGCTGCTCTCATTCAGCAGCGACTTCAAAAAGGTACCAAAAGTACGGAACTTGAAGGTGTTGGTTCTCCACTGGTGTAAAAATTGGTACCAGGGCCAAATGACATAACTCAAGGCAGGGTATTCTGTACTGAAATCGGAAAAATGGCTGTAGCAAGACTGGACGATGTGCAATATTAAGACCAGTGTTTCATTATATTAGGGCTGTGCCCCACGCCCCTTTAAAGATCAAGTTGATTTTATTTAATTAAATTTTCTATATAGCGCCAGATCACAACAGAAGTCATTTAAGGTTACCTTTCCTATAGAACAGGTATATACATTGTCCTTTTATTAAACAAACTAAATATCCTTATGTTATTTATCTTATTTACACAACAGCTTGTCATTTTTGGCTCTACACGGTCACGCGCTTACAATTCTCCTCTGCTCTCTGTATTGTGCATGGTGGAGTTCCGCCCCAATGTGCGTGCACAGACACGTGCTCGCACACACAGGTGAGCACACTCCCACCAGCAGACAGAAAGCGCACGTCAGAAAATATGTTGCGTCAACCACCTGAAAAGCAGACAAAAATAACTGCGTTTTTTGACTGCTGTCATTAAAAAAAACACATGAACACCATGAATCCTGTCAGTATCCATCTGCCACCCCCCCCCCCCCAAAGCAGTAAACCTAGAGGAAACACTAAAGACCAACAGGGCATGTTATACACATCCAATTGTTACATTACCAGTCAGCTAGATTAAGGTCAGGCTATTTTCTTACCTTCAACTTGGTACAGATATTATAGTGCAGGGAGTTTAAGTCTCCCTAAAACATTTTCACTCTCATTGGGGGGAAAAAAACCTAGCAAGTTTTTTTTTTTTATTTTAATGATTATTCCTTTTCAAGATTATCTACTATATGTTTAAGAATCAGTTTAAAGTTTACCTGCTTTTGCATGAGCGTGCAGGCGTTCTCTGAGACAATCAAAATCATTTTCGTCCATGCTGTTTAAATTACTCCTAGACAGGTTCATGAGAAATTTATGTTGAATCCCTTTGTTTCATAAATACCTCAATATTTATTACAACAAAATCACATTGCAATATTTGAAAAATTTGCAATACCATGCTGTATATTTATATTGTATAAAATACTTTATTTGTAGTTATGCTACCCTTGATCTTCTTGTGTCTGTTCTTCCGACCAGATTGCTATTAAAGCTAGTGTCACTTCATTTGTCCACACATGCATTATTATTCCTTTTTTTTCCTTTTGCACCAGTGAAGCAATAGGTCAACCAGAAAAAGCCCAAATACTAACAAGCTGAAAGGAGCCATATTGCCACCTATTGTAGGCAAGTCAAACATACTTCAATACAATCAATTCCCCTCCCGTGCATGTATACTGGGACAAAGACTTTAGTCCAATTAAATGGCTTACTCAAGCTATACCTGTAGCTCGCCTTAGCTGTGCATGTTAACATACTGAGTGTTTCCTGAGTCCCATGGAGACAGGAGTTAAATCAGCAGAGAACAATCAAACAAACAGGGATGCACATAACTGGTACGCATTCACTTTTATAAGTGATACTTGTGGCAATCAATTATTGTAACACCTCAAATGCGTTTGTGTTTTAAATGCATTTGCTCAGCTATGACAAGAAATCATGAAGTAAAAATTAGTATATAAAGGGTAAAATGCAGGATCATTTCTTGTCCAATCAATGCAAATGCACATAAAATAAATACGCATTTGCGCTGTTACAACTGGTTGTCACATGTATCGCTTTTAAAGGTAAGTGCGTACTTGCATACCTGTTATGTGCATCCCTGAACATTCTCAAAAATTCTAAAAAGCTGTTAAGTTAAACTAATAAAAATTAAACAATTCCACTAAAAAAATAGGGATCCTGCAGCTAACGCTGCTTGGGCCACTAATAATAGGACCTTTCTGTAAACAATTTCTGACCGTGAAATATGTAGGTAATTCAATTATAGCTCAAAAGCAGAATCAATATTTTTTTTTTCACACTGGAATATAATATTTCCCTTGGCTTTCACGTGTTTACTGTTTGTGGGCGTATCCGCAATAGCATTGGGCCACTTGTTTGGTGAGAATGATTAGCACACAAGGTAGATGGTGTGAATTTGAAAAACTATTCGTTTTAAACTGTGAGTCAGACATGCTGTGTAATGCAAGCCCGAAATCACAACCTATGTGATTAGCTAATCACGTTGTTTCAAATAGCAATTTCGATTTCAAAACAATAAATCATTCAGCCCTACTCTCCAAGGTCATAAACTGATACCTCAGCATGTTTTGAAAGGCCCTTTCAAATCTAGCCTCCTAACCATATATTTGTGGCATGTTGCATAACCATATTTCATATATGGTGAGCATACTGATACAGAATGGCTGTAGTCGCATCATCCAGGGACGTGCTACATATAGGTGGGGGTTGAAGTGGTTCCCCTTTGGTTCTGCAAAGCGCTATGGGTGTCTTGAAAAACACTACATAAATGTAACATTCATTCATTCAAGTTTTGCATGTCTCAGAGGTGCACTGATCCGGCCACAATTTTCTCAATTTCAGGTTTACCTAATTTAGATTAGAAATATAAAAGTGACAGACTCACCAATCTTGAAGACCTGCGTATCTCTTGTTTGATGTCCTCCACTAAAAAGCCATAGATTCCTTCATCTTCCTCTCCACGCTGATACACTCCACTGGCCATAAGCTGGTATAGAACAATTTTAGTGTGTAAAGTAGGTCTGAACGATGTGCGAATATCGACGACGGGGGGGGGGGTCACAAGAGTTTACATACATACTGCGATATGTAAATTACCATAAACGTAAATTACGTAAAGGTGCTGTGTAGACCATTCATGTACAACGCTCACCAGGCAAAAGTAGTGTACAGTAAGGTTGTGGTTCTCCAGCGTGATCTTCTCACCATACTTGTTTGGACAGTCATCAGCAAGCTTACAAAGTTCACAACCTTGAGACGAGTAAAGTTACAACACATTATAAACACACTTTTGCACATGTTAAAAACATTTGGTAAGATGCCGATAATTAGCTACTCGTTAAACCGCCGTTAATGGCATGGCCATAAGAATAATACGTTCATGAATATGAAACTTTCAAACGAAAACTCCGGCAAAACCACCTAGCTGCTAAAATCTATTTTAAAAGGAAGGCAGCTCGTTACTCACGTTCCTTGGATTTTGATTCGACCACTTCCGAATGCATAGTCTTTAGCATCTTTTAGACGTACTAAACACCACAAGAGTGTACCTTAAAGACTTTGTATCATTACTAAAGAAAATAAAATATTAAATGCGAACTGCATGCAAGCTTAGACTAAGTCTACAACAATTATATTTTAAAGAGATCCTTCACTCAAATATATACATATATATAGTTTTAATAAGCATAAGACATTGTAACCCGATGAACTAACGGGTACAAAAACAAAGCAAGTATTCACGCAATGAGCGGTAAGAAACAAAGGCGTGATCTAAAATCTAACGAAAACAACGAACGGTACATCAAAAACTAACTCAGCAAAAAATATATCGCAGCCAAGAGTAAAACACTAAAACATATAGGTGTTTGGTGTCACGTTAATAATATTCATAAAAAAGCACAAACAGCCTCTTCTCTCCAATTCCAGCGTCTAACCACCAAAGTCTCTTGAACTTCCCTCTGGAACAAAAATTCAAATGAACACATCCGGAAACCTAGAGGAGGCGCTTACTGCGCGTCATATTTTCCCCCAAACTAGTTCGGCGTAAATCACGCCTCGCAGCCATAACCACGCCCGGCAACCATGACAAACCACGCCCGCACGTCTGACGAAACCTCAAGATTGATTTCATTGGCTAACAGTAAAAGAACTCTGGTCCGAACTGTAGCGGGATTAGGAGGTAAAGCTGCGATTCCGCCCAACAATGGTTACTCTGGCCAAGAATAACTCGATTTAATGAACGGCAAGTATTAATCTGGCTCAAATATGCTTAAATATTAAAGAGTGGGGCTAACCCATTATTTAAATTGGGATTTGTTATGTTATGATCACTCCAGACTAGGTAGCCTTAAACTGGACGGTTTATATCATCACTCCCAGAGCAAACGTCTTCTTCTCAAAGATGTTATTGGTCCAAATAAAAAAATTGTAGATTAAAAAAAAATTGTAATGAAACCCACATTTATTTATTTATTCGATGAACCGTTTATAATTTTGATATTCTAGTCAAAGTAAAGCCCAGCGGCTCGAAGCAGGGAAGCGTCTTTCATTTATATGTAATATTACGTGAATGATACACCAATGCGTCCTGGAGTGCTCTGGTCTGAGGTATCGAATCTCGTCAGCCCTTTGAAACTTTTAAAAGCGAGGTAAAACCTTTGGGCGTCGTTCTTTTTTTCGGTTGGAGAGATTGCTATACCGTTTGGATTATATACAGCACCGTCTGATCCAATAGTGAAAGTGGCTCGTATGTTTGGGAAAATGTTGAGTTGATGTCTCAATGAATTTTAACATGGCAAAATACTAAATTATTATTAATTTTTATTGTATTAATTTAATCTGCCAAATTAATACATGTAAATTATTATATTCGTATTGTTAATCGTTATTGTATTGGTTAAGTTTGCGTTGCTTCAAACATCTGTCATATGACAATCGGTCACACTCGCTTTAGCCGCAGTGTATTGTGGGTCGAATCGCCATTTTGGATGTATCCGACTCAAGTACGAGCATTTGCGTGCGGCCTTATCTTTGGTAAGATGGGACACTCGTGCTTTGTGAAAGGCGGTCATACTAAGTCACATGGTAGAAATGGCAGAAAGGTGGACAACAACATGAGATATTTTTCGATTTCCCACTTGGAAAAGAGGATATGGACAGCAGGTACAGGAGGTAACGAAGAGGCGTCGGATGGCCTGGGTCGCAGCAGAGAGACGGAAGGAGATCACTTTCAACACGATATCTCCCTTCATGTGTGTTTGCTCTCGGCAATTTCATTAAGGCAAGCAAGATGTTTTTTATTTAAGTAATATTACTGAATATGCATTTTTTTTGTCTTCTAAAGTTGGTATTTTCACATTGGTTAACCTACGCTAGCAAGCTAGCCTCACTAGGGAAGGTAGCAGAAATGGGTCAATGTGTTCGTTTTAAACTAGTGTTACAAAGTGAATGCTTTTTAAAGATAAAAGTAAACAGCAAAACTGTAATGACATGTTTATCAATGCATGTATGTGGATAAGGTTGTCACTGTGTGCTGTGCCCTGACAAACCAATGCCCAACTATGGTTTAAGTTTAGAAACATTTGCAAGTACGGTTTCTAACGTTTCACATAATGTCTGGAAGGATCTGTATAAACTCATTGCATACTGAGCCTGTATTCTGCTTGCCACTTTTATTTTACATATGACCAATAAAGTTATGTCCAATGACATTTTTGGGGTGTTCTTGACTCCTTTCCTTTCTTATAAACACCTAAATGACTAGTGTGTTTTGGTAATGAGAATTGCTTATTTCTGATTACATAAAACATTACATTTTTGTGGAGAAAAAAACACTGAGTATGAAATATTAAGTTTAACCAAATGTGTTTATATCTGCGATACACTCAAAATGGTGAATGGGGGCGTGTGACACAGTGCAGACACATGACTGACAAAGACCACATCCACATCTCTGGAGCCCCCCACAGAAAACACGTGGTGACCATGAATGAGAACCCCCCCCCCCCCCCCCCACAAAGCGTCCCCACATTCTTTCTGTCAAGGTCCTCATCTCCCCAATTAAAAAACCCAACAGGTGACAGTCACACGCAAGAAATTAGTTCACTATAGCACCTATTTCGCAACAACTGAACAACAATGAATTCGTCCCAGATCCATCAGAATATTTCTTTGTAAATACATAATGATTGAAATGCATATAATACAACTGAAACACATGTAGCATTTTTAAGATTATAGTTAGCATAACGCAATCAGATCATAAAACAATAGCATAACGCAATTAGAGCCTGCTGTCATACCAGCAACATTTTTCATTTAATTCAAACGCTGAGATGTCATTCTCAGAAAAATAGTAGGTGTCTCCCTATGTTCGGAAAAAATGTCCATAGCCCTGAAACACTTTCCGGCACAATATATGGAATGCCTGCCTCGAAAGCTTCGTGAAACTTAATTGACCCATCACTAAGTTTATCTTTGATACTCTGGGGGGTGGGGGACACTATTAAAATACGAAGGTGTATTTATTGGGGGGATGAATTAATCCAAATTAAATATTAGGGTTTCATTCATCGGTTCCGTGCTGTTAACTAAAGTATTGTACGACAGTGACGATATGTTGTATATTGACGGCTTTGGTTCTCCCCTGAGACTTGACCAAGACACTGAGCTCAAACAACATTGCAGCGGAATCTGCCTTTATGTAAACAAACACTGTTGCTCAACGATCGTCGTCCGGGAGGAGCTGTGCAACAAAGACATTGAACTTCTGGTCTCCCTCTACCCTTTTTACCTTCCCAGAGAGTTCCCTCAGCTCTTTTTCATCCTGGTCTACATCCACCCTAGAGGAAATACAACAGTAGCCACAGAGCACATCAAAAAAACCCTGGACAATCTGGAACTCATCTCCCCTGATTCTCCTAAATTCATCCTGGGAGACTTTAACCACTGCTCACCTGACAAGTGCCTTAAAGGATATCAGCAGTATGTCACCTGCACCACCTGTCAGGGGGAGACACTGGATAAGTGCTATGGATCAGTTCCTGGTGCATACAGATCCATCGCCTTCCCCCCCCTGTCGGCTCTGCTGATCACCACATCATCCTGCTAGCACCAGCCTACACCCCGTTCATAAAGAGGACAGAGAAGGTTGTCAAAAACATCTAGCAGTGGACTAGTGACAGCATTGCAACTCTGGAATATCTTCGACTGCACTGGCGCCTCCAACACCGAGGACATTCTAAGGAAATGTCAGCAGCAGCAATATTTCCTAAGGAAGCTCAACAGCTTTGGGGTCAACAAGGTCATTATCAGAACCTTTTACTACTCCTTCATTGAGAGTGTCCTCTGTTTTTCCATCGCCTACTGGTATCACTCCACCAACCTGAAGCACAGGACCCGCCTGCACAGCACAGTGAAAGTCTGGTCTAAGATCATCGGACTCCTGGTCAGAGCATTTTCATCCCTGAGTAAGCAGCAAACTCTAAGAACAGCGTGTAGGATTCTGCAGGACCCCTCCCATGCTCTGTTCCCAGAGTTTGAATGGCTCCCCTAAGGATGACGGCTCCGCTGTCCTGGCTGCAGGACACAGAGGAGGAGAGTGACCTTTGTTCCTAGGGCCATTCAACTCCTTAATTCACAGACTTGAGTGCCTTCCTGCACTGGAACCCGTCATTCATTCTGCACTTTAGCCCCCACATGCCTACTAACAATCCCTCCTTTTACATACCTATTCAGTTCTTATGTACCTGACTGACTGATTTTGCACAGCATCTATTTACATCTGCTGCCATCAGTCCAATCTGCTGCACTGCCCCCCCAAGGGGTTATCCGTCCCAGAACCCCCGCAAACTTCCACATTCTGGGCAGCACTGAGTCCTCTGTGGTTGTGGGCTCTCCAGTCCCCCATCATCCTGATCAGTCCCTGCTGCCAGGGTACTCACCACCAGTCTTGGTGATGGCTGCTCCGAGTTGGCCAGGGGCTTGTACAGTGCCAAGCAGTCCCAGTGCAACAAGACAGTCCTGTGCTGCTCAGGCATTTGTCCACGCGAAACCACTTCCCTTCTCTGTAAGATTGTGCAGCGGTTTTGCAATGCTGCCAAAGTCCTTGACGAAGCTCCAAGAAGCGACAGAGTTCTTGGGACTGGGGATAGCCAGTCCTGCACTGTTGACATCTTTTCCGAGTCAATGGCCGAACCTTCCCCGCTGACAACGTTGCCCAGGTAGTGCGTCCAGCACTCAAAAATGGAGCACTTCTAGGATTTCAGCCATATCGAGGAGAACACAGTCTTAAGGTTCCGGATTGTCCCAACAAAATGAGCTGTGTGGACCAAGAGATCATTGAGGTAGACCACGCACTTAGTTTGGGGGACATGGGACAGGACTCGCTCCATGAGCCTCTCAAACATGGCCGGTGCATTGTGCTGACCGAACAGCATCGACTGGAAGTCCCATAGTCCATAGCCAATAGAGAAAGCAGTCTTGGGGTGAGCTTCTGGGACTAGTTTGACCTGCCAGTAGCCAGTCCAGAGGTCCAGGGTGCTGAACTATGTCGACCCAGCATTGTAGTCCAGTGTGTCATAGATGTGTGGCAGCGGATAGGACTCTTTTCTCATCACCACGTTCAGTCATTGGTAGTCTGCTGGGGCTGCCTACGGGCTGCTGGATGGGTCGATGACTCCTGCCGCTGCCATCTCCTGATCCTCTGCTCTGCCGCTTGTCACTTCACCAGGGGCAGTCTGTATGGATGCAGGCAAATGGATGGGGCATCCTCAGATCGATGTGGCGCTGCACCAGGGAAGTGGGTTGGTAATCTTTGTCCCTGGCGGCAAAAATGTCCTGGAACAAGTCCAATAAAGCCTTGAGCTTGTCCCGCTGCTCCACCGTTAGGTCCCGGCTGCTGTACTGCCACACTTCCTGTACAGCTTGCACCGTCTCAGGAAACACCCCAACGGTGATGTTACTGTGTTCTGCGATCAAGGCATTGTGTGGGGCTGTGTCACTGGTGTTCTTTTCCCAGGTGCTGTGGGCTGCTCCCATCCTACAGCAAGTGGCCTTCTTCCCTCTCTGCCACCAGTCACTGCTGTCACACTGGAAGGCCACCACATCTCCGCCGAGGTGGACAGCTGCTACCGTCTCCCAGTTGAGTCAGGAGATCCAGACCGATGATGCAGGGTTTGGTAATGTCAGCGGGTCAGACATCCTTCACCACTGTGTGTCTGGCCAGCTGGATGCGCAGCTGCCTCATTCCCTTCATAGCCATGTGCATGGCAGTCACCGACAACAACTGCCAGCTGGCTGGCACAGCTCCGACGGTACTCGGTAGCACACCCAGTGGATCAGAGTGATGGTGGATGCCATGTCCACCATGGCTTGATAGTGTTTTGGTGACCAGGCAGTTGAGGTACAAACCCGTGGCCTTGCTGAGCCAGCCCACTGTAGGTGCAGGTGGCACCTCCCTCACAGCGCCACCCACCCAGCATTTCCCGGTTGCTGTTCGGGGTGAGGGCAGTCATGGGCAATGTACCCGATCTCTCAAAAGTGGTGGCGGGGCATCTGATGGTGGGCGGCATCTCTGCCGTGGCTCTCCTTACTGTCGGAGTCCTTGGGCACACAAGTGCAGCTTCTCCATGGTGTGGCTAGTGTCTGGTGTGATGTTGCAGGCAGGGACAGGATTTCCACCACCCTCTCTGTCTCCACCAGGGCCTTGGATATGCTGGCACAGCTGCTCTGGAGTTGGGGCATTGATAAATGCCTGCGGAGCCAGATCTTCCTGTATGGAACTGGGTTAGTCTGGGTACCTCCAAGCAAGGATGCAGAGATCCACCACGAACGACCCAGGGGTCTCGTTGTCCCACCATCACTGGCTCCCCAGCTGTGCCCTCTCTGCCTCCACAAACTGGCCAGCCGAAATACAACTCCAGTGCCTCCACCAGGGCCATGAAATTTGCAGCTCATCAAGGGCCAGGCTGTAGAGAGCTTGGAGCGCTTCCCCCTCCAGTGCCACTACCAATGCACTGCCATCTTTTCCTTGCCCCAGCCATCGTGCTGGGCAGCCAGGTGCACTTGGATCAGGTATGTGGCCAGGGTCTCCTTCCCTTCATAACGGGGCAGTTTCTCTGTGGGCTTCATCCCCCTGCTTACTCCTAATATGCACGGCATGCATGCACATACACACCAACATTAAACTGTCAACACTATATGTGACATACAGCACATTTACCTACAACACAAACGACTATGGAGAACTATTTACAGAGCTAGCATCAGTCCAACTTGCTGCATTACCTAATGTGTCAGCTGAAATAAACAGAAATGACCATCATACACATTTGAAATCAGTTTACCAGCCCCTGTCTTAGATGCTTTCAGATTGTCCCCAGCCAATATAACTACCTTGGGCAAGATTGCTGACCAGTGACATCCAACTGACTTTGTAGAATATAGTTTTGCAGTCATGTCACCAATAACCATTACCTTAGACAGTCAATCAGGGCGTGTTTTGTAGCATCATTGTCCTCTGAACTTTGTAGCATTGTCCTCTGAGCTGTAGCAGAAAGCTGCAAAATAAGATGTAATTGTAACATGTGACGTGTCTTAAGTACTCAAAAACTATTAACATGTCTGCAAAAGCAAAACAGAGCTTACGTCAGCATCAAGTATGACAATATCCTTGGGCTCTTTAAAGTACACCATCAAGAGGAGGAGGGCACATGCTGTCTTGCCTGAAGCTTCTGGTTTGAAACTTGTACCCTTATATCTAATTTTTCATGCTGTCCAGACAGTATATAGGTGTATACAGTGTTTTAAAAAGCAGCACTATTACCGTATTTTGAAATGCTGATGATAAATTTTGCCGAGTGAGGGGAGGGGAGGGGTCATGGATAATTTTGTCACAAGGATTTCAAAAGGCCGCGCTAGGGTGGATTTGCAAAAGTTGTCATGTAGCATAAAATCCCATTTTAAAATATAACAGAAAGTATTATTACAAAAAGCCCTGCGTTAGGCTGGCCCCCTGTCCAGGGTTGTTCCTTGCCTCGTGCCCGTTGCTTCCGGGATAGGCTCCGGACCCCCCGTGACCCAGTAGGATAAGCGGCTTGGAAAATGGATGGATGGATTATTACAAAAAGTTCTAAATACAAAAAGGTTCCAAACTACTTTGGAAGAGTTGGGGAATATATTCTGATTTGATGTGTTTTGAAAAACTAATTATTAACTGTACTTTACCTGTACTTTTGTTTTTCAAAAAAATAAAAACCATCAAAGATGCCCATGTTTACATGCTGTCCCTGTATTTGCATTGGCCTACTTCAGGAACCCTAATTTAGTTCTACAGTCTAAACACTAGCAGCTTAGATGAATTGACATGTGTGCTTTGTGATGGAATGGCATTTCATCCAGGGTGTCCCCTGCCTCATATCCTGTACTTCCTGTTTGAGGCTCCAGCCTCACCAAGACTCTTTTCTGGTTAAACTGTTGTGGATGATGGATGAAAAGGAGGCATGAAAAGCAAATTTAATACCCAATGCACAGACATTATATATAGACATGTAAATATATGTTTTATTGCAATTCGTTATAATATATATTTCTATTTTTTTTCAAGCTCAACATGACTGTTGCGGATGATTGAATACTCATTACCCATCTTCACCTATGTTTTTTTGTTTTTTTTTTTTAACTTCTGTTTTGTGTTTAAAATTACGCAGTTTGGAATTATGTTCTTTCTCTTTGTCAATAGCAAGGCAGTTTGTATTTTGTACTGTACAAATCACCACATCTTAGATACTTATAATAACACAGAAAAATAAGTAAATATTCTAAATTATAAACACATAGGATTCATTGTTTTGCTATAAATTAAGTAGCATAGTGGATCATAAGGTAACATGCAGTGTTGCCTCACACCTCTATGATTGGGCTTTGGAATCCAACCCCTGCCCTGTGTGTGTGGACACTTTGCATGTTCTCTCTGTGTTGTACAGATTTCCTCTAAGTACTCCAGTTAACTTCCACAGGCAAAGGGAATGCAATTAATTGGTATTTCTTAATTGACCATAGTGACATATGTCATATGACATATGTCCTGCAAAGAACAAGCATCCTCTACAGGATGTATCCCCAGCTTGGGCCCTATGCTTCTTGGTATACGGTCCAGACCCCCCTGACATTGTGCTGGAGCTGAAGTAGCTGGAAAATGGATTAAGGAATCTGATCATAATTGTACTATAACATATTTTATTTAAAAATGAATATCAGTGAATGTTTGACATAATTCAAATGTCACTTGTACAACACCGTATGATGGTTATACAAGAGAAATTCCTTTGACAGATGAATTTTGTGAATATACAAATATGCTTGCAGCACATGACATTGATAGCAAAAAAAAGGTGTGGGCTAATTTGAGACGCATGGAAGTATTACAATGGACATACGAAGATGCATTGTTCAGCCATGCAGAAATCTATATGTAACGCAAAATTTAGTATATTAAAAAACTCCACATGACTGATGTTAAATGTCAAAGTTGATAGTGAGCTCCGAGTGCCACGTCATCGCCGGTGTCACCGTCATTTACCAGCAAAGATGGCTGCCTCCATCCGGGAGAAACAAACAGGTTTGGTAGTATTTTAACTGCGAAATTGTATTTTCCTACAGATATTGTATAGTGATTGTACACCTTTATAGGAAAATTACTGAACTGGTGCTCTGAAAGATATTTTAATGTAAAGACTGATTCAGTTTTCTTGTGAAAAACCGCTTAGACGCCTTTCGAAGAGTTTAGTATGCTAATATGTAGCTGAATTTACTGTACGTTGTACAATGCCGATTAATAGCCCTACCAAATAATCAAAAGTGAAATTAACCAAAAGGTCACCCGTTTCGTGCTATGTCCACGTCCGTGCCCGAGAAACGAGTTTAGAGCTAGGAGCGACGAGTTGAAAGGATTGGTACTCGTTAAAACTACTAAGAAAGACGGTGAACCTGCCTTGGGACTGATTTCGCTATATATACATTTTAAATATACATATAAAATATGTGTATGTTATTTTTGCTATTACCTAAAATCGTAATCGCGTAACGTTCTCTTAATCCAGGTAATGGTATGAGTTCCGGTGGTGTTTCCCCGATTATTCTGATATGACGTGAACGCGACACTAATATGTAGTGGGGGTAATTTGTATTAAAAATAGTGTTGCTAGTATAAGTATACATGAGCTACAAAACATTTGTGTACATATTGGGTAATATGGTAATGAGCGGGATCAAATATGATAAATGCCTGTTTCATTATATATTCAGTGGCAGAAGTAGTATAACAGGGTTCGAAATAGCCGGTATCGCATCGCAGTTTGCGATGTAAAAACACCCACCTGCGAAACAATTGCCTAATTC
>JAODLC010000028.1:7771673-7781736 GCA_026781145.1 Hippopotamyrus pictus | reverse complement strand
TCCCTGGCAATTGGGAGAGAGCAAAAGTTTGGACGGTCTGGTGGTCCCCGAGGACTGGGTTGAGAAACCCTGACTTAACGGGTATTATTTCCTTTGTTTCTTGACGGCACATTTTGAGTTCCATCAGCATATTCCATTGCAGGTATAATGGGAGGATGGCTCTCAGGCACCAAATAAAACCCACAATGACATGCGATTCATTTTAGCTGCACAGTTATGACAGTTGGTTGTGTGTTTCCTCCAAATTCTGTGTTAATGTAAAGAACATGCACTACTCGGACAGGCCAATCTTGAGAGAATATCTTTCCATGATTGGAACCAACTGATAAGCCCACAGAAGGACAGAGGGAAGTTTGTTTTCTAGGTTTCTGGTTATTGAGACAGGTGCCTCGAGACATCAGACGCATCAGCTTCCCGTCTCCCCCACCAAACTTTAGGTTTCCTAGAACTTGGTGGTGAAAAGTTTGATGTTCACTAACAAATACAATATCAGTTTACTTATGATTTATGGTATTATTATCACAGTGGTTACTTATGACTTTTCCGTGTGAGAATAGAGCAGTAGCAATTGTAGTGAAATGCCTTGAGACTGCTAGCACTATAAATTTGGTATACTTTAGTACTGCAAGCTTAAGGTCATGATATTTTTATCTAATGAGATGGCCATAGATATCTTCTCTGAAGAAATAAGTAGACATTTGGTTGAATAGTAGAATTGTGTTCTTTCCCAGATTTGTGGAAAATTGTTGCTTTCTGTGGCATTCTATACTTTATCCTGGAATTTGCCAGAAAAAACAGTAATTTTTTCATTTCATGAGATCATGAAATTCTCGACCATGTTATACTTTGTTGTGGCTAGACACTTTTCTACAATTTTCTGGAATTAATTTGCCCCTTCCAATGGGCTTACCACCTGTAGGAGGGGCCAAAAGGGTCGGGTGCAATGTGAGTTAGGCAGTGGCTGAAGGCGTGGACCTTGGTGGTCCGATCCTCGGCTGCAGAAGCTGGCTCTAGGGACATGTAATGTCACCTTTCTGACGGGGAAGGAGCCTGAGCTGGTGCGCGAAGTTGTGAGACTTTGACTAGATATAGTCGGGCTCACCTCGACGCACGGCTTGGGCACTGAACTTTCCTTGAGGGGGGGTTGGACCCTCTTCCACTCACATTGCTCGCGGGGAAAGGTGCAGAGCAGGGGTGGGCATACTTATTGCCCCGTGGTTGGGCGCCTGTACATTGGGGTTTACCGCGGTGGACGAGAGGGTAGCCTCCTTTCGCCTTCGGGTGGGACGACGGGTCCTGACTGTTGTTTGCGCTTATGCGCCAAATGGCAGTTCAGAATACCCACCCTTTTTGGAGTCCTTGGAAGGGGTATTGGAAAGCACTCCTCCTGGGGACACACTTGTTCTGCTGGGGGACTTCAATGCTCACATGGGCAATGACAGTGAGACCTGGAGGGGTGTGGTTGGGAGGAATGGCCCCCCTGATCTGAACCCGAGCGGTGTTTTGTTATTGGACTTCTGTGCTCGTCATGTATTGGACACTCGGATGAGGAGAGGGGCGGAGCTGTCAACCAATCACTGCCTGGTGGTGGGTTGGCTTCACTGGTGAGGGAGGAAGCCAGTCAGGCCTGGCAGGCCCAAGCATATAGTGAGGGTGCTGGGAACATCTGGCGGAATCCCCTGTCACAAGGAACTTCACCCATGTCCCGGGGGAGGCGGGGGACATTGAATCTGAATGGGCCAGGAGGAAGCTTACAGGATCTGTGGCCGTAAGTTGGCCGGTGCCTGTCGTGGCGGCAATCCCCGAACCCACTGGTGGACACCAGCGGTAAAGGATGCCATCAAGCTGAAGAAGGAGTCCTATCGGGCCTTTTTGGCCTGTGGGACTCCAGAGGCAGCTGACGAGTACCGGCAGGCCAAGCGGAACGCGGCTTTGGCGGTCACTGTGGCAGAAACTTGGGTATGGGAGGAGTTTGGCAAGGCTATGGAGAACGACTTCCAGATGGATTTGAGGAGATTCTGGTCCATCATCTGGCGGCTCAGGGCGGGAAAGCGGTGCAGCATCACCATTTATGGTGGGGATGGGGCGCTGCTGACCTCAGCTCAGGACATTGTGGGTCAGTGGAAGGAATACTTCGAAGACCTCCTCAATCCCACCGACACGCCTTCCAATGAGGAAGCAGAGTCTGGGGACGTGGGGGTGGACTTCCCTATCTCTGGAGTGGAGGTCGCTGAGGTGGTTAAAAAGCTCCTTGGTGGCCAGGCCCCGGGGGTGGATGAGATCCACCCAGAGTTCCTTAAGGCTCTGGATGTTTCAGGGCTGTCCTGGTTGACACACATCTGCAGCATCACGTGGATATCTGGGGCAGTGCCTCTCGACTGGCAGACCGGGGTGGTGGTCCCCCTCTTCAAGAAGGGGGACTGGAGGGTGTGTTCCAACTATAGGGGGATCACACTCTTCAGCCTCCCTGGTAAGGTCTATTCGGGGGTCCTGGAGAGGAGGGTCCGCCGGATTGTCGAACCTCGGATTCAGGAGGAGCAGTGTGGTTTTTGCCCTGGCCGTGGAACAGCGGACCAGCTCTGTACTCTCGGCAGGGTCCTGGAGGGTGCATGGTAGTTTGCCCAACCAGTCTACATGTGTTTTATGGACTTGGAGAGAGCATTCGATCATGTCCCTAGGAGGGTCCTGTGGGGAGTGCTCTGGGAGTATGGGGTGCCAGGCTTCCTTATAAGGGCTGTTCAGTCCCTGTATGACCGGTGTCAGAGCTTGGTCCGCATTGTCAGCAGTAAGTCGGACTTGTTTCCGGTGAGGGTTGGACTCTGCCAGGGCTGCCTTTTGTCACCGATTCTGTTCATAACTTTTATGGACAGAATTTCTAGGCGCAGCCAGGGCGTGGAGGGTGTCCGGTTTGGTGACCTCAGGATTAGGTCTCTGCTTTTTGCAGATGGTGTGGTTCTGTTGGCTTCATCAGACCGTGATCTTCAGCTCTCACTGGAGCAGTTCGCAGCCGAGTGTGAAGTGGCTAGGATGAGAATCAGCACCTCCAAATCCGAGAGTGTGGTCCTCAGCCGGAAATAGGTGGAATGCTCTCTCTGGGTCGTGGAGGGGTCCTTCCCCAAGTGGAGGAGTTTAAGTATCTCGGGGTCTTGTTCATGAGTGAGGGAAGGATGGAATGGGAGATTGACAGGCGGATCGGTGTGGCATCAGCAGTGATGCGGGTGCTGCATCGGTCTGTCATGGTGAAGAAGGAGCTGAGCCAAAAGGCAAAGCTCTTGATTTACCAGTCGATCTACGTTCCTACCCTCACCTATGGTCATCAGCTGCGGGTAGTGACCGAAAGAAGGAGATTGCGAGTACAAGCGGCAGAAATGAGTTTCCTCTGAAGGGTGGCTGGGTTCTCCCTTAGGGTGAGGAGCTTGGTCATTCGGGATAGACTCAGAGTAGAGCCGCTGCTCCTCCGCATCGAGAGGAGCCAGATGAGGTGGCTTGGGCATCTGGTCAGGATGCCTCCTGAACGCCTCCCTGGTGAGGTGTTTTTGGCATGTCCCACTGGGAGGAGGCCCTGGGGAAGATCCAGGACATGCTGGAGGGACTATGTCTCTTGGCTGGCCTGGGAATACCTCGGGATTCCCCCGGATGAGCTGGATGAAGTGGGTGGCCTATATGCTGAGTAGAGACCAATTAGGGCATTTTTACAGTCTATTTTTTCAAAAGTCTTCGTTTTCATCCCTTCATCCACACTGCAACACTAAAACAGAGTTTTCAGAAGAATACAGCCGTGAAACAGCTGTTTTTTGGGGCTGAAATCTCTGGGGTATTTTGGACAAAATATGAAAATGGAAACTCATGTCTGTGTTTTAAACAAAAATGTAGCAGGATGGACTTAGTGACACAGTATTCATGACTGAAATATTAAAAGTGAAGTTAATAACAGTATTATCTGAGCTGAATGATTTCCCTCTTCCTGAATTGTGGACATTGTGTAGTTTTCTGAAGTATTTTGTGAATATGCAAGTGTACTATTTAAACATTTCTCACAATGGAATGTTTTTTTTACCAAACCGACACTGAGAGTTTAAATTGTATAATGTGCATTTGTTTTTGCCATTGTTGGGACCAGGGTTGGCCATGCCAGTGAATACTTTTGTGAGAAGGGTAACATGTTTAACAAATATTTTCAACAAAGTGTTTCAACAAAACACAGACAGGTTGTGGAGCCCAGTGTGTCATTTGCTGTACCCTTAACAGATGTATTTATGTCTCAGGACTTCCACTTGAACAGGGTGACTCTGGAGGAGGGTGCTGGGTCTGAGGCCCTTCCTGCAGGTGCCCGACCAAAGAAGAAGAACAAAAGGATCTATGATCTCACAGCTGCTGACAAGTTCTGGCAGAAACACAAGGGCAGGTGAGCATCTTTAATTACCTGTGGATGGAATTCTAATGTAAATAATCCCCTATAACATTATAGGAGAATTATTATTTTTCTCAGATTTTTAAATAACAAACTTGGTCCAAGAATGAACAATGAAATTTCTGTGCAAAGTCATTTCTCTGTCACTCATTTAGGTCTATGGATTTACTATAGTTATGGTATTACAGAAGGACATTTTGTCATAAGGCCTATTTCATTTGATTGCTCTGGCTCATGCTACTCTTGATAATACTCTCACTGCTTCAAGTAATAAAGTTTTCAAGTTTTTCATATAAAAATACTCGAAAGCACATTGTCTTCCAGAAGCTACCATTTCTGGTGTTGTGTTACATGTGCTGTAATATCCATTTGAGTTGAATCTGAATTCATCTGAATTTGTGATTATTTTTGAGGGAAAAAATGTTTCGTTTTACAGACATTGACCCGGAAGTAGTTGTTAGAGGTATATTTTATGTTATAGAATTAGTGTGTACATACTTACAGATTCTTCTAAGGATGATTTGCAGGTAGCTTTCTTAATGTATTGCAGCCCATTTCCTGAGGTGGCTGAGTCTGTGCAGCAGGAGTTAGACACATACCGGGCCCAGGAGGATGAGGTCAAACGACTCAAAAGCATCATGGTAAATGTAATCAGTTTTAATGTTGCTGTGTTTTTACGACCTTAAAGAGTCATCCTATGTATTTATACATACTCAGGCACACATTCCATGCGTCATTCTTCCTTCCATTGATAAAAACCTTCCCCTTGGTCCTAAATTTAATAAATTAGAATGGCCCTTTCATCATTGAACCCCCCACCCACCTCTTTTGCTGACCAGAAATGGCAGCTCTCAGCCTCACTGCAAAATCTGTGATAATAGATAGCATACACCTCCCTATGCAGCCAGTGTTACCACATTTGCTATTATGATTGGAATGAAAACAGTGACAGGGTCTGATTTATTCATTCTTTTCCCCTTGGGGAATATCAGTGGTTTTCTTCCGGTCCCACAGATATATGGATCATAACAAGGATAATTGAATCCAAAATCCATCTGCTATTTTCTTTTTCCCCATCTCATCTCTGGGAACAGTTATGTAACTAATAACCCGCTGGTCTGCTATGCAGTAAATTTGAGTGCATTTCAACTGGAAATCTTGTCGATAAATGATCTTGCTGTTATTTTACTTTTTAGGTAGAAACATACATTTTATTATTGGTGCGATTTAATTCTATAATAATAAATTATACTTTAAAAGTGCAAAGGAGCTTGCATAAATTTACTTTATGCAGATTGTGTTGATAATTTAGTCCATAAAAATTCCAGATTTTAACTTAATTTTGTAGAAAATATTATAGGTGAAATGCTTTATTTGTATTTCTTGCAACATTTCATTCCTGCTTGGTGTTACACATGATGAAAGTTGTGCTATGCATTTATCCCCTGCTTTACTGGATTTCTGCATAGAACTTTGATTATGATGTTAAGATGAATCCTAATTTAAAAGCAAAGTACTTCTAACATTACCCATGATAGCAGCAATATGTCTGTTGCCCAGCAACAGTGTGTTTCTGTATTTTCAAAATTAGCTTAGACTATTCACAAATTAAATACAGTCCTTTGAGTTTTCCAGGAAAGTCTTGGCAACATTGCTTAACATTTAATCTTCAAGGGTCAGGGTATTATTTTGCGTCTTTCCCACATAATCTGGTGTCTGTCATAAAATAATATTATATATAAAATGTATGTTTATTTTAGTAACTATAGGTGCTTTTCCCCAATCAAAGGGCTTAGAAGGAGAGGATGAGGGAGCCATCAGCATGTTGTCAGACAATACAGCCAAACTGACTTCAGCTGTCAGGTAAAATACTGCTGTTAAGTTATAACACCATAATTGACAACATAAGACAAAATAAACCTTTGGCCATATTGTGTGAATATCACAGTTTTTTTTTTTAAATTGACCAAAGATAGGTGCCTTTTAGAAAATACTGGGTTTAGAGGTCAGATTTCACTGGCACTGTCCACATTAGGGATATGCATGCCACATTAGAAGTACTAACCCCCCCTTCAGTTGAAAAATCCAAGCTACAGTGGATGCACCGACTTGACAGTTAACCATTATATCTTTGTTGAATTGTGATATTCCTTTGTACCTGCAACAATGCCAGTTAGTTGACTGCCTTGCCTTGGATGAAACATTTTAGTGATTGAGCCAGATAATTGTGTTTGTCTTGACAATTAAGCATAATTAAACATTCTCCTAATCAGTTCATTACCAGAGCTGCTGGAAAAGAAAAGATTGATCGACCTTCATACCAATGTAGCTACTGCTGTGCTGGACCACATTAAGGTTGGAGAGCAAAACTCTTCACTCTCTTTTGATAGTCCAATATGCTGTCTTTACGTGTGTGTGTGTGTGTGTGTGTGTGAGTGTGAGTGTGTGTGTGTGTGAGTGTGAGTGTGAGTGTGAGTGTGAGTGTGAGAGAGAGAGAGAGAGAGAGAGAGAGAGAGAGAGAGAGAGAGTGAGTGCGCGTGCACCATTGAATCACCATTCAAGTATAGCAACCTTTTTAACAATACTTGGTTATAAAGTCATTTGTGAGGTAATCAACCTTGTTCAGTATTTTTTGTCAATTAAAAGTCTAACAGTGTGTAGCTGGCAGACCTTTTGGTCTGCATCCAGTTTTGTTCTGTTAATGGATTTTTACTGTGTGCCTTGGTTGACAAAATGCAGATGTCATCAGTGTTTTCTTTTCTGGAAAATATGTTGGCCTCAGAAAACCAAGTCAATACTATAATGACATGAGAAATATTGTGATTGACATTGTATTAGTGTCTCATGTTATTCTCAGCAATGCGTTCTATATACTACTGTTGTAATGTACCAGTTTAAATACTGGTTTCATGTGGGTTTCTTTAATACTGGTTTTAAAATACATCCCAGGTATGGCTGGGAACCCTTTGGAAAACTTACAACAATCACATAGTTCAGTAATATTTATGCATATAAGTAACTCATATTTGGATTTTTCAAAACACTCACAGACCCGTAAACTGGACTTGTACTTTGAATACGAAGAGAAACTCATGAGCAAGTCCACCTTAGACAAGTCTCTTTTGGATATCATCAGCGACCCGGACGGTAGGCATGCAATTTAATGCATCCATTTTCAAGTGGGTGAAATGTGCAACTATCTTCTTCTTAGGAAAGAATAAGAGTAGCATGCTAAAACAGATAATTACATACAAGTAACTGTAGATGCTTCCACTGTATTTCATGTGATGTTTATTCTTTTCAGCTTTAATTTTCTTCAGCAGTATTAATATTTTATTCTAATGTTTAAAATATATCTATAATATGTGAATATATCATTTTCATCAGAGCTGTCTCAGAGCTATGTATGTGCTCTAAAGTAAATGGGAACAGTAGTGGTGCCAAATTATGTATAATATGTTTATAATTAAAATGCGCATATACAGTGAGTTTGTTAAACAAGCAAAGTAATATCTTAATTCATCACTGAAGTTTTTAGGTAACTCTAAAATAAGTCATACTCGCCTTTTTGTCTGTGCATGGCAAATCTATTGACTTATGATCTAATGATCATTATCTTACCAAAAAGTAACATTTATGCTACACAAACGTGATTCACATAAACACTTTCAAGTCTCAGTTCCAGCTGTTGAGCACTGTTGTATCTTTTGGTGACTCAAATTAACACACAGGAGCATGCAGTCTTTCGCTAGTGTTATCTGAGCACAGGGGATGTTGTGGACGGCTCAATACCGGATAGAACTGGGAATTACTAAATGTGGAGTGGGAGGCATTTCCCAGAAATAAGAAAATTTAATACCCTCTTGATACGATTCAGTGATGCCTTTTATCCTGAAGAGCAAATGTTTCTTCCTTGACTGGCTAATAATAAAAACGTTAAGTTTATTTTTCCATGTATTATTTTATCTGTCCCTTTATTATTGGCTTTACACCTTTTACCTGCCAAATACTTCATAAATAGTAAGTTTCAGCCCCAGAGCAATTTTTTTTTTTTTCCTTCTTTTTAAGTAATGTCCATGCCTCTTGAATGTGTTCCAATTTCTCCCCCCAATGGTTTGTGTAAATAGTATCATCTTTGCACACATATAATCTTCTAGTGTGTTTACATTATTGCCCCTTCATGTTAATGGAATGGAAATGTGTGTTTTAATAAATATCAGGAAATGTGTAAATCTTTCTTTTTACTAAGATCACAATCTTTGTAATGTATATCCTTAAGATGGAAAATTTACATTAAATTTGGGGCAGATTAGTGAAATGCCAGAGAAAACTTTGTGTGTGTATAAAGATTTTAAATGTGAATTTTCTAAGTTGTATGAAGGAATTCTTTTTATTTCAGCGGGAACACCAGAGGACAAGATGAGGCTTTTTCTGATCTTCTACATTACATCACAACAGCCGCCTTCAGAGGTGAGAGTGTTAGATGCTATATCATGAAAACTTGTATTGATAAAATAACTCCTATTACTCTAGAAACTACGGGGCCCCTAAAGGGACAAAGTAGGAGAAAAAAATGTCAGAAGAAAAAAAAAGAAGTCATGTTTTGTGTTATAATTCAAAACCTTTGCTTTCTAACCCAAAACTTTTGCGATATAGCCCAAAACTTTTCCGTAGTAATGCAACAATAAAATCAGGTGATTAGCATACTTTTGGTCATTCAAGTGCAACTTCCAAAGCCGCTGTTTGCATGATGTGGTTGATCCCCGCTTCACTTATAATCTAATTTGTTAAAAAAAAAAAAAACTTGAGTTCAGTGTGTTAAGATTTGATTGTTTAATTCATAATTAGTAATTTGTAAAGCAAGCCTTGGTAAAGTTTCAGCAACGTTGCTATAATGCTAATCTGAGGTTGATTTAAGCCTAAAGAATTGTTCGATTTTTGTTGTTGTCTCGTGTTTATAATAAATTAATATAATATAAATCAAACGCACATCCTCTTTTCTCACATGAAGTCCATTTATTCTGCATTTTGCATACATCCATCGATAACCATGAAGGTGCCCAGAGTGCAAATGCTGCTCGCAAATAAAGTTAATTACATCACCCAAATCGGAGTACTTTTTCTGTCGGAATAATCCCCTTTCACATAAAATCCTCTTAATCTGCCTCAGATTTATGTGAACGTCATGCTTAGATCCAAGAACAAACTGAATGTCCTTATATTGTAGACCAAGATCTAAGTAAAATTAGATTAAACGTTCCATGTTTTCCTATCAGTTATGTTCCTTACACTGACTGATTACTCATATTTCCGGTTCAAAGTCACAACAGTTTTGCGTTATAACTCAAAACTTTTGCGATATAACACAAAGGTTTTGGGTTATAATACAAAACATTACTACTTTTTTTTTTTTTTCCTTCTGCTGTTTTTTTTTCTCCTTCTTTGTCCCCATTTTTAAATGCTTATAGAGGTTTCTTACGGAGCCCCTAAGGCTGGGGTCTCCAACTCCGGTCCTGGAGAGCTACTATCCAGTAGGTTTTCTATCCTTCCTGGCTTCTGATGAGCCACACCTATCCTCAGGTAAATACCAGGAACAGGTGTGGCTCATCAGAAGCCAAGTGGGACAGAAAACCTACTGGATAGTAGCTCTCC
>JAODLC010000028.1:7761006-7771573 GCA_026781145.1 Hippopotamyrus pictus | reverse complement strand
GGTGTGGCTCATCAGAAGCCAAGTGGGACAGAAAACCTACTGGATAGTAGCTCTCCAGGACCGGAGTTGGAGACCCCAGCCTTAGGGGCTCCATAAGAAACCTCTATAAGCATTTAAAAATTTTAAATGTGCTTGGAAAAAAAATGTCTGTGGCCCCTCTATAACTTAGTACAGGTGTGGCCAATCTTATCCGCAAAAGGCCGGTGTGTATGTGGGCTTTCCCTGAAACTCCCTAATTAGATTACTAATTAGAGGCCTGATTGGCTGAAGAGTCCTCATGCCTGGGTTTGAACAGCTGACCTACAGGTTATCCCAAAAAGCTGCATACACACCGGCCCTTTGTGGATAAGATTGGCCACCTCTGACTTGGTGTACCAGTTACAGTTCTTACTGTTATGTGATGGAAAATATTGGTCATAGTGCAAAAGAGAAGAATGTTTTAAAAAAATATGAATAATGTAAATGATATTTTGAAATATGAAAATTAAAACAAAGGAATACAAGTAACCACCTAGATGGTGGAGAAAGATTTTGCAAATTGTCCTATAATTGCAATGTGCAATAAAGTGTAAAAGTGTATTTTCAGAACAAGGACTAGGATGTTTCAGGTAAAAAAAACATTAACTTTCATTTACAGTTTTAGTTACATTTTCACTGCCTTGTGAATTTCTCTGCACTCTTCCTTTACTAAAAGAGAAAAAGGGTCCTTCTGTCAAAACATCTGATACAATGTATCGTGCACTTTTGTCCTGTGATGTGTGTGTAGTATAAGATGTCTTTCACCATTGTTTTGTGTTTCCAAAGATCTCTGGATTACAAAGTACTTGGATATGCTATTGTTGAAAATAAGTCAGTGGGGAAAGCCAAAATAATTTCCTTAGACGTAATTTTATGTAAATGCTCACATCCCGCAGTGTGTGTTCACAGCTTTATGACAAAATTTATTACATTTAAATTTAGAACATCCCTACAGAACAATCAAATGATGGATTACAAATTGTGTGGGAAGCTATCAAAATTGTATATATTGTAAATGATCAGTTTTACTGTTTAGATTGCCTTTTCATCTGTATATGGGCAATACAGAATGCACACAGTTTAATTCAACAGATCAAGAATAAAATTGGAAAGCATTAATCAAAATAAAAAGTCAAACGTTATAGGTCACTGTCAACTTAATATTCAAAAATATTTAGATAATGAACAAGGAATGGTTTGAATACTTACAGACAATATTCAAAAGCTTCATTGTTCCATGGAACAAACATAGTTTTTATTTCAGAAACTTCTGATGTCATAGCCAAGTATCATAATGTTTGAAGTCAGATAATGCATCATTGTTCTAAGGATGTCAGGACCTTTCATTGAATGTTATCCACCTAGCCACAATTTTTCTGTTGATTGTATTGCATAACTCTAGTGACTTGGAAGTATGAAATATGGATGACCCTTAAATTTGTGCTTTTGTACACTGCTTTGCCGCCTCCTCTGTGACCACAATCCTCTATGGAGTCTTAAATCCATTCTCATCAAGGCTGTCTCTTTGATGAGCTGTTGGTAGTACACCAAATAGGGATCATCCCATTCCTAACTGTCACGGTGATCAATGGGGTCATTTCTCTTCTGTTTTGGGTCAGGCTTTGACAGTGGGAGTTGGGGGGGATTGTTCCAAATGTTCTTTTTTTTTCTTTCATCTATTTCCTGGCCTGATTACTCCACGCTAATAGTCTACTCTTTGGAAAAGTGTAATTTATCATACATGGTTTATGCGTGTTGTGTTAAGTGCTTTAAACAATTTGCACTGTTGAAGAACTCTACCATTGAGGGAGCCATTTTTAATTTAGAAAATCTTGTTTTTAATATATATTTTTTGCAATTAAATATCTGTTTGCTGTCATAAAAAATGTCATTATAACGTGCAGGGCTGTGGTCCCTGAAAACCAGTGTAGGATATACAGATACTGCCTTTATAGCAATTAACATAATTTGTGTAAATGACTAGATATTCCCATATTTCAGGCTGACTTAGATCAGTATAAGAAGGCTTTGATGGATGCTGGCTGTGATCTGAGTCCTTTGAGCTACATAAAACAGTGGAAGTGAGTTATCATTTTTTTAAATATTTTTTCATTCAAATTTGCTGGGTTATCTTTTATTGCATGTTTTATATGTCACTCATTACAAGTTGTGTGTCACATGTTACTATTACATTTGAATGACACACCACAGTACAGTGGTACCTTGGTTTGCGAGCATAATTCATTCCGGAAACCTGCTTGTAATCCAAAGCACTCGTATATCAAAGCAAATTTTCCCATGAGAAATAATGGAAACTCAGATGATTCGTTCCACAACCCAAAAAGTTTCATATAAAAATTATTAATACAAAATATAAAGTAAAAATACATAAAACAAATTAACCTGCACTTTACCTTTGAAAAGAATCGAGGATGATGTGAGGGAGATGAGAGAGAGAGGAAGAGAAGGGTTATTTTGTAGGACGTCTTCCACTGTAACTAACGGAATCACTATCTGTTGGCTCACTGGAATCTTATTCTTTTTGTGCGACTTTAAGAAGGAACCTATCCAATGACAGTTGCTTTTGCCTCCTTTTCGATTTCACAGAAATATGACATTGCTTTGTCGTCAAGCAGGTTCATCGCTTGCACTGCTACGGCCTTATTCAGGTGGTGCTTTTCTACTAAATATTGACTATACCAGTGAGGCACTCAGACCAAGACCGAGCATGGGAAATGATTACCCACAATCACGCAGCGAGAAAGAGAAAGAAGAACCATCAGCTGAGTTGTGATCATGTGACACTAGGCAGACAAAGCATATATGTAATACTTGTATTGCAAGATCTCGCTAATTTATCAAGTTATAATTAATTCAAATTTTTTGCTTGTCTTGCAAAACACTCGCAGACCAAGTTACTCGCAATCCAAGGTTTTACTGTAGTCCAGAACAAAATCACTAAAGGTGCATCTGAAATTAGTGAGAGAGCACGATCCCTACGACCAAGTCACAATCTTGGACTGATTGAATTCCACCTGAAGATGCAAATTGCTATGCCCCCTTGCAAACCCAGGTCTGCACACCGATGAGATATGGAAAGTGATTTTTTGGGAAGGTAGTAACCACTGTATTTTTTTCTTTTCTTAAACACCCCAGAGCATTCACCAAGATGGCTGCCACACCAGCTAACTACGGGAACAGTGGGGTGAAGCCAATGGGGTAAAAAGCTACTTAAATTCCATCACATTTAGCAACTAACATAGGAGTTGGCAGTTACAGGCCTTGTGGTATGTTGGTTTTTGTTCCCACTGTGCACTTTAATTAGCCTTCAGTTGTTTGTTGAATTAATTATTACATAGAAATAATAGGCAAATACATTACTTGAAGCTGCCATTTTAAAAAACCACCTAAGATTAATAATAAGATTAATAAGGGTTTTTTTCCAAACCTTCCAACCATCACATTCTGGCTGGCAACACCAAATCCTGGTCTAATAAAAAAATTCTCGCATTGCACAAGTGAAAAAGATTTTTCTTAGTGTCGTCGTCCCTTTGATGAATTCATATTTTCTTATCCAACACCACTCTTACTAATAAATCTTGCATATATTAAATATATATTTTATTATAGCCTAGGTATATAAGGAGGGATTCTGAAGTACTCAAAATATTATTATATTAATTACCTTGTTTATTGTTCCATATATTAATCACAAGTTACACTTCATCACTATCTGTGACATTTATGTAAAAATAAAGTGAAATACCAAAGTGGCATGACACATTCAAGCAAAAAAATAACACTGTGGCCTTTTCCAATATGGCTGGAGAATGGCCATTTGTATTAAACTTTTTCTTATTGTTTCCTCCACCCAAGCAGGTTCTTAGCTCTTTATCCATTGTATCTCTCCTACAGGGCCTCCCACTAAGTACTCTCTCTTAAAATCAACGATTCCTAACTCATCCTGAATAGTGAAATAAATGTACACAAAGCATGTCTAGAGCTATTTTGTTCTTCCAGCAGCCTCTTCTCCATGGTTATGAACACAGGCTCCCAGTTTGTTATGGAGGGCGTAAAGAACTTAGTGCTGAAGCAGCATGTAAGTATATCTGTCCACACAGTATCTTCATCATCTGTGTAGAATTAAGTGTGTAGTTAGAACATTGTATAAGGTCACCAAGCCCCCTGTAGCAGTAAACTAAGTTAAATCTGGAAAGTGAGTGAATGATGTCATGAAACACAGGCTGTTGGATAACTTTGTTCTAAAAAAAAAAAAGTTAGCTTTGTGTATTTTTTGATAAATATATATGTTTTCCTACTTGTTTGCTTTTAACAGAACCTGCCTGTCACACGCATTCTGGACAACCTGATGGACATGAAATCCAACCCGGTGAGTGTGTGTGGTCCTCCACACAGTGTGCCTTTGTGCCCAGGAAGGCTGATCAGTGGGGGTGCTGACAGCCTGTAGGGAAATGTGTCACTGTAACATCAATCTCAAGTCAGTTTTTCCCTAGAAGCATTATATTCTTAAGATGGTAATATTTTCTTACTACAGTGACATTTTTAATTGTCTTCCTGTGAGGTTGCCAAATAAACTAAAAATTAGATTATTATTTTTAAACGAAAAATAAGATTAGTTCAAACAAAAGTTCAAATAAACTTACAGAATCTGAGCAGACCAAAGCAGGATAATTTCACATCTAGACTGAAGAGGTGAGACATTCAGCATTTTATTTATATGTAGCTAGGCAATTTAAACCCTGAGATTAAATGCACTTCTGTCTTGATTGCATTTAACAGTGTAAAATAGCATCAATCTATGGAGTAACTCTTTGTTTCCAATGCAGTGTCTTTGCTATTATATGCTAACAAATTACCTGATGGAAAATACTGCAAGGCTGATAACTGCTTTTTCCCCCATTTTTTTAAATCATGGTTTGGTGTTTCTGTTCATGGCACGTGAGCAGGTTTTTGTGATGCCAGCAGAAAGGAAGGCTGACCTTTGGTGGGAGACTTGAGTGGGGGTAGTATGGGGTAGCGTCGTACTGTAGAAGTGACAGACACCATGTAGGTCAATGAATAATAAATTTGGTGAACAAATAACTAATTTATTGAAAAGAAAGTTAACCATATTTTGTACTATATTTTAAGCACGCATGATTTGACCGTGTACTGGCATAGTACGGAAAGCTTGACCGCAATGAAATCTCAGCACGAATTTTCCCACTCTTAAAAAGACGTACCCAATGCTATTTGTTTTTATGGTTTTTACTGTTTTTCTCAGGTAACCTGTCACTTTGGAGAGTCACGCCACTTAACTGTGTCAGATGAAAAAAAAACAAAACAAAGTGAATGCTCCTCATCCATTTTTTTTTTCCATTTTTGATTTGAGCAAAAAAACGGATTATGACGTTTATCCAATTTCAGTTTTGTGCTCAAATCAAACATGGAAAAAAACGCATAACAAGTGATAACATTTCACTTCCTCTAAAACTTCCCCTGCACCCTGCCTGTCCACCAGAAATAATAGTCCCTGGCAACCTTGACAAATAAAATATATATAGACAGACAGGCCGCTGCATTTCCGTACGTTGTGGCTCATTTCTGTTGTGGCTTTTGTATTTCCGTTGTGGCCTTTTGTATTTTTCTTGCGGCTTTTGCATTTCTGTTGTGGCTTTTTTATTTGTGTTGTGGCTTTTGTTTTTGTGTTGCAGCTTTTGCATTACATTAACCTATCTGGGCCACCGTACATTCATCACCAATGAGTATAAATGAGCAACAACTGTTGAACGTGAAGTGCACATAGAAATACTGGAATATTTGTTCAGATTTGCCACAGATATTATCTGGAAAACCAGAGGGTGTGAGAAAGTTGCTATCAACTCAAAAGAGATTGCCTGTAGATATGAAGATGATTTAGCGCACATAATGAAAGGGCTCAAAATACAAAAATGATTGGTGTGCATCTTTGCCTGTGGAAATCGTATTTCTGTGACTAAAAAATGCCTGGCTTGCGTTTTTTGAAAGATATTTTAGCCAGAAAACCGAATGTTGAATAGGTTTAACTTAACTGCGGTCACAGGATTCTCGTGGACAAGCCATTTTCAGAGTTTGGGAAATCCCATTTGTTATGTCAGGTAATATCCTGACTTCTTAGCTCTGATTGTTCCCAGCACTGTTAGTAATCTGTGAGCCTGAACATACCTGCGCCTTGCTGTTTAGTAAAATACAGCAAATAAATAAATACATACATGGGGGAAGGCATAAATCATCATTAAATCATTGAGTCGTTAAAACCAGATTTGAATAATAAAATCTATGTGTTCTCCCTCCCTTGATCTTAAGATTGTAAGACATAAGCCTTCAATAAAATAAAACAAATACTGCAAATTACAATATTTTTATCGTATGTAACCCTCCATCTGACAGGTTTTTAAAATTACATAAACCAGGTAGCATCTGCTTCTCCATGAGACATTAACTGAATATTTTGATTTTAGCTTTGAATTCTGGGATTCTGTGCATTGTCAAAACCTAAACTCTTGTGTTGTTTACAACAAGGAAAGAATATTATAGGTCTTTATTAAAAATCTTTGCTTATCCTATTCTCCCATTTGGGTATCACAATGTTGCATGCAATAATTTGATCAAAGAAATAATAAAGTTTTATGACTTTAAGATTGACGCTATGCATTAAAGGGGACAAATTGAGCTTTTCCATACAGAGATGGGGGATTCGAGCCCCGAACACCAGAGGCGTGAAGCAACAGGGCTACCCACTGAAGCACCATGCTGTCTTTGATGGGCTTGCAGTATTTTATAACTAAATGTGGTCACCATAGCAGTCGTATGACTTCATTAACCAGGATGTACTTTGTGCATTATGTCTAGTTGTATATTTGCTCCTGTTTGCTGTCTTCAACAGGAGACTGATGATTACCGCTATTTTGATCCGAAGATGCTTCGTGGAAGTGAGAGGTGGGAAAATTCACAGTGATACAAGGAACTGATTGATCAGAAGCCTTTCAGATTTTAGCATCAAATGGAAATGTAAAAGTTATCTGCAATTTAGTAGACTAATGTAGCTAATAAAGCTTAATTCAAGCTGTATGTTTCCAACTAGTTAAATTTGTATAAAAGTTTTGTATAAAGTTTTTCTTTAATTAAACTTTAAAGTATTTGAAATGCCATCTTATAGGATGTTAGTATAGGATTTATGTAGGGAGTGATTATAACTGTTAACAGAATTTAGCCAGTGTAGTGCATACCCTGCTGCCCACTGCTGACAATATTTTTTGTTATAGTTCCATCCCAAGAAACAAGAACCCCTTTCAGGAGGTGGGTCTCACTATAACTACTATTATACTGCTGTTCAGACCTTTTGCAGTGTTCATTCCTGCATTTCCAGGAATTGTTTATATAAAGTACAATCCTTTGTGAAATTCATAGGGTTACAAAGACTCATGTTTAATTCAAAATGAACTCAGTGAGACTCCTGTTAACAACACTGGTTAGCCTTTATTATGTCATTTTAATCTATTTCCAAAACAAAATACTATGTCCACATACAAAAGCCTTTAACTTATCTATCATGCTAGTATGAAAAAATATAGCCATACCCATATAATCAAGTATTTTAATAATCGTCCATTAGAAATTATGTTCTGATGCCATTGCATGATGATAATTTGCATATCCTGTTCAGATATTTTCAAAGAACATGCTTTATACACTTATCTACAGCTTTAGTAGACTAGTATTGCCTGTATAAAAGAATGCATAGCATTTCTGGGTAAAAAAAAATTATAATATTCTCCCCCCCCATTTCTTAGGCTATTGTTTTTGTGGTTGGAGGGGGCAATTATATAGAATATCAAAACCTAGTAGACTACGCAAAGGTAAGTAACATCCCGAAATTGATTTTCTGACGTATAAATTAAACTGTCTAGAATCAGTGACTATTGTTTTGTATTGTAAATAGAAAAGATGTGCAGAACAATTTCTGAACTCTTTGTTTTCCATACAGTGTATTAGTCTTTTACTGATTAAAAGCCTCCATCTAACAATCAAGAAAGCTTGTGTAGCATGTAGTATCCACTCCGTTTAGGAAAAGCAGCAGGCCTCACCCTTTAAACAAAAATAACTACTTTAAACTTTCTTTTTTGTACTGCAGGCAAAACAGGGGAAAAGAGTGCTTTACGGGTGCAGTGAGCTGTTCAATGCTGCTCAGTTCGTCAAACAGGTGATGCTAATTTCAGTGAAGACAAATAGCAGGGACCATCAGATCAGCAATACAGCTGTGGCCAGAACTTTTGAGAATGACACAAATATTGATTTTCACATAACCTGCTGCCTCATTTTTTATGATGGCAATTTGCATATTCTCCAGAATGTTTTGAAGAGTGAGCAGGTGAATTGCAGTTAATTGCAAAGTCATGAAAATGAACTTAATCAGAAATAACCCATTTCCACTGCATTTCAGCCCTGCCACAAAAGGACCTGTTGACATAATTTCAATGATTCTCTCGTTAATATAGGTGAGAGTGTTGATGAGGACAAGGCTGGAGATCACTCTGTCATGCTGATTGTTAGAATAGCAGACTGGATGCTTTAAAAGGAGGGTGGGGTTTGAAATAGTTGTTCTTCCTCTGTTAACCATGGTTACTTGCAAGGAAACACGTGCAATCATCATCGCTTTGCACAAAAAGAGCCCCACAGGCAAGAATATTGCTGCTAGTAAGATTGCACTTAAGTCAACCATTTATCATCAAGAACTTCAAGGAGAGAGTTTCAATTGTTGTGAAGAAGGCTTCAGGACAACCAAGAAAGTCCCAGGACCATCCCCTAAAGTTGATTCAGCTGCGTGACTGGGGCACCGCCATTGCAGAGCTTGCTCAGGAATGGCAGCAGGCAGATATGAGTGCATCTGCACGCACATTAAGGTGAAGACTTTTTAGGATGGCCTGGTGTCAAGAGGGGCAGCAAAGAAGCCACTTCTCTCCAAGAAGAACATCAGAAACTGATGGGAGATATTTTGCAAAAAGTACAGGGATTGGACTGCGGAGACCTGCGGAGACCTGGGGTAAAGTAATTTTGTCTGATCAATCCCCTTTCTGATTGTTTGGGGCAGCCATGAATAAAGAGAGGTACCAAAACATCCTCCGAAAGCAACTTCTCACAACCACCCAAGAACAGTTTGGTGACGAACCAGCATGAATGGAGCATTGTACCATAAGGCAAAAGTGATAACTAAGTGGCTCGGGGAACAAAACATCGACATTTTGGGTCCATGGCCAGGAAACTAACCCAGACCTTAATCCCATTGAGAACTTATGGTCAATCCTCAAGAGGCATGTGGAGAAACAAAAACCCAGAAATTCTGACAAACTCCAAGCATTGATTATGCAGGAATGGGCTGCTAGACAGGATTTGGCCCAGAAGTTGATTGACAGCATGCCAAGGCGAATTGCAGAGGTCTTGAAAAAGAAGGGCCAACACTGCAAATATTCACTCTTTGCATAAACTTAATGTAATTGTCAATAAAAGCCTTTGATATACTCCAGTATACCACAGAAACATCTGACAAAATGATCTACAAACACTGAAGCCGCAAACTTTGTGAAAACCAATACTTGTGTCATTCTCAAAACTTTTGGCCTATGACTGTAGTGATATAACAATAAACAGAACTATGAAGTGGGTGAAAAACAAACATTAATTTACTTCTTTGTTTTGAATATGCTTAATGCCCTAAAGCAGTGGTTCCCAAACTGGGGGGCGCAGAGGTATTGAGGGGGGGTACACCAATGGGATAGCCTCAGGGGCATGTGCCACCCTAAAAAATTCCCTTCACAGACTGAACGATTAAACAAATAAAGCAGCGCAACATTATAGTCCATCCATCCATCCATCTTCTCCCGCTTATCCAAGGTCGGGTCGGATTACAGTAATTAATAAACGAACCACTAACTTACGTGTACTGTTAGAGCATTTATGTAATTTATTTAAACTTTATTTTACGAGGTAAATTAACTGAAAACCAGTTCTCACTGCTTTACGTGATATTCGGGAGAAATAGCAGATAACACATAGGAACTTCCTGGGATACAAACGTCACGTTCTTCAGCCAATAAGGGCAAAGTTGTGTCGTCACAGAGGCTGTTCCAGTTTGTTCAGCCGGCTGAGAGGTGCTGTACGATCTGTCTTAGGTTGTCTTGCTCTTGCAAGGTTTTTGTTCTATGTGACATGGTGATGCATGACCACGTTTTGCAGTGCCGGACAAAAAAAAATCTAACCATATCATGAAAAACGAGGTTTAAAATTTTCTATATGAAGTGCAGGGAGACTATCAATTAATGGGTATGATTTAGTGTTGTTTTGTGCTATAATATATATATATATATATATATATGAATATAGGCTGAAACCTGCGGTTATCATTAAAAACAAAATGTGCTAAACGTAAGACAAACTAATTTGTGTACGCCAATGAATATTAACAGGAATGTTAAATCTGCATTTGCATAATTTCAAACTTATGCTGGACTTT
>JAODLC010000028.1:7743367-7754706 GCA_026781145.1 Hippopotamyrus pictus | reverse complement strand
TGTTGAGACATTCAAATGGTAGAGTCAGAATTTGGCGTAAACAGAATGAGAACATGGATCCATCATGCCTTGTTACCACTGTGCAGGCTGGTGGTGTAATGGTGTAATATATATAACATGTAATAGTCATTTAAAGTAGTTTTGATAACAGTGAAAGTGTTATCTTTAATTCCTACATTTTTATTGTAATAAATAATGTACCTTAACTGCAGAGTGGAATGAGGTAAGCAGTATATTTTCTATCCTAATGTCTTGCTAGGATTCACATCACAGAAGCATTTTCCAGTGTTGCAAACAGAGGCAGTGGAATAAAGGCTAATAATGCAGTCATGAATGGTGATCTCTGCGAAGATGAGGGTTCTGGGTATTCTTACAGGGTTCTTTGTGATTCCATGGACTATTTTGCAAGGACATCTGCTCCTGGAAAAATTCACTATTTTACCAAACTTTCCCTATTTTGAAAGTATGGATCCAATGGTAGTTCAGTGCAGTCCCAGATGCTTAGATATTATTTTCTAATCTTTTGCAGAGGTCTTGGCATAGTTCTAGAACCAGTTTGCTAGTAACTTTACTCTGACAGAGGACCAGGGGTTTGTCAGATTTGTACTGGGTCAGGTTGGCCTTAATCAAACCCAGTTGTTTTAAATTTTCTCTTTATTTGGATTAACTAGGCAAGCTTGCATGCACACCAAACAAGTGAAAGCATCATCTTTGGTGGCCTTTTATCTTTCCTTATCTTCCCTTCATATACCCACATAAAATCTGACCAAAATGAATGTCGAAAAGAGCAATAATTTTTTTTTCTTCAATGCAGATCACAGTTTTTTCAACTATTCTACTAATAATTTGTCAACTAACTACAATGATTCTCAAAAACTTCACCTGACTCCCAGTGGTAATGTATTTAATTCCAATACTTCTATAGATCAATCACTTTAGATGACTACAGTATATTCATATGTAATATTGCAGGCAAAATTTCTGAAATGCAAGTCTTTCCAAGCCCCCTTTGGTATCACAGAATAATTGTATCCCCTGGACTTTGGGGAATACATATGGGTTTAGCACCAGTCCACCGCTGCTGCCGCCACTAAAGATACTTTGGAATGCAAGGTGATTTTATGGATCTTTTTCAAACTGCACCAGCATTATATGGATGAGGAAGTAAAACTGATTACAGTTTCAGACAGATCACCCCATATTTGAAGCAATGCTACATAGTGATACTTAAAAAGGGTAGTTTCAGACATTTGATCCTGTTAGCATAATAACTCAAAAAGTATTTGACAAATCTTTTTCAAGCTTTGCAGACATGTCCTAAGTTTTAAGATCTAAACCTGCCCAAATTCTGACACAGATCACACCAAAACTGAAGTAGCCCCGCATAGGCTTATCCTTGTGAACAGGATCAATCTATTTGTGATTTTTTTTTTTTGTTCTGTTTACCCTTTTGTGATCGTTGATGAATCTAGTTACTACTTCACAAAGATATATGGATGAAAATCTGCACCTAAAAATGTACATGATCAGATTTCACACCATCTAAAACTGCAATGACAGAGAAAAACCGAGAAAGAAACAGGAGCCTGCACCCACCGTTTTGTGAAAACAGCCAGATCCTCTTGGGATTTATTTTGTGTATCTTCTTGCAAACTTCCCAGGAATATTATAGAAGTAATTGTAAAACTGTGAGGCGCGAGATAATTTTCTGAATATTCAAAAATATTATTTTTTGATGTTAGCCTCACCATCAGGAAAGATAAAGCCAGTTGTTCACCAGTATTCCTTGTTGTTTTGTGGATAAGAAATTAGTATACTCTAAGTGAAAGGGCCAAGAGTAAAAAATACTTTGATTTGTAAATACTGTTTTTGTTGATTGTAGCTAATCCTGCATATATACTGTAAATAAACTGAATACAAATTAATGTTCATTTTTATTGTACAAAATGAACATGTCTGTGTAGCTGTGCAATTAAGTCCCATATATTTCATGATCGCCCCACAATGATAAATAAAATATGTCAAAATATGTCATGCACAGAGGGCTGGTGTATATGCCGGTTTTTAGTATAACCTTTAGGTCAGCTGGTCAAATCCAGGTAGGAGGACTATTCAGCCAATCCTCTAATTAGTAATTTAATTAGAGGGTTGCAGCAAAAACCCGCATATACACTGATCTTTTATGGCTTAGATTGCCCACCCGCACTAAGCAAATTTCACCCGGGGAACCTGGGAGGTGGTAAAGGAGTGGCCTCCCTTGTTTCTTAAAATCGACAACCCTAGTCATGTTAGACGAAGGCATGAGTCTCCAGTTTACTTGTGTACAGTGTACTTTATAAAATCAGTTGCCACTATGTTGACTTTTTTGCTCTATGTGTATTGCCTTTCTGCCTCATCTGTTTGGCACTATATGTGTGCTCATCTGTGCTCTATGTTCTTGCTGCTGTATACACCAGGATTCCCCCCTGGGATCAATGAAGTCAATCACACTACCTTCTGTGCAAATGTTTTGTTGTTTTTTTCCAGCTGGGAGGATTTTAGTGTGGGGCAAGTTGTGTTCAGCTCATTGCTACCCTGTTTTTTTTTTGCGACAGTTGTAGCCTTTCATTCTATTTAAAAAAAACAGTAGCATCTGTTCATGCTAGGAATGCATGATATTGGAAGATTTCAGATATCCCAATGTGATTTATTTGCAATATATATTGTGAGATTATACAGCAAAAAAAAAAAAAGTTCAAAATAAATTTCTCACAAACCCACCTATGAGTGTTTTAACTGGCAAGGATGAAAATGATTATGGTTTGCTTGGAGAGTGCAAGCAAGAATACAGAAGCAGTGGCAGTAAACACTAAACTAGTTTAAACGTATACTAGATCATTTTGAAAAGGAACAATCATTAAAATTGCAGTACTGTATTAAGATTTAGTTGACGATGATGCCTAAATTCAATCATGTAATTAACTGAAGTTTTTTGTTTAAAGATATACCAGGTATAGCAGAGTAACACCAAGTGGGACTGGGGGACATATGATACATTATTAAAAGATTTTATCAGCTGAATTTACTACCGTACAACCTCTGGTAACTTGCACCCTTCGGTCCAGCTTCAAGCTTGTCATCACGTTTTATTTAACAAAAAACTAAAAGGTTAAATTTAACTTACAAATTAATTTGAGAGCTCAAAATAGCCAACTGAAAACATAATAAACATAATAAAAAAGAATTTCAAACATGGACATTAAAATATAAATGTATTTATGCATTTTATTATTAAGCAGTGTTTAAATAATTTTATCAATGTATAATATGCCAATAACAATAGGATTTTTTTTTCATGGGAATGGAATAATCATCTCCCCTTTATTTCTTATGGGAAAAATTTGTTTGGTATACGTTGTATTTGGTATAAGTCCAAGGATCTGGAACGGATTAAGGACGTATACCGAGGTACCACTGTAAATGGAATGTGCAATAAATAAGTATACTTGAAGACCTACATATCACAACAAGGACTCAGCATTCAGGTAAAAACACATTTAACTTTAACATTTCCAGGTGATACATCCAGACATTATACACCTTTGTGCCAGATTAGTCTTATATGGGCAGACTATACGACAGGGCTGGCCAGGGAATATAATGCTGTCATTTCCAACAGCACCAAATCTAGTTTCCATCCGTTTAAATGCAAACTGATTTGAAATTTTTAAATAGGAATGGAATCTTCTTTGATGTTTAAGACTAAACAAAAGTAATCCCTTGAACTACTTCATAGTTAACTATTACGCTAGACGCAGGCAGGTTAATTTTCAAGTATTATTCAGTCAGCCTTCAAACTTCCAGATTTCCATGGTGTTTAGAAACCATAGTTCTTAGATACTTTCTATGGTGCTGTAGAGTATTCAGCCATCCATTTTTCATGCTTCTTATCTGCTACAGGGTCATGGTAAGCATGAAATTGGTGTCAGGAAACACAGGAAAAAGCAGACACCCTGAACAGGATGTCAGTCCATTGTAGGGCTCTCATGCCAAGGGAGTAAAACAAACTGAGACATACAAGGCAAGAAAATTGAAACTTGACGGCATTGTCCTGGAGGAGTGGTCATGGAACATGGAAGGATGAAAGTTTATCATACTGCCTGGTGGTGGAGACCTGAATACAGCACCTCAGCACCACACTAGTTCAAATGAAATAGAACAGTGTGAAATTTTTTTAGGTGGCTGAAGTGCCAATTTTGCCACCAACCTCCAAATTTTCCCTGGAAGTTGAAGGGCCTGCTTTCAGGGCTGGATGTAGTTCAACATCATACCTAGCACAAAGCAATTGCAGGCTAAGGGCCTTGCTCAAGGGCCCAAAGAGATCAAATCACTGCTGGCACTCACAGCATTCAATTTAGTAGAAGTTAATCATCATATGTAATTTCTAAAGACCCTGGAAAAAAATTTCGTTAGTACCCAGGCTGGAAAAGATAACAAAGCCAATTTGAAATATTCTGGCTTCCAGTCCTGAGAGAGGTAATATTACTCTTACCAGGAATGGTCATTTAACAAATTTTAGTCCCTGAGCAAGTTTTACAGTATATATGGAGATTACAAAGAATGCTAAGGCAACAGCTATGGAGGTTTGGGCCTCTTTGGTATTGCCTAAAGTCATTGTTTATCAGACTACTTCAGAAAAACACTGAGCAAGACTGGTGTGCATGGGAGGATACTAAGGAGGAAACCATTGCTCGCCAAAAAGAATATTGCAGCCTGTCTCATATTTGCCAAAGACCACCTGCATTATCCCGAACTGGAAGAATGTTATATGCACAGATGAGATGAAAGTGGCATAAATGAGAAATGTTATGCTTGGAAAAAATGACAAACTGAACTCCAAAAAAGAACATCATCTCAGCTTTGAAGTCTGGAGGCCAGAGTATTGTGGTTTAGCACTAGTTTGTAGCCTAGGGACCACAGCAGCTTGCAATGACTGAAGGAACAACGAGTTCTGGATCATACCAACAAATTCTACAATGGAACATCAAGATGTGAGGGATTGAGCTATGAATTAAATGAACTGCATCAGACTGTACAAAAATGACTTTAAACACAACAGAATGCTGCAGCAGAAGAACTTTGGAATCCTGATTTAAATGCACCATTTAATGTACTGGGGTTTTAATCCCACCTCTGATCTGTGAGTGTTGAGTTTGCCTTTTGGGGGTGCAATTAAGATAACTGATGTCTTTAAATTACCTGTAGTGTGTGTGTTCTATGTTAGTCTGGTGTCCTATTTAGGGTATACACCTGTCTTGTTCCCCATGCTATGTGTGATGGGCATCAGCCCCTCTGTGACTCTGCACAGGATTAGCATTACAAAGAACATAACACTATCAAATGAAAGAGCACATATCAGTAATTTCTAAGATTTATTTTTACAGATTATCCTAGCATTACAATTAGATTAACTGCTAAATTATATTCTAAAACTTTATAGCATATGATATCAGTACTGAATTTTCATATGAATAAGTTGCCACTCTTGCTGAAATTTTCCTGTTTCTAAGCTGTCTTCTGACAGATTTCTGGAAATGACTGCAGGTATAATTATCCTGTAATATTCCCTGGCCAGTGTCCCTAGTTTCTACTTTTTTGGTCAATGCTGTACTGTGGTATTACTCCAGCAGCTTGGCAGGTAGTACCCAACATCTTTATCTAAAAAGGTTTCATGTCTTCAGCAGGTGGATGGATTCCTAGCCCTGCTCTTTGGTCTCATCTGTATCAACACACTGACAGTCATCAGAGTCAAATCCAATACATCAAAGGATGCCAACTTCTCCATGGTATGCCCATTTTCTGGCAAGCTAATTCCAGGTGCTAAATAAGCAGCATTCTTAGACATCACCACTTCCTAGGAAGCCTATTTCCACTCATAGGCCCAAATTATTTGCAGTTGTACACAACAAAATCATATTGTGACACCATGGGGGTTTATCGGGACTAATTATGCAGTTAACGGGATGTTTTGCACCATAAAATATGTAAATAGCATAAATTGATATGTGTATTTGTGTTATAAATGGTAAATGTTGTAATTGTGTAATGTTTGCCATAGAATGTGTGTTCACATTAGTATGTAACTGTGAGTGAGAGTATTGTGTAAACTGATGGTTTCCATGTGCCATTGCTAGCTTAGACTACTGGTGAGTGATCATTAAAGACTGATTCTTCCTTATAAAAGAGCAGTTGCCTCCTTATATTAAAATGAACCACACACTCACTAATTTAGTGCCAGAAGTGGAAGGCCAGGGCATCGATGAAATCTGCAATCTAATCTGATGACTGGCAACTGCAGAGGGGGGAAGCAGTGGCAGACTAAAGGGGAGGCCCTTCATGGGGTGATCTCATCGACCTAATGCACTGCACTACTAGTGCCAGATGTTGCAGGGAGCTGCGGCTCTGCAACAAAAAGCACCACCAAATTTGAAAGCAATGGACAGTGGGATGAAGACTGTCATGAAGCTCCTCTGCTGTAGTGGAGACGGGTTCCTGAAACCCTACTTCGCCTAAATATGCCCAGTGGAATGGCACCACAACTGCTCCTCTGCAGAAACTGCAGTCCACCTAGCACTGGCACTGCAAGGGGAAGCACTCGAAGCCCTCATCTGCTTTTCCCTGGAAAGAAGATGGATTACACCACTCCGGTTACAGTGCTGGAGCAGCAGACCTGCTAGCAAATTGACGGAGACGGGGTATTGAGACTGTCTGCATATGCCACAGACCTCTGCAGTTATGCACAGTGGGGTTACTCATGTTTTCCCCATGGCACGCATGAAGAGCTGGCCCGGTTACTCATGTTTTCCCCATGGCACGCATGAAGAGCTGGCCCTTCATGCTGTTATCGAGATGCTGACACCACTATAACTCCATGGGCACCTTCAGCTGTGAGCACCAGCTACGTAGGCTGATGCTATGGTGGAAGCATGCAGCGCTGAGGCGATCCTGTCTCTGCTAACACCACGCCAACCATCAGCCATGCCATATTGCCTGCTACAAAGCTATACTTGTGACACTGGGACAACCATGAAAGAGTCCCTGCCCACAAATGAGCCCCCACCCCCCTGTCATACAGTGGGCTGGCTGTGCCATGAGTGGGGCCTCCAGTTGGATTGCATGGAGGAGGGAACCCATTGCCAGGCCTTGATGGACACAGGATCAATCATCACCCTCATCTGCCCAAGCATATACCGACTTCTTGTTGGGAGGCAACCCAAATCCGATTTACATCCATCACAGACGTGGGCACCGAAGCTGGGGCAGACCACAGAGCAGGAGGTGTGGCTCGTAAACATCCGGAATCCCTGCATCATCGGGCTGGACCTGTTATGCCAATTGGGGGTGCACAAAGATGAGCCCACAGCCACACACTACCTAGGTGGTGACTTTTCAGCAAGATGGTAGCTGGAAGTGGAACCAGTGGCCATGGCTAAGGGGACCATCACTCCCTCATCAATTCCCCCCGATGTGCAACCAACCCCCCTGCAGTGTATGGATGACAGTGCAACAGCAGAACCTTCCTATGTGATGGTGCAGGCAGTTTATGAACTGTATCAGCAGAGCAGTGTGGGCCTGACAGCAGTGCTGGCTGAGGATACTGCTAGATAGATACATGGGCATCTTTACAGTCCAGGACAATGAGTGCAGATCACTTGGACAACACTGGATTAACTCCAGAGATCCCCAGCCCTTCTGTCTGCAACCTCTCTGGCTAGCGCTCACTAAGCGTTAGGTAGCAGAGAAAAAAATCCAGGAAATGATGGCAGCAGGAGTCAATGAACCTTCCAACAGTCCAGGGGCTGTGCTGGCAGTCCTGGTTAAGAAGAAGGATGAGTCATGGTGATTTAGTGTGGACTTCCAGCATCAGAACGCTTTGACATGTGCCAGCTGCCCTTGGATTTTTCACTTAGAGTATAACCACTCCTTGACTACAAGACAACAAGGAATATTGGCAAATAAGGGACTTTCTCTTGCTTGATGGCTGAACTTATCAGTGGTGAAATGTGGTAATCGCTCTCCTTTAATCCAGTGACTATGGAGCATTTTATGTGATAAATTGAAAATACTGCAGTCTAATGAAAATATTATTACAAGCCTACCTTATACACCCTCCAAAAAAAGTGATACGATTAAATCTCCCACAATAAATGTTGCAGAGTTCTGCATGATACATTCACCAACTGGCTACCTGACTGCTACGGATACAATTTGAAGAACAGGGGAGGCTAGTGATCAAAAATCAATGTATCTTTATTATACAATGTTCAGAAAATCAACTTTTGCCCTACAGGTTTAGGATCACTTATCACATTCACAAGGTTAAATGTTATTTGCTTTCACCATTTACTGCCACTAAGTAGAGTCACTTCAGCTTTTGGATGTTTGAAAAAGATCTATCAAATGGTTTTTGAGTTCTCATATTGAGCTCACATACCAAAGCATCTGCAGCGGGGATGGCAGTGGCAGACTGATGCTAAAATCATTAAAACCTGTATTCCCTGAAGTCTGGAGAATGCAATTACAGTTAGGTCCATAAGTATTTGGACACTGATGCAATTGTTGTAATTTTCTCTCTGTATACCACTACAATGGATTTGAAATTAAGCAGTGTAGCTTTTCAGCTTTAAGGAGCTTAACAAAGGTATTGCATTAAGCTTTCAGCAATTACAGCCATTTTTCCCTCCATTTTCAGAGGCTCAAAAGAAATTGGACAAAGTAATACAATGATACATATGTATTGTTTTAATACTAGAACGAAAATCCTTTGCAGTCAATAACTGCCTGAAGTCTGGAGCCCACAGACATCACCAAATGCTGAATTTCCTCCCATGAGATGCTTTGCCAGACCTTTACTGCTGCCAACTTCAACTGAAAAGCATTCTCTGTTGGGCTGAGATTGACTAGTTGAGATTGACAAGTCAGGTGATCTTGAGAAAGGTTGCTTTCACAGTATGTTTTGGCACATTATCCATTTGTAGTTGAAATTGCCTTCCAATCAGTTTTGCAGGATTTGGCTGAATCTGAGCAGAGAGACTAGCCCTATACACTTAAGAATTCATCCTACTACTTGTATCAGCAATCACATCATCCATAGTTTCATTGGCGGCCATACATGCCCATACCATAACGCTGCCTCCACGATGTTTGACAGACAGTGTGGTATACATCCGATCATGAGCTGTCCTTATCTTTTTTCATTCTTTTCTCTTCCAAACATTCTGTCCAAAGAACCTTATTCCAGAACTGAGCAGGCTTTTTAGATATTTTCTCGCAAAGTCTAATCTAGCCTACCTGTTCTTCAGTGTTACCAGTTTGCATCTTGAGGTAAACCCTCTGTATTTACGTTCATGAAAACATCTCTGCATTCCTTCTTTTTAAGAATGTACTCTTCAATTTTAGCTGTCTCTCTGATAGGTTCATTTTGGGGTTTTTCTCAGCCTAATGATCCTCCTTCACTTGCATTAATACCTCTTTGGACCTCATGTTGAGTTCCAGTGAACAGCTACCAAATGCAAGTTTGGTGCTTCAAATCAACCTCTGATCTTTTATTTATTTAATTTGTCTTGGAGTAATGAGGGTAACAAGGCCACACCTGGCCACGAAACTGCTTGTCAGTTACATGTCCAATTACTTTTGAGCCTCTGAAAATGGAAAATTGCTGTAATTTCTGAAAGCTAAATGTAAAATCTTTGTTAAACCTCGAATTAAAGCTGAAAGTCTATATTTCCATCATATCTTGATTGCTTAATTTCAGAAACATTGTGGTGGTATAGAGAGAAAATTACAAAAATTGCATCCAAATACTTCATCCAAATGGTGTATGATAATTAGTGTTTTTTTCCTGACTTCATGGCCAGCAATACTGACAAGCTAAATTGTTTCCTTTCAGAGTGCATGCCACTTGAATGACTTAAATGATTAGCTGTAACATGTTCTTCAGAGCAGGGAGTGGTAATTTATTTTTTGTTGGTGGATTAATCAGTGCATTCAGTTTTTGTATTTACAAGCTTTTCTTAGCTTTTATTTTTGATGAACATAGGAGCTGGTCACATTTATTCATTTATAATCTTCAGTTAAAATGATGAGCTTCACACCAAATGCCATTACATTAGAAGTGCTAAACATATAGTTGGAAGACCTGAAAAAATGCCACCAATTGCAAATCCCCATGAGTGGTAGATCAGTAGTTAAGTAGTTAATTAAATTCACTTGAATTGAATTGAACATACATTAAAGGAAAAGGCAAGGCAGTGTGTGGCTCAGCAGGTTAAACCTCTTTACCCCTGAGCCTATGTTCGGACAGTTGCTGGTCACATTTCTAATGAGCAAGGCCCTTAACCCCCAAAAGTGCTACAGGGGCACCCTAGGCTTGAACCCCAAGCCTCACTCTCAACTGTGTATGTATGTCCTAAAGGAAAGCAAAATGAATACACAGAGAGAAGCATTCCAAACTACTTGGGCAAATGGCAAATAAAGGATCATTTAATTACATGACAGGGTAACTAGGTGTTTCTAGTCAACCAGTACAAAAAGCAGCTTCATTTATGAGTATAATTAATTAAAATTTGTTCCCTAGGGGGGCGGCTGTCAGCAGACGTGGTGCAGGCGAGTGGGGAATCAGGCGAGAGGAGTCAGACGGACAGGAATACGGGGTTTAATGATCGAACAGGCAGACATCCACGAATACAGCAAGACAATACAATGACGGATCTGGGGAAGACTGAGTCTGACAAGGACTAAATACACTAGACAGAGCAAACTAACAAGGCACAGGTGAGAACAATCAGGTAGAAACACGGGGTAACGAGGTGGGCGTGGCACACATGAGGATCGCACAGGGCAGGGCGTGACATAACCCCCCCCCAAAGGCGCGCACACCAGGCGCGCCAGAGGAGAGGTGACGGACAAGACGAACCGGGAAAACAACACCTGGAAAACAAAAGCAGAACGTCAACGGGGAACAGGAAACAGGACCGAAACACAGAACAGGAACAGGGACGACAAGAAAGACAGGATCCGACACAGAACAGGGAAGGCAGACAGGCAGACAAGGAAGGGAGATACCGGGGGAACACAGGCAGGCGGAAGAAAAGGGCCAGGAGTGAACGAAGGAGGAACAGGAGGAGCAGAAACAGACGGGACGAAGGGAGGAGGAGCAGACCAGACAGGAACGGACGGGGGACAAAAGGGAGCCCAAGGGAGCCCAGACGGGCGACGGGCGGTGGCCGGAGGGGCCGCAGGCAAGAGGGAGAGGGGAGCAGGAGGGGAACACACAGGGGCCAAGGGAACGGGACGAGGGA
>JAODLC010000028.1:7695455-7707523 GCA_026781145.1 Hippopotamyrus pictus | reverse complement strand
TATATGTGTGTGTGTGTATAGTGATATAGTGCTGGCTCCCAAACCGGGTCGTCATGCAGCTGCTCGTGGAGCTCTCAATAGTTCCCCTGTAAAATGTTGTGAGAATGGGTGTGAGGGACCAAACAGTAAGGCAACAAAAACACAGGAGTTTTACTGAAGAAAATAGGGCTTTATTGACCCTCAAAATACATATGGTTGACAAAACTCAAGACCTTAATAACAGGGCCCATAAAAGAGGTATAAAAAACTTAATACCACAGAGCAAGATGGTAACCGAAACAAAACTGACCTTTTTGTAATGACACACCTGAGAACATATATAGTGTTTTGGCCAAACCAATTAACACACAAAAGGGGTAAACCAAATGAACACCTTATACAACTAAACATAAAGTAGAACAAAGCTAAACCCCAACTCTCCCCTCTTGCCATAGCAGCACATGGTTCAATCTAGCTTCAGGGGTTTTCCTTTTAAGTGTCCTCTGTCCTCAGCCACACCTTTATACCAACTAGGAAAAGACCATCACCCAAAACCAAAGTAACTACAAAATCAAAGGATTAATAAGGCAAACACTGCACATTAACCCAACAAAATATGTCAAAATATGCACACTGCATATAAAATATAAGGGGGAAAAAGCACATCAACTGAAAAACTATGCATTGTTATTCTACATAAAGCAGTTGGATTAAAGAAAACATATACAAGTAATCAACTAAGGAGGTGAGAGAATGTTTACTCTGTGTGGCTGTAGCCATCACATTGGGTGATGGGAGGTGGGCTTTTCTTAATTTCCATAGAAAGTAGCAGTGCTGCTGTGCTTTCTTGACTATGGAACTGGTGTTGAGGGACCAGGTGAGGTTCTCCACCAAATGGACTCAAGGAATTTGGTACTCTCGATGATCTCCATGGATGAGCTGTTGTTATGCAGCTCAGAGTGGTCACTCTGTGTTCATCTGTCAACAACCATCTCTTTTGTTTTGTCTACATTCAGAGACAGGTTGTTGGCTGTGCACCAGCCTGATAGTTGCACTTCCTCTGTGTTGCTGACTCTTCGTTTTTACTGATGACACCACAGTTGTGTCATCAGCAAACTTGATGATGTGATTCGAACTGTGCATTGCTGCACAGTCATGAGTCATCAGAGTGAACAGCAGTGGACTGAGCACACAGCCCTGGGGGGCTCCAATGCTCAGTGTGATGGTGCTGGAAGTGTTGCTCCCGATCCAGACTGACTGAGGTCCAGGATCCAATTTCAAAGAGAGGTGTTCAGGCCCAGTAGACTCAATTTCCCAATCAGCTGCCGTGGAATAATTGTGTTGAATGCTGAACTGAAGCCTATGAACAGCATTCGAACATAAGTGTCTTTATTGCCCAGCTTGGTAAGGGCCAGATGACAGGTGGTGGCTATGGTATCGTCCATGGAGTGGTTGCACTGATATGCAAATTGCAGGGGGTCTAGTGAGGAAGGCAGCGGGGTCTTGCTGTGTCTCATGATAAGCCTCTCAAAACACTCCATACTGATGGGCATGAGTGTAATGGGTTGGTAGTCTTTGAGGTTGGACACTGAAGACTTCTTTGGCACGTGGACGATGGTGGTAGTATTGAAACACACAGCATTGCTCAGGGAGATGTTAAATATGTTAGTGTAAACATCTGCAAGTTGATCTGAACACTCTCTGAGCACTCTTTAAGCCTTCCGTAGGTTGAGTCTCCTGAGGTTTCCTCACATTGCCTGAGGTCAGACACATCACCTGGTTGCTGGGAAGAAGAATTATCTTCCTCATCTACCTGTCATTCTGTGCTTCAAACCATACTGTTACGATCCCCAGTCTAGGGTTAGGGACCGCCAGAAAGGTAAGGGAAAGGGAGAGGGGAAGACAAGACCACCAGGGAATCAGGGAATGGGAACAAGGGAAACAAGAGGGATCTTTTTTTATGTTTTTTTTATTTTTCACAAACACGTTCACAAACACAAGGTGCAACAAACTTCGGGAGTGACCCATGCCAAAACAACAAAGAAAACAGCTAACGAAGTCGACCCAAACTAAGCTTTTCCCTAAGTGAAAACCAACAAACAAAATGACAAATACTACACCTAACTCCCTATCCAAAACACACAATAAACCATGTTCGCAAAAACCAAAACGGCAGTCACTACTTACGCACCTAGCACACACGCAGAACATACACAAACACAGGCTAAGCGTCAGAGTCCAAGGGGGCACGCGAAAGAATAGTCGGAAGACAGGCGGGAGATCAGAAAACCAGCAAAGAAATCAAACCAAAGCAAAAGTATCAAAAAGGGGCGAAGCGAAAATCGATAACCAGGAACAAAACAGTCATACACAGTAAGTCAGTCAATAATAATCCAAACACAATAATCCAAAAATGAGCAGAGCTCCCGAAGGTTCTTTTTGTCTGGCTTTTCACTTCCACCGGACAGAAGTGACGGCCGGTCTTGCGGGGAATCGTGGGCGGGGTCCAGACGGGGAGGCGGAGCCGAACGACACCGGGGCGTAACAATACGTAGATGATGTTCAGCACATTTAGGAGGGAGGCATTACTATCACAGGCAGGTAGTGTTGTCCTGTAGTTGGTGATAGCTTGAATGTCCTGCCACACGCGTTGTGTGTCATGGCTGTGCTGGAAGTGGCTGTGTAATTTCTGGACATGTGCATACTTTGCCGCTTTGATGGCTTGGGACAGTTTGGCCCTTACTGTATTGAAGGCTTCCTTGTTGAATGATCTAAGTGCAGCATCCCGGGTCACCATCAGCATATGCAGCTCTGCTGTCATTCACAGCTTCTGGTTGGGGCGTATGGTGATGGTCTTGATGACGGTAATGTCCTCAATGGACTTACCGACTTGCCTGATGCTGTGTACTCCTCCGGATTTATGTGGTTGCTATCGGTTGCAGTTTCCCTGAAAATGTGCCAGTCAGTGCAATCAAAGTAGTCCTGGAGAGCAGAGGTGGCTCCTTCTGGCCAGATGTTAACTTGCTTCTGAACTGGTTTGGTGCGTCTGATGAGTCGTCTGTATGTTGGACTTAGCATAACAGATATGTAGTCTGAGTAGCTGAGGGAGGGTGGGGCTCCCTGCGGTATGCGCTGGGAATGTGTAAATCCAGTATGTTCTCCCCTCTCCAAAGTTACACTCCACAATTGATGAGCAGTATCTTGAGACATGTACCGAGTTCGTGAACCATTTTGTGCTGATGCAAACACATATGCCACCACCACGAGTCATACTACACAGAGCTGCATTTCTGTTGGCTCGGAATGATACAAGCCCATCTAGCTGAATGCCGCTGTTCTGCATTCTGATGCTGAGCCATGTTTCCGTGAAAACAAATATGCAAAACTCATTGTGTAGTTTGCTGGAGTCGAATACAGTCCAATTTATTGTCCAGGAAGAAGACATTGGAGAGAAAGAGTGAAGGGCTTCGCTTTTAGCTCAGCGTGGATGCCACATTTCCACATTTTTGCTTTCATGCGCACCACTTGCGATGGTGCCTCCCCTGGTCAGAGGTGTCGGGTAACGTCGAGGCTGAGGGCTTGCTCCACATAGCTGTCCAAGGTCGTGCAGTGCTTCACACAGCTCATCTTTTATGTTGGTTTCTGGATGGTGTCTGTACTGCAAGAGTGACGATGATAAACACCAGTTGTTCTGATGGTACTGAGTAAAGTAGTGCAGAAAAAAATAAACACACAGAAAGCACAGTTTCAGTCTCCAAGCGGCCACTGTACAGCTTATGCCCGTGCCGCCATATATATATATATTATTTTAGTCAGTTTGTTCCAAGAAGACTTGACATTTTAATGTTTCTCATTTTGCGCTCCACCTCAAAATTATCGTTCCTGAACTGGTTAGAACCAAATGAAATGCAGGTTAATAGCACTCCATGTAGAGGCTGTGTGGCATGACAATATATATTTCGGACAATATTTTACTCTGAAGTCTCCATTGCTAATATCAATTAATTACAATAATTAATTACAAAAATGAATGAAATGACTAACTATGAGTGCTATAGCCCAAACTATTCTAAGATTGAAATACACCATTGCTTCCCAGTCTTTTGGTTTACGATTGTTTTCAATAACAGAACTAGGCATGACCTGTGTTGAGATTGTAAGAAGATGGACACTGACGCAGCACTGTTGTAAGTCACGCTGTTTTAGTAATACTCTCCACAGAAAAGTCACCGGTACCCGGGACTGAGCCTGAAACCGTAGCCGAAACTCAGGCCGGAAGGTTGGGTGATCGGCGTCGGTACAGATGAGGGAGAGGCGCAAAACATAGTCAGGAATCCAGGCAGAGGTTGGGCGATTGGCGTCGGTCCAGGGGGCAGGCAGAAACTCGGAGTCTAGGAAACGTAGCAGAGGTCACCATCTGGACCATAGCAATGACGAACGGGCTAGACACCAAGTGCGACGACAGCGTTGCAGGAACTGATGCATCGCAGGTACCGTGACCTCCTCTTCTAAGGCTGGAAACAGGGGAGACTGGTATCCTAGGCAGCACTAGAAAGGAGACAAACCTGTAGCAGACACAGGTAGGGAATTATGAGCATATTCTATCCAAGACAGATATTTACTCCATGAACTGGGGGAGTCAGAAGCCAGACAGCGCAACATACGCTCCAAATCCTGGTTAGCACGCTCTCTCTGACCATTAGTCTGAGGGTGAATACCTGAAGACAAGCTTGTGGTAGCGCCGAGTAACGTGCAGAATTCCTGCCAAAAGCGTGACACGAACTGGGGACCTCTGTCAGAAACAATGTTAGTCGGCAGTCCATGGAGCTTGAATACATGGTCAATCAATAATTGAGCAGTCTCTCTTGCAGAAGGGAGCTTAGGGATGGGTATGAAGTGAACAGCTTTAGAGAATCGGTCGACCACAGTAAGAACGCCCGTGTTCCCTTCTGATAGTGGAAGACCAGTCACAAAATCCAAAGCAATATATGATCAGGGTCGCCGAGGAACAGGTAGGGGTTGCAACAGACCAGCCGGAGACTGAGATGGAGTCTTGTTTCGTGCACAGACCTGGCACGCAACAATATAGCACCGAACGTCCCGAAGCATGGTGGGCCACCAAAAACGTTGCTTTAGAAGGGCGACAGTTCACCGGATTCCTGGGAAGCAAGCTAGGAGGGAAGCATGTCCCCACTGGAGCTTTCAAGGATGTAGAAACTTGGGGACGTAGAGCCTGTTTGGAGGGCCCCCTGCAGGAGGGTGGAAGAATCGCTGAACTGCCTGGTTGGCCTCCTCAATACCCCAGGCTACGGCTCCAACAAAACGGCTGGGTGGCAGAATGGGACTGCTCATACTGTCGAGACAGAGCATCTGGCTTGCAATTCTTCACCCCTGGTCTAAACGAGAACAGAAAGTTAAAACAGGCAAAAAACAGAGACCACTTAGCCTGGCGGGCATTCAGACATTTAGCAGTCCATAAGTATTCAAGATTCTTATGGTCGGTTAAGACCAGGAACGAGTCTGTTGTCCCCTCCAACCAGTGCCTCCATTCCTCCAGAGCCAACTTCCCCGCCCACAGTTCGTGGTTTCCGATGTCATAATTCCTCTCAGCCGATGTCAGCTTACGAGAGAAGAAGGCACAGGGGTGCACCTTGTCATCCTTAATAGAGCGCTGGGACAGAACGGCCCCAACTCCTGTACCCGAGGCATCCACCTCGACAATGAACTGGCGAGACGGATCAGGTAACTATAAAATGGGAGCAGAGGTAAATCTATTCCGTAGGTCAGTGAAGGCGTCTTGGGTATCAGGAGTCCACTGGAATGGAACCTTGGAAGATGTGAGAACTGTGAGAGGGGCAGCAACCGTACTGTAACCCTGGATAAAATGGCAGATATTGGCAAACCCTAAAAAACATTGCAGATCCTTCAGTGTGCAAGGCTGCGGCCACTGGCTGACAGCCCTCACCTTGGTGGAATCCATTCTGACCGTGCCCTCTGCAAGAATGAATCCCAAAAAGGAGATGGTGCGTTGGTGGAACTCGCACGTTTCAGCCTTCACAAATAAGCCATTCACCATGAGCCTCTGGAGGACTTCGCGGACATGTTGCACATGGTCCCTCTCGTTCTGGGAAAAGATCAGTATGTTGTCCAGGTACACAAACATGAATCAATTATGCATATCCCAAAGGACCTCGTTGACCAGGTTCTGGAACACAGGAGGAGCATTTGTAAGGCTAAAAGGCATCACCAGATACTCATAGTGACCAGTGGGTGTGTTAAACGCGGTCTTCCACTCGTCACCCTCCCTGATCCTGATAATATGGTAGGCATTCCTTTGGTCAAGTTTCGTGAAGAACCGAGCCCCCTGTAACTGGTCCAGGACAGAAGATAACAATGGCAGGGGGTATTGGTTCTTAATAGTGATCTCATTCAAACCTCTATAATCAATACAAGGGCGGAGTAAACCGTCCTTCTTGCCAACAAAAAAGAGACCCGCCCCTGCGGGTAATGAGGATGGTTGTATAATGCCGGCTGCTAAAGACTGTCCTATGTATTCCTCCATGGCTGTCTTCTCTGGAGCAGAAAGGGAATATAGACGTCCCCTAGGTGGACTAGTACCCGGGAGCAAGTCAATGGAACAATCGAAAGGGCAATGAGGCGGAAGAGCCAATGCCCGGGACTTACTAAACACCTCCTGAAGGTCCTGGTATTCAGCGGGTATCTTGGAAGGGTCCGGGGTCTCCCCAGGGGCTGTAGACGCCACAGGTGACCGGGCAGAGTGTAGGCAGTGAGAATAGCACAATGGGGCCCAGGTGGTGATAAAACCCTTTCCCCAATCGATCTGAGGGTTATGTCTGAGGAGCCAAGGGTGACCTAACACTAACAGGACCTGTGGGGTGTCAATCACAAACAGAGAAATACTCTTGACATAGTTGCCAGACAAACGGAAACTAGGAAAATAGCATGGGTCACGGTAGCCATTCTTCTTCCTGTGAGGGATTGAGCCACCAGGGGCACCTGAATAGGTGTTGTGGGTATCTTCCACTGCTGAACCAGGACGACGTCTATAAAACTGTCCTCGGCCCCTGAATCAATAAGGGCAGCTAACGACTGCTGCTGGCTCCCCCATGACAGCACGGCCGATAATATAGTGCGTTAGGGAGAAGAGGGCAAACCTGAAGCCACACCCAGCAGTACCCTCCTCCTTACTGGTGGGCACGTCCTTTTACTGGACACGAAGTGACAAAATGTCCCATCTTCCCACAATACAGGCACGCCCTGGAGGAAAACCGCCGCTGCCGTTCGGCAGGTGATAATCGAGTTCTGTCAACCTGCATCGGCTCCGGTATGGCCTCTAGGGGGTTAACAGTGGTCTAGGCGGCCCGAGAGAAACTTGCTCCTTCCCGCCATTCCCTCTCGCGTTGGGACAGCCGGTTGTCCACACGGAAAGCCAGGTCGATGAGGTCTTCTAAATCATCAGGGTGATCGTAAGTGGCCAGCTCGCCCTTAATGCCTTCACACAACCCCTGGTAAAAAGCATCGAATAGCGCTGTCCTTCCCCATCCACAAGACATCACCAGGGTGCGGAAACGGATGGAATAATCAGAAACGGAGCGACGTCCCTGGCGAAGCTGCATTAACTCACATGCTGCTTCTCTGCCTGATTTGGAGCGATCAAAAACCTGCCTCATCTCTTCCACGAAGCTGGAAAAGCGCACACAGAACGGCGCTCCGGTGTCCCAGGATGCAGTCCCCCATTCCTTTGCCGGTCCGGTGAGCAGGGTAATAACATAAGCGACCCTGGAGCGCTTGGTCGGAAAGGTGGAGGGTTGCAGTTCGAAAATAATCGAACATTGTGACAAAAAGGACCGGCATGAACCCAGATCCCCATTGTATTGACTGGGAGTTGATAAGCGAGGTTCATTCGTCGATCGACTTACCGAAGCGGCGAAGGCACTAGAATGGAGCTGCTGGACCTGGGAGGCTAATCCCGTCAAGCCTGCGTGGAACGTCTCCAAGGACTCGATCGCCGATAATTCGGACTGATGCTGTCCCAGGATAATCCCCTGTTTACCCAGGGCTTCCGTAACACGCTGGACTCCGTCCTGATCCTCTGGGTACATCTTAGCGGCGAGATTTTCTGTTGAGATTGTAAGAAGACGGACACTGACGCGGTACAGTTGTAACTCTTTTACTGTTTTATTAATACTCACCACAGACAAGTCACCGGTACCCTGGACTGAGCCTGTAGCCGAAATTCAGGCGGGAAGGATGGGTGATTGGCATCGGTACAGATGAGGGAGAGAGGCAAAACACGGTCGAGAATCCAGGCAGAGGTCGGGTGATTGGTGTCGGTCCAGAAAGGGGGCAGGTAGAAACTTGGAGTCTAGGAAATGTAGCAGAGGTCAAAACACAGATAAACACACACCGGAGAAAACACTCGAACTCAAGGCACACCATGAAGATCTCGCACAGATCGGAGAGCCGTGTTGCCTGATATAGGGAAACCGAAACCGGGGAAAACAAGACACAGCTAGCTGAGAGAGGAGTGTCCGGAACGGGAGCAACCAGTTCGGCCAGTAAAACTGGTTGACAGGACGTGGAACCTCGGGGTAGCCCTATCGATCGGAACCCCCAGAGGGGCGTAGCTGAGACGACGATGGGGATTCCTCAGTGCTATCCATGACAATCTGCACCTGCTCCATAATGATAACAAAAAGGCATAACTCATATAAACTCTGACAAATTCAAGATTTTTCTGTATACAAAAAATAAAGACACTTTTATGCCAGGTCATTTATTGTCAAATAAAAATGTTTTAGGGTACTCAGTAGTCTACAACAATAGCTCAATAGTTTATGCAAATAGGCTATGTAAATGAAACCTTTTTGAAGATTTAGCCTATGTGGTCACTTTTGACACTTATATGGCCTATATGGCACACTTACAATTATAGCTCAGTCAGTAAATTTGTAACTCTCACACCTACCCTGGGGTCAAATTGACCTAATAATATAAAGGTTTGACTTCTTATATCATGGTTCCATGCTGAGAGAGTCTCTCATTCCTCTTGGTCCTCAAAACGATACTGTTATATCTCAAGATTGTGTCTCAGCTCTTTATAAGAGAATGAACATTAGAAAGGCTGCTGGGCCCAATGCCATTTCTGGGTGCATTTTGCACTACTATGCTGATCTGCTCACTGAGGACTTTACTAAAATCTTACAAGTGTATCTTGATAGTGGTCAGATATCTACTTCATGGAAAACATCCACCATGATACCCATCCCATAAACAAAAAATATCAAGGAACTGCGTGAGTTCAGACCTGTTGTACTTACATCCCTTGTGACGAAAATTTTTGAGAAAATTGAAAATTTGAAAAGCTAAAGTCGTCTCTTTAATTGATGGCAAACTAGACCCACTAGTCTGCTTGTCAAGCTGGCAAAGGTGTGGAGGATGCAAAACTCATCTTGGACAGAATGTATAAGCACCTAGAGAAAGCAAAATTTCATGTGAGACTTTTATTTGCTGAATTATCTTTGGCTATTAACAAGACGCAGTCTCATATTTTAATTGAGCGACTTGCTTCCTATCAACTTATTGTTGCTCTTGAACTTTTTAATTGGTAGGAACCAGCAGGTCTTAGTAAATGGATACATGTGCAATGTCATAGTTTCAAATACGGGTTCACCCCAGGGTTGTGTCCTTTCACTATTCAAAACTGCTACAGTGTAACTAGTATTGTTTGTTAGGATAGCTTTTTTTCTGAATGCATTATCACTTATGGTTCATAAGAAACATTTCCTCACCCAATATGACCACACATTTCTATGAAAAACCTAAATTTAATTAACACACAAAACACCACAAGAAATTTCAAATTGGACTATTTGTCTTTCTTCAAATGCCACTCTGTGAAATAGATTTGGTCTGCAACTATGCAGATTGGCATATTGGACGCTAAACTTATTGTTTAGCTTCTTGAAGTGGCTGTATACACAGTACTTCCTGCCCTGTGTGGCCTTCAGCCTAGAGTTGTATGACTGTGGCTGTGGCTCTGGCACTACTGCTGCTGCATCCTGCTGGGTCCCCTTCTCAGTGAGTCCACAGGCAGACAACTGCTCACACAGAATCTCCCGAAAGCGTTTCTGTGTGAGAGGCCTCAGGTTCTTCTCCCTGATGATCGCCGTATGGATGATGAAGCTGTTCACCACCACAATATCCACAAAGTGGTCGAAGAACTTCTTACACCATTACACCATTTCACCATTTCTTCTTTTACACAATGTGCTTCATAAGGGTGTTAGGTAAATCCATGCCCCCCATGTATTTATTATAGTCCAACACTGCGTCATTTACTGGCACACACTGCTGCCTCCACCTCTCAGCTACCTTCATTTAGCGAGAAACCAGATGTTCACTGAAAACCTTATGGACGGAAGAACAGATGGGAACTTCCCTTGTATCCTTCCATTTCGCATACAGGAGAGGACCTTCCCTAATCCACCTGATGTACCCTTGCGGAGCTTTCTTTGGTAAACCAGTTACTCTGGTTTTAGAGTAGCCAATCCTATTTCCCCTGATCTTGCCACAGGCTGCAATGTTCCGAGGGTAGAGATGGGTGGAGAGAGCCATGCTGGTATAGAAATTGTCGACATAGAGTCTATACTCAGTTCCCAGAAAGAATATAGGAAGGAGGTTGACCACGGCATCGAAACTCAGCCCTTTCCCACTAGGTGTTAGTGCTTTCCCCTGGTACATGCTGAAGTTGAATGTGTACCCTGTCAGACTGTCTGCCAGGACAAACAGCTTGAAGCCCCATTTTGTTGGTTTGTCCTTCATGTACAGCTTCATTCTGTTACCTTTGGAAGCAACCATGCCTATTGTTTTAAAAGAGATGAGGGATATTATAAGCCAACCTTTAACATTACTATTCCAAAAATCCTTATCTGTTGGTGTGGTACCTTCTGATTAGAAGCATGCCAACATCTTATTGGCAAAAAGCCAATAAGATGTTGGGTTACATTTCTAGGTGTGTGGAGTCTAAGTCAAGGGAGGTGATGCTACAATTATACAATTCCTTAGTAAGACCCCACCTAGAATATTGCGTGCAGGTTTGGTCACCATACCTTAAAAAGGACATTGCTGCCTTGGAAAGGGTTCAACGTAGGGCTACAAGAATGATTCCTGGTCTTAGAGGAATGTGTTATGAGGAGAGGTTAGTTAAGCAATATCTGTTTAGCCTTGAGCAAAAGAGACATGATCTAGGTATATAAGATTCTAACAGGTCTGAATGCTGTTCAGCTAAATTCGGCCACTTTCAGTAAGTTGTACAGTACAAACATTACATTGCATATTCACATCCGAACAACACATCGTACCCCTAGATAGGCATGGCCGTTAGTTTGTTGTAATCCCAATTTCAATTAAACATCTGGAAATGACACGTTATGGTTGGTGTGGCTTATTCCAATGATATGCTTTCCAAGATTGATAATATATACATTGATTCAGTCTTTTAACACAGAATAGTAGAGGACAAAGAAATGCTAACGGACCACAAGGATTAGATAAGGGCCAACAGTGGAATGTAAAAGGGGGGGAGTTGTTAAACAAAGAAAGAAAAGACCTCTGATAGTAAGGATACTAAGATACTTGGTTACATTATTTAACTTTCATGATTCCTCTGGGATATGAAAGCATGAATGCAGGGGTAGCTATACATATATATTTATCCATATCTATATAATGGTTCAAGTGAGAAGGGTGGCACATAAAACACTAAGATTTTCTAAGGACACAACAAGCATAACCTATATGGATATTGAGACCTCCAATAATAAGAAAACACATATACAGGGTATATACAGGCCAAAATTTAAAAAGAGCTTTCTTTAGGGTGTTTGGTGAGTCTGTGGTTTATAAGGCAGGATGGAAAGGGGGGGGTTGCGTGCCAAGTTGAGGGACCCCTATCCTTGAGGTCCATTCTGCTGTCTGTAGGTCCCTAAATCTTTGGGCCATAAAAGTTGGAATGCTGGCCTCCCTTGTTATCTGTGTGTGTGGGGGGGGGGGGGGGGGGGGGGGTC
>JAODLC010000028.1:7648599-7658599 GCA_026781145.1 Hippopotamyrus pictus | reverse complement strand
TTTTTCTTTTTTACTGTGGAGACTGGAAAAAATGTCTGCACAAGCTAAAAAGTAACAGGTTTTACAGTCTGTTGTGGATATTTGGTCTCCACAGCGTGGTAAATACAGTACAAGCCCACACCAGAATGTATCTAACAAATTGTGATTACTTGGTGAACATTATGTATTTGACTAATGCCATGTATTTTTCTTATATTTATTAATTTCCAGTGGAATACCAGTGACTGAATTCTACTTGAACAACTTCACTCAACCAAAGGATTTGATTTTTGCAATCAAAGAGATGCCATTCAGAGGTGGAAATACCAACACAGGTCAGTATTTCTGCACCATTAGCAGAAGGTTTCCCATTCACAAATGTGCACTACATTTTATGTATGGATTGTTTTTTTTTAATTTCACAAACTTTTTTATGACAGTTACCACTTACTTGGTACAAAAATACAATAGTTGGCAGTGTGCCAATGATTCTGTCTTACCTGCCTGGATCTGGGTAAATGATGCTCTCTATAGGTAAGGCCATGAAACACACGGTGGATAGCTTTTTCACCTCGGAGCGTGGAGTCAGACTTGGATTCCCTCGCGTGGCCCTGATCTTCGTGGATGGGTGGCCTTCTGATGACCTAGAGGCGGCTGCTACACGGGCCAGAGAAACAGGAGTCAATGTCTTTGTGGTGACAGTGGCCAAGCCTACTGCTGAAGAGATGGGGATGGTACAAGACAAAGGCTTCGCTGAGAAGGTAAGCATGTGTACAGGGAGACATTAAGGGAAAGTATAATGCAGTCGTAACTTTCAGAAACACTGAACTCCAGGCTCTTCTTTTCATTGTACATGTACATATGTTATCTGAGTTGAAGACACAGCAGTGATGGAGCTACAGTAAGACACAGGCATTCAAGACACTGTCAGTAAGAACAGCCAAATCACTGTACTTCCTATGCCATCCATCAAGTGCTATACTATTATAAAAAAGATTAACATCCATTTGGGGTTATGGATTTAAAGGGGATTAAAGACAGACTCCTTTTGCAGTGCTATGTATGTAAGTATATATAGTGTTATATATTTTATATTTAGTATCATTTAGTTGATGGTTGATTTTGATGATTTAAAGTAATGTCAGTGCATACATATTTAGCTGCTGTCAGTCCTGAAACACTATTTCTTTGGTCTGAAATTTGTGCAACTGAGGTATTTTCATAGTAATCAAATGCTTTAGTTCATAATGAATATATGCTTGTGTATTTGTACTACATAAAAATTTATGCTTGTATGTCTTGGGTTCTAGGCAGTATGCAAAGACAATGGCTTCTTTACCTTCACCATGCCGAGCTGGTTCAGCACCAACAAGTTCGTCAAGCCACTGGCGCAAAAACTTTGTATGACTGACCAGATGTTGTGCAGCAAAACTTGTTTCAATTCAGTCAACATTGGTTTTCTCATCGATGGCTCAAGCAGCGTAGGTGATGGAAATTTCCGGCTGGTGCTGGATTTCCTGTCTGACATAGCTGATTCTTTTGAGATCTCTGATATCGGTTCCCGAGTGGCCGCTGTGCAGTTTACTTATGACCAAAAGATGGAGTTTGATTTCAATAAACACCTATCAAAGAATGATGCCCTGGCAGGCATAAGAGGCATCCGGTACATGAGTGGAGGGACAGCCACAGGGGATGCTATAAATTATGCTGTTTCCAGTCTCTTCTCCCCTCGAAAGAGTGGCAAACACTTCCTGGTCATTATCACAGATGGGCAGTCCTATGATGATGTCAGAGCCCCAGCAGTTGCTGCCCAGAAGGCAGGTGAGTACTCTGGCAATGAATTGACCTCATTGCAAGTAGGATGGAATCTCTTGTTAAGACCTTGTTTCAACTCTCTGTGGGGTTTTATGTCTCAGGCACCAAGCAATATGCCCAAGGTTTTTTAGTGTGACAGCACACATAAATATCTATCGATTTTATGTCATAAGCTGCACTGTTCCTCTTCATTAAACCTAAGGTATTCCACTTACTCTACCACCATCAGGTGTACTCCTTGGAACATCAATGGAACACCCCCATGACAAGAATAATTGTCCCAACAAATTGTCCCTTTAGGAAATAATAAATTATTACATAGCACTTCTTTCTATTTGCAGGCATCACTGTGTATGCAGTAGGCGTAGCCTGGGCTCCCCTTGAGGACCTCCAAGCCATGGCATCAGAGCCCAAAGATCGCCATGCCTTCTTTACAAAGGAGTTTTCAGGCCTGAAACAGTTTTCTCAAACCATTGTCAAAGGAATCTGCAGAGACTTCACTGAGGGAAAGTGAATTTTAAACTGCTTTAAACATCCTGCCTCTGAAAATTAGCCCGTAAAACATTAGAAGCTTTTAAAATACTTTTTTTTTTCCACAAACAAGTTATCAATACTTTACCTTACCACTTTTTATTTACTTTATAAAAGTTTAGGTTTCATTTTAAGTTTTTAAGGAAAAGATAAACCAAATGTATACGCCCGACAGCCTCACGCTACTAAAGAAAAGATACAAAATCAGACTGTCTCAATAAAATCAGACAAAACTTACTGAGAATATTTTCTCAAATTAGACACAACCTGTAGCCATTATACTTTTTGCAATTATTCAACCACGGATTTTGGCATTTTTGTTATTTTACTTATCAGTGTTGCTTATTCTTCTTGCTCTTAAGGCCAGTTTGAAAGGTTGTGTAGACCACCTTATTTTCAATCACTATATGTTAGGTATGCTACTTGATTACATAGAATGTAAAGGTCAAAAATTCTATGTATTTTCTAAGACATTCAAAGCATTTGCTAAAGAAACCTGATTCTGATAGTTAAAATGTCCTGTGCCTGACCTACCCTGAAAGAGAACCATAACATGTCCAAAGCACTATTTCTCATTTCTCACCTTTTTCTTGGCTGCTGCTGTTGATTGGGTATACAGTATATTATATAAACAGGAAGCTGTTATAGACTATGGCTAGCTTAAAAGGTCCTTCTGGAACAAATTCCAATGATTAATCCCTTTTTCCTCTCAATTGCATTGAAGCCTATGCACATCATGTTTAGACAAAGATAATTGTCTGGGCTAGCCTTCTGTATACTAAAGATAGTATATATTCCAAAGGATGTTATTGTGTGCATGTAGACAATTATTTTGCATGCATACTATTTGTTCACTAATCAAAATATAAAGGGGAAATTTGGAACAAGTCTGTATTTCTTTACTTTGTAACTTATTACACTTCTTCCAATAAAGGATATATTGTATTTTTACAACTTGACTAGTTATTTTCCTCACTTTAAAATCAAACTTCTAAATAATTTGTGTTTATATAAATTTTTCCCCATATTATTACAACATGAACATGATACAAGTATAATACGTTTTGAAACAATATGTGTCTGTGTACTAAAAAGGGAGAAACTATAAAAATTACTGCTATTAATGCCAATTCTAATTAATATCATTTCTATTTCTTTATAGCATGGATTAAGAAATACATTTTCGAAAAGTATCCCTTTCTTTGGAATGGTTTTATAATACATCTAAGGAAACTTAGAATTCAAAATGAGGTTGAGATTATCAAGCTTTTCTCATTATGATTCTGTACTCCCATTGTGTTACAAAATATGGTGTCTCTTTCAATTCAGGCACCAACACATGCTCAGATGAAATGGTGGTACAGGGTTAAAACTGATATCTCATTTACTTGGCAAAACACTACACTTTTGGAAATGCCCCTTTTTTCCAGCATTAAGGCATATAATGCATTAGGCATGTCTTTTACATGATGCAGACTTTTTTCAAGCGACAACAATATAATTTACCACAAAGGTATTTGACAGTTATCACATTATAAAAAGTTTACAAATGTGCTAATGAAAGTATTTTCTTTCAATGCATGACTTTGAAAATATTTACACAGGCACATCACCCTAAAAACATTTTATAGTAGTTGCAAGTCTCCTATCCGAATTATGTAGAACCTTCCAAATCCAGTAAATTTGCTGCATTAGTTTGACAATTGACCACTCAAAAATTAAATGTCGACATATGACTTACCTATTCTGGTCCCTTTTCTGTGTCCTCGGCACCTTCAGTTAACCAGTGTCTAATAAAAGAAGTACATGTTGGATCATTGAATAACAGCATATTTGGGGGGGCGGGGGGGGGACTATATTTTTAATTTTTTTCAGACATTAGACTGTTCAAAAACATCTATGTGTTTAACCACTTTTTATTTTGCAACAGTGAGCAGACAATTTGTAATTCAGCCACAAATTATAGCCACTCTGTCACAGACAAAAACAAAACAGATTAATATCCCCAGTGCATTCTGTTAATAGAAATGCCATTTTCAGAGAGATATTGTGTTCTTTTCTCAACAATAATTCTTTTTATTACTCAAATCTTGGTGAATTATGAATTCAATGCTAATATTTCTTTTACCAAACAAAAGGAAAAGATAGTTTCCACATAAAAATGAAAATAAGATATACAGTATATGAACATCAATTCAACTGATTTTTCTATCCCCGTTGTTGTCATGTGCTATGTGATGGGTTGGTGCCCCATTCTGGGTTATTAATTAACTGAATGTTTCATAATGACAGGCTGGACATGTTAAACTTGACCACAGCTATTGACACATTAGGAAAATAAGTATAAGTACTTACTGAGCATACATGAGTTGTTCTCAAACCATTGAGAGAAGGACAGCTTTTTATGTCAAAGGTCAAAGGGGCAGTTACCTCATGACAGGGTGTACAGTAATTCCAAGTAACTGAAAATGTTTAATATTATGATGAAAAATGCAACCAACTTATGAATCATGATACTGCGGACACCAAAGGTACTCAATACTGTAAATGACAACTCTCATTATTTCTGAATCAATAATCAGTCAGCGTGGCTGGCAGAATGAATGCGAGCTCTTCAGCCTGACTCAGTGTATTCTGATCTGACATTTAACAGGACTAGTTTGTGAGAGTAAACCATGTACATGCATGCAAATACATGACAGCAAACTCAATGGTAGAGAAAATTTGAGGCAGCAATTAATTTCTGGGCAAAAAAATGGGCCAAACCCAAACTGTAAACAGCTTTGGCCCATTTTTTTGGCCCAGCAGTGTACATTTCACAGCTGGAGAAGCCACCTAATGTTACACAAAGAATGACATATATTTAGATCTCAGCATTTTAGCATTGTGAAACTTCCCACTGTATACTACAGTATTCTCTGTCCTGTTACAGCCTATTAAGTCAAAAACGTTAATATTAATACTAAAAATATATCTATTCAATATGCTGCTGCTTGTATAATACAGGGATTATCAACCAGAAGTTCTTTAACTAGGCAGACGGAGAATAACAGCGTGTGAGTATTTGGGAAATAATACAGAATTTTAAAGTTTCTGTAATACTGTAACATACTATATAAGCTTATCGAAAACCACAAAGGAATCAATTTTTCATTTCTGCAATTCACAAAACGCATTTATGACTATCCTTGTAAATATAAACAAATGTAGGCCTATGACTAATGTGTAAAGCAACAAAATATGAGTGTGGCTTCTATCAGTTTGCGGTACTGGATGAATCAGTAACACAAATGGCTTCATTTTTCACATCACGATGACATTAAGATGATGTTAGTGTAAGGACCACATTTATTTGAAAACAGGAAAAAAAATTAATTGAAACAAAATATACAAGTTTTAGTCAAACACGTACTGGTACACCATTAAGTATTTATTATAGACATTTTATATACATTACTTTGACAGTTGTACTTTGCTATGTGGTACAATCTTAAAAATTTTTCATTTCATATTTCATAAAACAATCTTACAAAACTCATTAAAACTTGCAAACAGATCAGAAACTGTTGGTGGAAGACTAGAAAAAATACTTTTATTTTATTAATCATGCATTACATAAACAACAAAAACCTTTAGTTACACCAGTAATTGAAGCATGTTTGAAAATATCAGAAACAAAAGGAAACCAAAACCAAAGGCCATATTCTGAACTGATTAATCAACGCTTGTTCTTAAAACCCCTTAATTTAAAAACCATTGGATGAAAAAGAGGAAAAACTCTCTTCCTCCCCATGCTACGTAGGCATTGATTTATTGTCTGCATCAAAATCAGACCCAATTATTAGACTTCAAATATAACCGTGTAATTAGTGTTTAAAAACATTTATATTAACATAGCTTTCCTTGTTTTCAATCTGTTTCAATTATTGTCCGAAGAAGCCAAACCTTAAAGGTATCTTCAGGCTCATTTATGCAGCAAATAAAAAAGTAAGACTAACATATACTGAAATAAATAACAAGCCAAAAGCATTAAGATGTCTAACCCGTGATAAATTAACTTGTAAATACAATAAGATGTACAAAAATATCACATAGTGATAGGATGCTGCATTTTATTTTCTTAAGAGCTCACAGGAAGCCATGAACCCTGTTTATTTGTGTTCCTCCTAAATTCTTCGATTATGTGATTAAGCAGTTTTAATGTAATGTTAGAGAGCATCCATAAATCAGGACTCATCAGCTGCTTCAGTGACAGGTACAGTATAGGTATATGAAAATGGGGTAGTGAACTGTGAATGCCAGAGGGTTCTCTTGGGATTGATACTTTTTTGATTTTTTTTTTTATTTTGAACTTTTTTCTTACAATTTTTAGCACTGTCAGCACAGGCTCTATTTATATAAAAAGGTTTATAAAAAATTATATATTTTTACAGAAAAATGTAATGAACTAATGCTAATGTATGTATGTAATTACTCATTTAAACACTTTATTCAACATCTTTTGCGCTACATGAATGTTGACAGGGTTGTGAGTTTGAACTAATGTGTAGCCCAACAAACTGAGTGGGGGAACAGAGCCCCCAGTTTCCAGCATGTCAGACAAGTCACTAAAATACATTTACAGAAACAGATTTTTGCTCAAGTCCAGTTAAAGGCTACAAATACTGGTTTCTCCTGCTTTAACTTACAGTAAATAGAGTCTGATTAATTAGTTTAAAAACTTAGGCATAACTGACATAGTTACTACCCCTGCTGAGAACATCCTCTTCCTGATACCTCGAGTGTGCAAACCAGGGAGAAGGAAGAGTACAGTTCCCATGTAGTGCCAAAACAGTACTGTTGTTGCACAAGGCAGTAAAGCATCATGTCCCTTCTGTGCTCAAAGCCATGTGGGTATCAAGGAGTGTCAAACAAAAACTTTGGCCAACGCATCAGCTCCAGCACTGGCTATGAATGCCTTCGATGGGTGGAAGGCAACATCATAGATGGACTCATCAGACTTCTTTCGGTGGGCAGTAATTTCTTGCACACAGGTCTTGCTGTCCAAGTTCCAGAGACGAACTGAGCAGTCATGACCTAGGCAAGAGGATACAAATAAACAAACAAATTAGGGATGAAAGTTACCAGAGTCATGAAAAACCAGAGTAATTTAGTTTTTGGCAATCTCTAAAAAGATAGCTCATATTTTGTGTTTAATCAATTTGTACAATCAATCGCATGACAGCTCTTTCCCATTTTACATGTGTTTTTTGAGGCATTCAAAAAAAAATCAAATCAAACACTAATGCTGTCCCTCAGTCTTTTTGGTACTCAATGGGTGTGAGTACAGTGACTTCCGCCTGCTGTGACATCATGCGAATATCCTTTGCAGTACAAGGACCGTAAGATAAGACGTGACGATCTGGGAGTAATTTACCCTGTTAACAGAAACCAGTAGCACAGCGATTTGCAATCTTTGTAAAATAAAGTTTTGAGAGGTAGGAATAGCGTTTAATGGACAATCCCACTTAAAGTGCACGCAACTGTGCGAGACAAAAAAAAGCAATGCACGACTTGGGAGTCACTAACTTTGCGAACTTGCTGCAGCTTGTGATACAAGAGGGGCTGCCATCGCAACAAAGTGTAACTGAGCTGATGCCAACAGGAGAAAAAATTGCATTCAAATTTTTAACATTCGCCACTTGTGTATACTTGCTTTGAAGATATTCATATTGAACTGCAAACGCCTCAAAAATGCTTAAAACAAGACGTACATATGAGGTGGAACAGTACGTTATGTATGTTTGTAGTAGCCTAATTCAATATTTTTTGTCATATTTTTTTCCATCTGTATTTACTAGCTTAAAAAATTAATATATAAAGTATAACAAAGTAAAAAGAGCTCTTGTATCAGAATCTGTATTGGTATCGGCAGTTGTGTATTGGAATCGGACTGGAACTGAAAAAATGTGGATCGGTCCATCCCTAATTAAGACCATGGTATGATTACATGTTAAATACTGTCTAGCATCAACTATGCGCAGCATGATACATGGGTTTGTTTTATGTCAGTGAAAACATGGCAGAAGGCATTGACAGCACTCCGGAGATTTTTTATGTTAATGCACATTTGATATGGTTTTCATATGTTTATATAAAGTATTAACTATGTTATTACCAGAGGTGGAGATTTCAGGTCCAGAGAGTACAAATCAAGACTTAGTGTCTCATAATTTCGACTTAGTTTCTCATAATTATGCCTTAGTATCTCATAATTTTGTCTTAGTATCTCGTAATTATGACTTAGTATCTCATAATTTCGACTTAGTATCTCGTAATTTCGACTTAGTATCTCGTAATTTCGACTTTGTATCTCGTAATTTCGACTTTGTATCTCGTAATTTCGACTTAGTATCTCATATATATGACTTAGTATCTCATAATTTTGACTTAGTATCTCGTATATATGACTTAGTATCTCATAATTATGACTAAGTATCTCGTAATTTTGACTTAGTATCTCGTAATTATGACTTAGTATCTCAATTTCGACTTAGTTTCTCATAATTATGCCTTAGTATCTCATAATTTCGACTTAGTATCTCGTAATTATGACTTAGTATCTCATAATTATGACTTAGTATCTCATAATTTTGACTTAGTATCTCGTAATTATTAGAGGTCGACCGATGTATCGGTTTTGCCGATTAATCGGCACCGATAGTTGATTCCCGGAACTATCGGTTATCGGCAAAAATCCACGCCGATAGTTTTTCCGGGTTGCGTCAGAGCTGAAGTGGCTGAGAACGGTCCGTTGTCCTTATACAGTGCGAGAGCCAACATATCTATGGCAAGAGCCGCCTCTATAGGCGAATCGCTGTAAAGCACGTGCTTTTGTTTTGACACGTGATACTGTTCATTGCAAGGAGAGCGCAAGCGGCCTGCAGAGAGCGCGGTGCATGGACAACACTGACACTACAAATGCACGTTTAAAACACAGACAGCGAAAAGGTATGTATACAGTACACTACAGCAGTGGCCCCCAACCCCCGGGCCGCGGACCGGTACCGGTCCGTGGGCTGCACAGAAAAAATAAAAAACTTCGGCCACGTGATAGTTACCGCTAAAAATAGTCCCACAAGCCGTTTATTATTATATTTTAAAGATACCCCATTATTATATTTTTAAAATATCCCCATTTTTATACGTATCATTTATTCGTATAAATACGTATAATTATCTGCTACTCCTTAAAGGTCGGGCCGTGAAAATTGTTTCTGATATTAAACCGGTCCGTGATGAAAAAAAGGTTGGGTACCACTGCACTACAGTACATGTTTTCATCTCAATATAAAGTAATTCATTTGTTGATTAGATTCTACATTGGAGAAAGAATAGCAGTATGTTTGTCGACAAGGCTGAGAGGACGCTAAAATTAGCAGTACATCAAGCGGTTAAAATAATGTGGGAAAAATACACGCAAGTTTAATGTCATGATTGTTACCATCAGGAATGCGTTCGATTTCAGTTCTTTTTATCTTCAGGCACAGCGTGCGATTTGCTGGGGGGATGGGGGGATCTGACTGGAGCGCTTCGAAACAGTGAATCTTTTTGTGACACAGTGTTTTACTGATTCGGAGTTTCAAAAAGCTCTGTTGATACTTTGCTCACCTTCTCTATATAATATATTTGTTGT
>JAODLC010000028.1:7624242-7645223 GCA_026781145.1 Hippopotamyrus pictus | reverse complement strand
ACCATAAGACGCAGTGACTTTTTCTCCCCACTTTGGGGGGAGAGAAAGTGCGTCTTATGGTCCGAAAAATACGGTAATTTTTGGGGGGCCGGGAACCGATTAATTATGCCAGCCGATTAATAATTCCATTATTTCTTATGCGAAAAATTCAATCAGAACTCGAACTTTTTAGGATTCGATCCGGAGTTCCGGAACGGATTAAGTTTGAGAACCAAGGTACCACTGTATATGTATTCAGCTAGTGTAAACATGCACGATGCTATTACAGTGAATGCGAGGCTGAGACTGAAGCGTTACCCTTTGTTTCCACTGAGAGACGTGCCGCGTGACTCATTTCCCCGCGTGTACAAGTTATCTTAGGTTGGCTTTTACTGTTTGACTTCTGAGATTCAGATCGAGCTCTAGGTAAATTTTTTCGAACTGGTTGGTTCAACTTTTAAGAAATTCAAGTTCTAATGAGTTCGAGAACTGAGGTACCACTGTATTAGAGTACCAAGTCCAATGATGTGGCTTGGAGCGTTGGAACCAAGATCCAGCAACATGCAGCCTCTGACCTTTCGCAAAGTCAAGGAACATGGAGCCACTCTCACCCCTATCACCAGAGCCATGGGGTCCGACACAATGCTTATAGCCAAGGTGTGCCTTAGCCTGAGTCTCATAAAATGCTTGTTGCAAGGAGTGACATCAGACACCATCAGGACGAGCCGATCCACTACAACAACAGCTACTCCCTGAGTATGGCAGCCAACAGAGTGATCAGACCAAAAGTAGGTGTACCCACATACAGAGATCTGGCCATAACCTGGTCTGTGTACCTCAGAGTGCTGCCACTGAAATGCAGAGTTTACAAAGCTCCCCCAAAGGCAGAGGAAAATGGTCATCTTGCTGGAGAGACAAGACCTTCCACGCGCCTAGCCGGATGGACTGTCTCAAACTGGAACCCAAGTGCCGTCAGGCAGCAGGCGACACCTCAGAACTACACCAGCTCCGATTCTCAGCAGGCCTGACCCTATTAGCTCTACCAAAAACTGTGATAATTCTGGTCACTATGATTGCAATATTACATTTTCTTTCCTTTTCATCTCTGAAACAAATAAATACATACAATCACTTGTTGAACACATCACAATTGACCTGAACTGCAGATACTCACTTCCTGACATGAGGTATATCCCATTAGGGTCCACGGCCAAGCTGGTGACAGCATCTAAGTGTGCTACCATTGCATGAATAAGTTTTCCTGTACAGAAAAATGACATTACAAAAACAGTTACTAATCAAGTAAACACAAAGTACAGGAAAAAATTGGGGATTATGATTTCAGCAGCAGACTTCAATTTGATAATAATTGTCAGATGACATGATATGCAAATTTATTTTTTCCATTAGCCACAAATGTGTTATTCAAATTATTCAGCTGTGTGTCTACATGAAAAAAGATTGCAGATGTCGCCTCTGTTTCTGCCATATCTGTTAAAAGGAGGAAAATGGCCTTCTATTGGGCAAGTCAAACAGCCATGGAGATCTGTAATTGCACAGGAAAGGTACTATCAGAACAGGGCATGCTGTTAGCACCTCCATAATAGCTAAAAAAAAAAAATCAAGATTATTCTAGACAACATTCAAGATTAATGCACTTTGCAGAAAACTTCCTATATTTTACCAAATCAGGAACCAAATCCTATCAAAGGGCTCCCTCTGAATGTATGAATCCCATACCAGCCTGAGAGGCAGGGAGCTGTCAGCTTGCTGTATCCTGTCACTCTGTGGGATGTAGGCCTTACAAACATGTAGCATACAAACAATGCTATATTTGCAGTTTCACCCATAGCTCTGCATGTTGTCAATCAGCAGCTAATGTTACTATAGCAATAAAAGAAAAGAACTCTGCTAATACATGGCTGAAACAGCAGAGCAGGTAACACTCATAGGCCCCTGGTCTAGGGCCCACACGTGTGTGCTGAAGTATAATATAGCAATGATGTTATGCATACCTGTCTTATTGTCAAAAAACTTGATGTGTCGATCCTCATGCGCTGTGATGGTTACAGGCAAGGTGGGGTGACTCACAACCTTATTGATGTGGTTGGCTGATGGGATGGCTGAGAAACATAATGAAATAATAGCATCCTTCACAATAATACATAATCTGTTTTTATTATTTCAATATAAGAATGTAACAATTTTAAAATCACAAGTAGGGATTATTTAATTTTCAACTAACGGCAGTATTAGCATATGCAAAACCCAGAGTGGACAGTCATTTCAGCTATTAAAATTAAACTTATTATGCAATTGACATCTTATCTAGAATACAACAGTAAGAGTTGCATTGCTATGCATCACAAGGCAACTTCAAATGTTACTCCTTTATAGATGTGTAGAGAAATACATATCAGTAGATTTCCTACCAATATTATGAACAATACAGTCCAACAATTTCAACGCTGCACATGAACTATGACTATTCTTGGTGTGGATTTTCCAATACATTTCATTTACATACAATTTCATTAGAATTTTACCCACAAAACATTGCATTGTTAACACAATGCTCTACTTGTTGAGGCACAGGACCTATATTTTGCATTTCTCCCATTTTATCAAATATAAAACAGACAAAACTCTCAGCTCAAATACTATGATTAATGGTTATTATCAACACATGATATGGACAAGGGCCACAGACATAAGCCTTACCACTGTCTATAACAGGATACAGGCTTTGTTAATAATAAGTAGGCTTTATTTGTTTTCAGAAATTTGACTATTTAGTTTGGAAGAGAGGTACACTTACTGCTCTCCCCTTGGGCCTTAAACAGCACAACAGACTGGGAGGTCTCAAGATCGTAGATGACAGCGTCGCCTGTGCTAAACGAGGCCATCATGTGGGCTGGATCACAGCCATTGAAATCCACCGCAGTAGGAATGCCATGCTCTGAAAAGGATGGAGAGATTCAGACTTCAACCTTTTTCATTGTAAAAAAGGAATTTAAAATATATTACAAAAACTGAACTATGTGGCTCGTCATTTCAACAGGCAAAAATATTGCTGGGTTCCATTTGCCCTCGGAACTCGGATTCCGAGTCGGATTCCGAGTTTTGAAGCCGGAAGTGACGAAATGCGCGCTCCCGTTTCTCAGAGATCTGAGAAATATCTCGGACAGCACAGAGGATCCCGAGTTCAGAATCCAGGATGACTGCGCCCTTTATCAACAGAAGGGAAAGTTGTAGTCTTATCCTGTTTAAGCACTACTTCACATTTTACTGAAGATAAAGTGAAAAAGAAAGTTAGACAGAATCTCAGGTCACCTGGAACTCCAAGTATAAATCAGGCAGAGAGAAAATTAACCAAGATCCTGCAGCTTCTGACCCACCCTACCTTCGATGATCCACCATGGAAAACCTAGGTCTGAAAGTGAATAAGTTATCACCATGTAATGCAATTGGTACAGTACCAGGCAAAAGTTTAGACACTCAAAGCTGCCTACAAAGGAGAGTGATAATGTGTAGTAGGGTTACACCGATACCATTTTTTTCTGACTGAGTATTTATACTTGTGTACTTGCTGATAAAGAGTACTGATACGGGTACTTACGGCAGTATTTATACCATTTAAAAATAATGAGGTAACCTGACATGACCAGACCAATACTCAAATGCGAATTTGTCTGGACCCCATCAGTTTATTTACAATCTTCACGGGGTATTACCAATGGGTAAAGTTAAGAGCAGACACGTTAAACTTTTACAAACAGCTGTTATACCAGGCTAACAATTACCATCACAGTGCAATGAACTGGAATACAGTTTTTTTTTTTTTTTTTTAGATTTGCTTAGCTTACTACAATCTAAATATTAACATGAGTATCAAATAAAATTCGTAACAAGTGGCCCTTTCCAACCAAGGATAACAAAACTTTGTGTAAACAAAGTCTCTGAGGTATGAGAGTTCTCTCTCTCAATGGAAATTATAATGCAAAGAGCATTCATTAATGTGCAACTATAGCATGAAAAGATATTTAGTCAGTGAATGTTTATTTTCTATGAGAGCAATACATTAGACTGAAAACTGAACATATGGCTCTACTGGGCCATGCTAACACAATCCCTACCCACTTATTCTGGGTGCAAGAGTATAACAGGGGCATGCACTCTGAAGTGAGGTCATTTTTCCATAGTGCAGGGCCTGGCATTTGTGGAGGAATCTTGTGATTAGTGCATAATTTTAATACTTTCAGCAAATTCAGCATAAATCAGGCAGGACATTAACATGCTTAAATATTAGTGAAGATGATTAACAATAAAAATCGAAAGATAAATTTCACTGTATATATTGTAACTATAACAGCAATAATTCACAAATAAAAAAAATGAACTATATACAGCGCAACTACAGGATCCCAGTATAATGTGACATGACATCACACCTCTGACCTCAACATACCCATCAGAAAAGCTATGCCCCTGCTCTGAGGTATATCTCAAACTGTCTACTCAGCAATATAGTGAGTAAGAGTCTGTTATTTTTACTGCTCATGGGCTTTCTTTAAACATTTTCTCCAGAATTTGCAATTTGTTACAGTTTGTTGTTGTGGTCTTTCTCGATTAGCATTAGCAAACTGTGTACTCTGCACTATGGTGTGCCTTTAGATGTTTGATCAAATTCCTCATGTTAAATGACATGCCGCCCCTTCCTCCTCTTGACAATTTAGCAGAACAGAGCTTACAGTTTGCTTTACTTCTGTTGTCCCTGATCTTAAAATATGCCCAAACTGCCAACATCCTCTGCGCATACTCGCCAACGTGCCATTGTCGACATTCTCTGCATTTATCCTTCCCAAATGTTTCCAGTTGACAAATCTTTCACCAAAATCTGATTGGGCAACAAAAAATAAAATAAAAAAGACAAAACACTTTTGAGTTTTAACATAATGTTGTAATTAAGTCGTATTGGTTCTTGGTATCAGAGAATTTATACAAGTACAAGTATATGAGTGCAGTATTGGCGTGACGCCTCCTCATGAAACTGGCATAGACGAGACAATAGGGATGGCCAATCCCTGGAGCAAGAGGGGTTAAGGGCCTTACTTAGGGGTCCAATGATGGGATCACTGTGCGGACCATGAGATTTGAACTGGAAACCTTCTGCGTCCCAACCCACAAAGCTGCCTCCCCACAACAAATTATTTTATTTGTTTAATACTTTTTGATCTGTGCATAATTCCATATACGTTATTTTATAGTTCTGATGTCTTTATTCTAAAATGTAAAGACTAGTACAAATAAACCTTTCTATAAGTAGGCATCCAAATTTTTGACTGGTACTGTATATATAATGATAATATATAATGACAAAATAAAGAACAAATAAGGAGAACCACATAATGACCCCCTGCTGCATAAGCTGGATGGATGGATGGAATGAGTGTGTCAATGAGTGAAAGAATAAGAAATATTTGTGCATAAGAAATACATGAGAACAGCAATGTCAGTCATTAGCAATAAACAAGAATAAAGGACCCTTTGGGGAAACCTCACCCCTGTCTAGATTGTAGGTACAGCTGCATGGTGACTTCTCTGCTGGACTCCAAAGCCGCACAGTGCCGTCAGCAGAACAGGACAGCAGCCGATTTTTTATGCCACTGTAGGCCAGACCCCACACTGCATCTGTGTGCCCCTGCAGGGTCCCGGCCAGAACACTGGGGTCTGCAAAGAGACATGGGGGGGTGCAGAGATACAGGTTCTAAATCAAAAAATATTCTTAATGGCCTCCTCTTACCTTGCTATTTACCAAGTGGGTGAATAGCAAAGCCTGCCTTAAAGTCAAAGGGGAACACCTATCCACATCCTAGTCTCACCTGCAGATCCCAAAGCCATGTCAGCTCAACAAATTCTCCTATGGCTAACTTACTTACCATAGGTGTCATAGGGATCCACGTTTGAGCTTGGAATATTCCACCATTGTATAGTTGAATCCAAACCCCCACTGAAGCACTGCTCCCCACTAGATGTTATGGTCAAAGAGAGAACGGGGCCGCTGGAAAGAAGGGATGGGCACGTAGACAGTCATGTTGCTTTATTTGAATTTATATAATACAACGATATAGTGTTTAGGTATAATAATTAAAAGGCAATTAGCACAGCATCATTGAAAACAAAAACGTAATCTTTACTGTGAACTAATCCATACAGTGAACTTACACGTGAGCTCTGAAAGTATAAATGGGTTCCACATCATAAGAGGCACTTCTACAAATAGAAAACACACTGATTATTAAAAAAGAAACAAAAAATCATCAGAAAGACAGCCTGCCAAAAAATCATGTCTTGCATATTCCCTGGAGGAAAGGAGTACCTGATTCACATAAAGAGAGTACTGAAAAGCAGACAGATCAAGTATCATATGAAGCAAAACAAGATGTAACCAAAGAGCACATGAGGGTTACTTGCTTTTTGGCAGGAACAGTCTTCTGCAGGTTCCATAACTTAAGGGTGTGGTCCTCCGATACAGTCACTAGTACCGGCTCCACTGGGTGAAAGGCCAGGGCACGTACACCATCAAAGTGACTCCGTAACGTGTACTTAGGGTTCCATGTTTTTCTAAATGCGTCCTTATTGGCTGGCAACTAAAGCAAAGAAATCATGAAAAACTCAATACATTCTGTACATGAGGTGTCTGACAGCAGCCATGTTGTTTATTTAGGCCACTTGGGGAAAGGACTGCAGTGATGATCAGGAAGGGAACCCAGCTAGGCCACTTACATCATAGCTGTATTCCGCCTCATCATTGGAGACCGTTAAGTCTGCCAAGTCCCCGAGGCCTAACACTATTTCCTGTACATCTTCAGAACCCATAATGAAGGACTTTCCCCCACTCGGAAATGGCAATGGTTCAGCTGAAAAGACATAAGGTCCGAAGGAGAATGATAGTGAATAACATTCCATCCCAAAGGGGAGATATTTGAGATAAAGTTACACCATGTTAGAAGCATGTCAGTCTCCACAAACAAAACAGCTGTCCTGCCATGATTCAGATGAGTTATTTAGAGAATAAGCTGGGCATTAAATCGGGTTAAGTTCAAATATGGAATAAAAATATAAATCTACAGGCATGTAAAGTCTTTCTAAGAGTCAAGAACAAAATATAATTCAAGACAAAATAAGTAATATCAAGCTTTGTACTGTTCTATAGCAATAGGCATGATGTATTAACTGAAATATTTTCTCAAAATAATTGGGAATGGCTTGGGTTACGTTACACATATTCTTGAAAATTACTTAATGTAAAAAGAAAAAAACTCTCTACTGTCAGGATTTTGTCAGTTAATTTGCATGAAATGTAATAAAATCTGGTTTATTTGGAAACAAAGCTAATCCTTCGGACGTTCTCCAATATGCTGCCCCCATTTTCCCCTAAGCCCTCAAATTTCAATAATAGTAGTTTAAAATGGACCTTATTCTCACTGCCATCGCACTGTGCCATGTCTTACCCCACTCTGTTCCATCTCCTGAACTCCTCGCCTCACCAGCACCCTCTCCATCCTCAGCATTCACCAGAAAGTCAAACTCCTTCAGCGCCTCCTCTGTGTCAGCATCGTCAGGCAGGTCTGAGGCTAGACCCTCATTTCCAATCTGTGCACAGAAAAGGTTTAAATGATACCAAAGCCCTTGGAAAAGTAACACAACTGTACGCCACACTCCGAGTTATAGCACTTTTTAAGACATGTTTAACAACGGATACAAACCCAGATACAAACCCAGTTAATGGTACTTGGTTAAAATTGCTGCCACTTAGAAAGGCTATGATATGCAGTACAGGCTTAGAAAGATATGCAGTACAAAAATAATATTGAAGCAAAAACACAATGAGAGCAGCCACTAGCTTTGCTATATACAAAAAAAAAATGGAAAATGGGAAGGAGGGACTTGCTTCAATAATCAAGATCTCGCATTCTCTGGCATAATATGAAAAATTGATGCCAGAACCTAAAACTTTACTGAAACTATTAAACTGAAACTAAACACCATCTTGACTGAAATTCATTCAATGATCCATAATTCAAGCGGAAAATACTTTTTCCTTTCTAACTAAGATGATAGGTTAGGAGGTGGTATGACTCCATATTGGTGACTTGAGAGTTTGGCAGATAATGATGGCAAAATTCAACACAGTTCACTGCAATTACAATGCATCATGCCAAACCTTTAGATAATCTATTTATGTATGCCTGCATGGATTTATTGGTTACATTGCAATCACTGCTGTATGTATACAATTTCTTTGCAGATAATGTTTAAAAAGTAAATAAATAAAAATGATATTTAAGAAAATTCAATGAACCATTACTAAATACCAGATGCTAGCTCAATTTCAGCAGTAAAAAAAGGTATTAAATAACAGCTTTTACTTTCAGTTGCTCTGTAACTTTGAGTTCATTTAAATTTTCAGATTTGGGTCCAGACGATGAGTAATCACTACTGCAGTACTACCTATCAACTGCAAAGGAGCAATGTATCATACATACCTGCCTGAATAAATAAATCTCAATCAACAGAAAGAATCACAAGCACTCTGTAAAGAATCAATACTAAGGATGACCTTTCAGGCTTTAAGCATTAAAAGGATTCAATATGCTGACCTACATATGCATTTATCCATGAAATACCTAACACAACCTTAGCTGTACATACTTTCTAAAAATATAAATAAAAATATTTATGTATAATTATTCTATACAGTCATTGTGTTCCTATCATTGAGTTCCTAATGATACCCATTTTGTGCCCCCAAGACTGACGAATGCATTTTGATAAAATGACAACATGAAAAAGAAAGTTTCACCTTTATTTTATGCTTGTTTATTCTGTGTTTTACTGTTCGGTCCGAGACGTCATCCACCATATCTCCTTCCTCATCCTCATCCTCATCACTGTCATCAGCATTTTCTAAGAAGTTAAATGTTTCCAAAACATCACCCGGATTCCTGGAAAAGAAGGATCCTCATTTTTTTTAAAGAAAGATACACAAGCCAACTGCAGACATATCTCATTATTTGTCAAAAAAGGAGAACTGAAATGCCAAGTCAATTACCTTTCTTTTCCAAAACAAAGTAACCATAGTTTCATTCCTAATAAATCATCATAGGAACTCAAAGAATCCACGGCTGAACTGACTGTGGTTATAAAAACTAAAATAAAAATAAATGATGCTCTTACCTTTTCATGACTTGGCCCTTTTGCTTGGCAGGAGAGTCCCCACCGTTGAGAATCTGTTCCAGATTTTTTGTCTCAACTGAGCCGTTTTGTTCAGATCCAGACAGACCCAATAACGACCGGACTCGCTGAGACCGCACATCTAATATGGTGTCCGTATAGCCAACTTCTTGAAGATACCTACCACAATGCAGAACATCGTGCCACAGTTTAGAAAATACGGCTGGGTGATATGGCAAAATATTTTATCATGGTTTTTTTTCCATATCAGTTTACACAGATAATTATGATGATAGAATTCAAGTCAGTGTTTGTTAACTTGAAGGCTCCATTTTTGCTTAAATTCACTTAGGATTCCTTTTAAACTGATTTAGAACACGAAAAAGATGGCAAGTTGGATGAACTGCAAAGTGACATCTAATTTTAATAAACAGTTCATTATTTTTTTTTGTTGTAGGGCATAACACTACTAAATCAGACAGTACAGTTTGTTGCTGGGTTTTCTCTCTGAATTTCTTTCTGCTAGCTCCAGGGAGAAGGTCAGAGTTGCTACCCACCCCGTAATAAAAAATAAAATGTTGTCCCATTCTGAACCAAATACTGAACCCTAATTGCTGGTGTTTGTAAGTGTAAGCATTCTGTGCATCCTGTATACTCTACTGGATGGCAATATTTCAAAGTGGTGAATTAAGTTCACAGTACAGACATTCCTCTACTTACGAACTTTCAACTTACGAACTTTCAGACATATGAACAAAAAGGACTGTATGTCCAAATTGTGTTCATCGGACTCCTGTTTCCTGTCTGCAACATCAATCTTTTTCCCTATGCGCCAATTCAGCGTAGTACGACTTCTGGCCTCTACTCCCGCCGCGCAGCAGCGTAGTGTGCATACTCCCAGCATCCTAGTTCTTTGTACATGCATATACCCTTAAAATGATGTTGAATAACGACTTATGAACATTTCAAGTTACGAATGGCCGTTCAGATTGTATCTCATTCATAAGTAGATGAGCGTCTGTATTTTCAAGTTTTATTTGGCAGAAGTTTTCAGCAGAGCTTACAGTACACAGCATCAATCTGTTCCATATCGGAATTTAAATTGACAAAATACTGCCACACCACCAAAGTCGTTTGCTATGGCTGCTGAGCTTCTGCTTTCTTCACTGACACATTAGGTTTCCTGTGAGGGAGTGCTAATCTTTTCCATGACTAATGTGTATTACTAAAACTGTAGCATGTGGTGTGCTTGGTCAACTCAACCTGCCTTACGGTACAATTGATGGACTATTGAAAGACTACCATACCACTGATGAGCTTCTATGATGTGATAGGCCAATATATGTCATTAAGCAATGTTACTTATTGACAATATACCTCATATTCTCCTATTTAAGAAGTCTGTATATTGCTTATATCACCCAGCACTATTAGAAAGATTAAATGAATACACAGCATTTTCATGAGGATGGCTCTGGGTAGATTTCTGGTATAAATAAAAAAACGGCGATAAAACTGAAGATAATATTTTTTTTGTCTTTGTACAGGGAAAGCTGAATAACTGTTTAAGTCTATAAATAAAAGCTGTGTAAGCAATCACAGCAAACTGAGTTGCTTTGTAGTATTTTGTATATTAAGAAAATACTTTTTTAAAAAAACCCTCATTAACCCACACTTGCTTCTACCAACACATCACTCCCATACTTCAGAGCCTTCACTGGCTCCCTATAAAAGAACATATCCATTTTAAAATACTTTTCCTGACATTCAAACCTCTCAACAACCAAGCCCCACCATACCTTTCTTTACTGCTTCTCTACCAGCCTCCCCGCAGTTTTAGATCCTCCTCTTCTGGCTCTCTCCTCATCCCCCCAATCTGAACTCCATGGTTATGGTGACCGCGCATTTTTCCGTTTAGCTCCCTGACTAAGGAACTCCCTCCCCATTGACATTCGTTTATCGGTCTCAGATTTCAAGCACAAGTTAAAAACCTTTTTGCTTGCTCAAGCCTATGATGTTCCTTATCCATAGTGTGCTTTATTGTTTTATCCATTTACTTTATTCTATGTAAGCGTCTTTGAGATTCTGAAAAGCGCTATATAAATAACATGTAATAAATAATAAAATAATAATTATAATAATAAAAAACTACCCACTAAGCAAACAGGACAAGTGATGAAGACAAGTAGTAACACTACGCCTGACTACAAGAAATTCTGACCTGAAATCATTACTGACCTTATGACACATTTTTCATTTCATTTTACAATTAAAATATTGTAGTGACTTTTTTCCATAAAAACAAAACCTTATATGAGGTTTTATGACAAACCAGAATGCCCGTGGTACATTATATACTGATGGAAAAATTGTTCATGGTATAGCAGCAGACTATACTCACTGTCTGAGCAGCTGTCGGCCCTGTTTCCATGTTAACTGACCATACTGGGGCACGGCTGGGACCTCAGAGTCTTTGGTTTCTTCTGAATACAATGGGAGAAAAAAAACCACAAGAGGGTATCAGATACTGTGTAATTGCAGAAGAATATTTTGACTATGCTGAATTCACTTGCTCTCCACTGGGTATTGCAATGCCTCTTTGACAACCATCTCCACCCCATCTTTGCCTACACTCAGTTGTGGCCACGGTTGTTTGAGCCTATGCCCTTTTTGCCGCTCTAGGCAGCACCATTCAAACCCAGTTATGTATGGAATGCCAAAAGAGACATCAAACTGGGTTGTTTTCTTTGATCATCTCTACCATCAAAATCAGAGAATGGCAGTGTGAAGTACGAGGGAAAATGGACAATTTTTTAAGGGGATAAAGCATGACCAGTTGAATGGTTGCTGCATCACTGGTGTGCCAGTTTACACAACACCATCCATCCATCTTGTATACCAACTTGTCTTATGGAGGGCCATGAGGGTTCAGAGCCTATTTTGGAAGCTAAGGGCACAAGGCAGGAAAGAATCGAGTACGAGGTGCCAACCCATTGCAGGGCGCGCACACACACACACATACACACATCTTTCACACCTATGGACAATTTAACCATATTTTTGGACTGCGGGGGGAGAATCCGGAGAACCACAAGGAAACCCCACAAAGAACATGCAAACTCCACACACCACTGCCTATGAAAGGCAACAGTGCTCACCACTACACCACGGCCCACCACATTTCCAGGAAACTGAGAAGTAGTTGTAACGGTTGATCCATAATGGCTTTCTACTAAGCAAAACTTTCAAATGTTTTGTGAATTTTGCTTGTAGAACATAAATCAAACAAAAATAAAATTATCAAATAGGTTTATACAATAATCTGCAAAGGAATCCACACCTGGCGTTTCCTAATATTTCAGATACAGTGCTATGTATACGTGCAAAAGTGCCATCTAATACCAAAAGTCTTCTCTGCCAATTAGTGCACTTAATTATAAATTAACAATTATAATTATATAAATTGTATTTTAACCAATGCTGTCTAGCTACAACACCTTTCATTATCATTCACTCAAAACAACAAATTCAAAAAGGCTTAAATTCAGTAATTTAAGTGAGATCATGTTTGCTTTTAGTGTAAATTAATACCCATGTGATATTTTTGAAAAATCTTGTACTGTAAGTCTTGGCTGATCTTTCTACATTTCTTCCACCTAGTATTTGTTTTACCTATCTAAAACGAAAAATAACCACCAAATCTGTGGCGCAGTTCCAACAATGTAGGGCGAGCTTCCGAGAACTGAAGAGGATTCAGCCCTGGCCTTGTGTCAATAAAAGCCAGCAGGATTTATTTATCATTTATTAAATGCAGTGGCAAGCCATGTCACAGGAAAAAACCTTTACTCAACATTACTTATAAATCTCCCTCATTAAAATGATTTCACTAAATAATTTAAAAGAAAAATGAAGTTCACTGAATTTTGAGGTTTGACCATTCCCCTCTACTTGGGATAATTCTTAAGCGTAATCTGGTATTTGCCCATATAATAATATGAATAATGCTCTCCGTTTTCTCACTTATCACCTGAGAAAGACATTGTTAAATTCTTATTTTGTCACCAACCATGAAAAAATGTACTTGGTCTAGAATGCTTAATGGAAAAATATGCAGAATTAACACTGAAGGTTTTTTTCACATGGCAAAATATTGTAGTTCAATTTAACTCCAGCTTGGAAAACTGCATCATCAAGTTTTCCATTCAAATCCCTCCACTTTGCTAATATTAATTAAAAAGGTTGCATATTTTCCTGTACATCAGTCTGTGGTTGCTGTCTGGCTCTCAGAATGATAGCAAGGATAGTACCCTTCACCCACAAGCACTGGCTAAAACAATACTAATCAGTAGACAAATGTATGCTAAAAATGGTTGGTTTCACTTTTCATAAACTCATGTTACAAGCTATTTCCAACAATGCAAAATCAATTTCACAGCAATAGGTAAAGTATTTTAACTAGACTACCCCATGACTGCTGAAACAAAGCTAGGAATAATGGATAATGTGTATGGTATTGTTATTCTTCACAATGTTTGCTGAAAACAAACCTTTTGAAGGTGTCAGTTATAGCGGGATACAGAGCATTCCCACTGGAAAAACAGCACATAATGTTAACTGCTGCATGATTGAAATACAATGTTGAACATAAGAACATAAGAAATTTACAAACGAGAGGAGGCCATTCAACCCATCAAGATCATTTGGGGAGAACTTATCTAATAACTCACAGTTGTTAAAATCTAGCTCTGAACCCAGGGCCCAGTTCTCAATCAATTTAATCCAGATCAAAGTAATCCAGATTTTGAAATCCCTTGTTTTGCTATCCAGGATTAGGCAACCTATTTTACTTTTATGCCGGTTTTTCAAAGCAACACTGGATTGGATCACTGTTATCCAAATACAGGATTTTCAGGATTGCCAAATCCGGTTTACTAGTGCATTAAATGGAACCAAAAGTGTAGCTTACTGGCTATGTCAAGAACAACAGGTAGACCATTACGTGTTTTAATTTGAACAAACAGAAAACACCACAATAAACCAGAGCAACCTCCAATGTTCTCTCAAAATGAGGGACAGACTGGACATGTAGTCAGGGATGCAATTATAAGATATTACTTCTGATTGGTGAATAGTAATTATTGTCATTTTCATTAAAATACAATGGACAGTAGAACATTTTATTTTGAGCTTTGAGATTTTGTGAGTACAGATATCAGATTTTTTTTCCCTTGATTATACTGAAAGGCTTCATAATCATAATCAGCCACCTTTATTTCAGCGGAACCCAGAAAATATCTGTAATTTATGCTCCCTGCACGGATTACCTTACATTTATCTATGTTAAATTTAATCTGCCAGGTCTCAGTCCAGTCGCTAATTAAATCAAGATCCCGTTGTAAAATCTCTGCTGCTAGATCAGTATCTGCTACACCACCCACCTTGGTGTCGTCTTCAAATTTAACCAGTTTACTGTATGCATTGGTATCAATATCATTAACGTAAATTCGGAATGACAGTGGTCCTAAAATTGAACCCTGCGGTACCCCACTGTGAGCGCAGGCCCATAATAACATGCCTCTAATAACTACTCGCTGCTTCCTGTCTGTTAATCAGTTTTCGATCCAAGCTGCTACAGTTCCTAAAATCCCTGCAGCTTTGAGCTTAAGCAAGAGCCGTTTGTGGGGGACAACATCAAAGGCCTTCTGGAAATCTAAGTAGATCACATCGTAGGCCTTTTTGTGATCAATTTCACTTGTAGCTTCCTCAAACAACTCAAGTAGATTCGTTAAACAGGATCTACCTCTTCTAAATCCATGTTGGCTATCCCTCAGAATCCAGGTAATCTACCATTTTCACTTGGATTATATCTTCCATTATTTTTCCAGTAATGCTAGTTAAACTGATTGGCCTATAGTTTGCTGGATTACTTCTATCCCTTTTTTTGAATATGGGCATTCCTAGCATGCTTCCAATCTGAAGGTACCACACCAGCAGATAACGATTTCTGGAATAATAAAGTTAAAGGTTGGCTAATAATATTCCTCATCTCTTTTAAAACTATAGGTAAGATGCCATCAGAACCCTGCAATTTATTTATTTTGAGTTTAGCTAGGCTTAGTACCACATCAGCCTCAGTTATACATATATTGGTCGTAAATGACGCTGTATTCCTACTAAATGGTGGTAAGTTACTCATGTTCTCTACTGTGAACACCCGTGTAAAATAATCAAACTCATTTACTATATCAATTTCATTTTCAATTACAGTATAAGGCCCTTACTATCCTGCAAATTAGTGATTTCAGCTTTTAGAGCTCTTTTTGAGTTACTGTAAAATATTGAAAGAAACTTTTATTGTCATCCTTAGCCTCCAATGCAATTTTTCTTTCTACATTCCTCTTGGAGAGTCTAATGTTATTTTTTTAACTCAACCTGTAGACTTAGATACTCCTGCTTAATTTTGATATCATTAGTTATTTTCCAGTTGTGGAACAGAGCTCTTTTCCTCCTGACTTTATTCTTAATTTCCTTAGTAAACCACCTTAGTTGCAGTTTCCTAGATTTAGTTTTGCTGGAAACAGGTATGAAGTCCTCTTGCACTTGCAACAATGTGCTTTTAAAAAATCCCCATGCCTCTTCAATCGTTTTGCTATTACCTAATCCTGTTAGTTTACAGTTTACAGTTTCTAGTTTCAGTCTCATACCATTAAAGTTAGCCTTCCTAACATTGTATACTTTTGTTTTGGGCTTTGCTCTTCGGACACTAAAATCAACCTCAAATTTAACCATGTTATGACCACTACCGTCCAGTGGTTCTAAAACCTTTAATTTTCCAATCCTATCCTGGTTATTAGAGAAAACAAGATCAAGAAGGGTTTCTCCCCTGGTAGGAGTATTAACAAGCTGAGTAAAAAAAAAAATCCTGTACTAATTCCACAATTTCAAGTTCATTTACAGAAGAGCTGGAGACTATGTCTCACTGTATCCCAGGTATATTAAAATCACCCATAACCACCACACCATTTTTATTACTTATAATCTTGATATCATCATATAACATTCTGCTTTCCTCTGCAGCTACATTAGATGCTCTGTAACAAACACCGACAATTAGGCCATTTGAGTTTTTAGCATCTAGTTTTATCCATACAGCTTCTGTACTTTTATTTTTATCAGTGAGCTCCCTTGCCTGCAAGTTCTCTTTTACGTATACTGCAACACGTATCTCCCTTCTTGCCTATCCGGTCTCTACGGAACAACGTATAACCATCCATATTATATTCTTCTCTATCATTGTCACTCATCCATATTTCAGTTATTCCTGTAATATTGTGTCTGATGAAATTAAACCATGAATTTTGTTTCTAATACTCCTAGTGTTTAAATACAGACCGCAAAGGGTAGGCCTTTTACAGTGCCCACTTTTAATTAATTGGGGCTTTCTGTCTCTCCCCACCAATATTCTTAACTAACCTCCCTGCCTCCCCAGTCCCTAGTTTAAACATTCCTCACTACTACTCTACAAATATGCCTCCCTAATACACTGATTCCCCTTTGGTTCAGATGTAACCTGTCTGGCTTGAACAAGTCCCACCTGTTCCAGAAGGTCTTCCATTGGCCCATAAACCGAAACTCCTCTTTCCTACGCCACCCTTTTAACCACGCGTTTAATCTCCTTATCTCAGCTAATTTAGCCTGGCTTACATGTGGTACGGGAAGTATTCCAGAGAATACCACCGTGGATGTTCTGCTTCTAAGCTTATCTGCGACTTCTATAAATTTATCCTGCAGAACAGCCCTCCTGCCCTTGCCTATGTCGCTGGAAGCACCTGAAAAGTGGTTAGACACCGTCCCTTAAGGTGATGCCACCTCTGTGAACTGTGTACGCCCTTTTCTATGTCTAAAACCTACATTCATCCAGCGCTCTCAACCTATCTGTTCTTCATTCTCCCCCCTCCCCGCTTGTGATGTACACACCGTCTCCCTAAAAGGCGTATTAACTCTCTCCTCTAACTCTTTGTTGTGTCAGATGAGAGCCAGTTGCTCCTCGAGGTCACAAAACTTGACCATGAGTGAGTCCACAAACTTGCATTGCTTGCAGATGAAGTCTGACTGGACGCAAACATCCAGAAGAGCAAACATCTGAGCAACACTGAGCTGGCCCCATAATTACCTAACTCACTATGACCCCGTCCTTCACTCCCAGCCCAGTATATTAATATAGCGTATTTAACTTTTAGTTGATCTAATTAACATATAGTTAAAACAATGAAGTGCCAAGTAGAATAAAACAGTAACTTAACACGCGTTAAAATGGAACTTTTTTAATTATCTGACAGCGTCCAAGTTAACAACCTTTGAAATTAAAATTCTAAAATGACCAAATTAACAATTGCCTACCCAAGACTAACTTCCTGCTGAACTACATTTAACTAAAATAAAGCGAAGTTGCTCTAGGGAGGCCAAAAAACCACAAAAAACCCTCTCAAAGCAGGCTACTGCTGGATATTGAAAAAAAGTGGAACATGTCCTCTTGGCCCCAACTAGCGACAGAGTAAAGCTCAGGAGCAACTGTCTTATTCCGAGTTAATGTTACCGACATTAGATAATATTACCCCACAGGTGTTTGTTGTGAAGGTATGCGGACAGAAACGCCGCTCGCACGACACCCATAGCTATCGATAACTTGCGCTCTCTATTAACAAGGACAGAATAGTACTCACGCAGACCAAGAAAAAAAATTTTTATAAAAAATTAAACAACCACCCATGTAACCGTACTGGCACACAAACACTCAAATATTCTTCCAAATAATTCCAGTCAACCGCTTCAACAGGCACACAACACAAGTGCACACAGCGTCTACACCACTCCCTCACAGTGCAGCAATCCCAGCAGCCTCTACGGCAATCCCACAAGCCACCTCGAACATGCTCCTACCTGATTCAAAGCTGGGCATCTTCACTTCACCTTGGTTTAGGTCTGTTCCATATTTTAATTTATGATATTTAGCTCTAGAATAAACAAAAGATCATTTTTTTACCATGCATCAAATTATTACTCATGTATTCAATGCAACAAAGGCCTAGGAACTGAAATAAAAAAAACAATTAAACAGGGACTTACTAAAACTTATAACTCACCTTTCTTGTTTTAATGCATATTCTAACATTTTGATTCTTCTAACTAGATCATTCTTTAAATTTTCTTGACCTTTCCTTTCTCCTTGAAGAAATGCTATTCGAGCCTGCAAGACAAAAAAGAGATTTTATCAATTTCAACATATCACAAAATAAGTTCATATGAACACTTGTCTAGTGTTTGACATTATGGTCTTAAATAAATTATTTTCACCAAATGGAATATTTGAAGTCTGATTACTGATTAGTTTTTGGATTGACTTGCTGGCATGGCAATCTGAGCAACAGTCACAGAGCAGGTACATATGCATGTTGTAACTGTCATCAACATGTAAATGACCACTTAGCAACAAATTAATATGATGCTACTCAATGAGTATTACATAAAAATCACCATCTGCCAATTTATAGTGTGAACTTCTACATCACCTGTGAGGTTTAAACACACAGAGGTGGATACTTTGAATGTTAGCTAACTAGCAGTCGCATTACTATCCAGTCTTCATTTTTACGATTTAAATAAAAAAAAAACTTAAAATATACAAGGCAATTATTTGTTTGATTACACTGCATAATAATGTTGTCAATAACAGGTTTAGGTAATAGCCAATTAATGAATGTCACCAGCAAAATTACTGGAGCACTAATAAGAAAATTTCTGGCCAATACAGACAGCTGATTATTTTGAAAACCAATATCAATAGTTTAGGGGGAGTTTTATGAGTTATTGTGACAATCACAATACAGTAAAATCCCGTTATAGTGTACACGCTAATAACGGAATATCGTCTATAATGGACATGGTCCGCTGGTCCCGGCCGTGTGCCTTTAGGAATATGCAGAAAAAGTATTGGATTTAGTGGACTCACATATAACGGAATTTCGCTTATAATGGACAATTTGGTCCCCAGGGCTACTTTTAACTGCAGTTTTGTTCAGCTATAACAGACATGCAGGCTCCGCCTACAAGGAGCGTGGCGTGCCGGTGATATCCAACACAGATGCGTAGTCGGGATTATTAATAGTCACGCATCCGGTCAGGTAAAGTTGGATTACTACATGTACAATATAATAATATATACCACAAGTGTGTCTGCTGGGGTGTGGTATGAGTAAATGGTGTCTTATAGTTGTATTCTGGGCATATAGCAACTCTGGATATAACGGACTTCAGATATAACCGACTTTGCCAGGTCCCTTGAAGTCCATTACAACTGGATTTTAAAGTACATTAATAAATTATATCACAAACATCTTCCAATGGGTCTTATGAGTCTCATGAGAATTGCCTAGTCATCACCTAAACAAAACATGCCAAATTTGCCTACTTGTCAATGATTGAAAATTGGGAGTAGTGTAACCAAAACGATGCTTCATGAACCATTTCCTGCATTTTTGACCCCACTAGATGGTGCTCTTGGTTTACTTTGGGGGATGCTTTGAGCCCTTTTTTGAGCAGAGAGCACCATCTAGTGGGGTTAGAGAATGTAGCAAATTGTTCATGAAGCACTGTTTTGGCATATCATTAGTCAAAAATAGTGTCCATATAGCACGGAAAAGCCGGCATCCATTATTTAAAGCCCTGCAACAACATAGAGTTTGTTGTGAAAATGAAATTGTCAATTTAATTTTCAGGAGGAAAATTAATAATTTAGGCTAATATTAGGTAAAATAGCTGATAATCCATAGAAAAATAGCAATTAGGGGCAGCCCTTATATAGAACAGTCTACCCATCCACATTAGGAGTGTTTCCTTGGTTTGTGTCTTACAAATTAAACTGAGAACTCATTTTTATTCTATATTGTTTAACAAAACCGGAAGAGTGGACCATCTGTTTTATGTGTTTCTGTATTCTATTTTATTTTTAAACTTCGTACAGCACTTTTAAAAACAATGTTCATTGACCAAAGTGCTTTATAAATAAAGTTTACTCATCAAGACTATCTAGTACATGTTAAAAATCAGGGTAAAGTTTACCGCTGCTGCTTTTGCATGACCTCTGCATGTTCTCTCTGAGCCAAATCAATCATTTTTGTCCTAGATAAGTGATATGTTGTGTATAGCTTTTTTGTGCAAATTTTCAACTCCTTTTTGCTTCATAAATATCACAATATTTATCGGCAATAAAATTCACATTGCAATACTTGAAACTTTAAGTGTGATGCATCCCGAAATTGCTCTGCTAGTTATTCAGCCCAGCGTATGTTTCATTACTGAGATAAGGGATATTACAGGGTTCCAAATAAGATTTTCAACTTGATTAGCAGTTTTGCTAATCAAAATTTTCAGAAGTTGCTATTTGATTAGCAGTTTTGAAATTTAATTAGCAAGTTTTTAAAATGACCATCGGAAGCACCAACTACTACATGAGGGTCGTAAAGTACTCACACGTTTAATTTTTTTTGTATTAAAATGAATTAATGACAACACTTTGTTGTTCAGTTTCAGAAATTAGCAAAGAATTTCTAAAATGTAATGCTCTTGCTAGTCACTTTTATGAATAAAGAATGAAAACTTCAAATTAAACATTTCTTTATCTTTCTTTCTTTTTTTTTTTGTTTTATGAATACAATTACAGCAGTCGAACGATCATGCAACGAAGTACCCCGACTGAGAATAGCGAG
>JAODLC010000028.1:7592954-7606827 GCA_026781145.1 Hippopotamyrus pictus | reverse complement strand
CCCCCCCCCCCCCCCCCCCGCAATACCTCTGCGCTCCCCAGTTTGGGAACCACTGGGCTACACAAACTTCTGCTTAACATACTTCAGTTGTGTTGCATAAGCGTCATCCATAAATAATGTGCACAGTGAGGATATTTTATGTAAGTCCAAATTTATTCAAGTCAAATTAACATAAGTAGAAGTCAGTATAGGTATTGCCTTAAGTAGGTACATTCAAAGACATTTCTACTCTGAAAAACAGCATATGCTGATCACCAACCTGACCAAATAAGGAATTCTTGAAAATGACTGATGAACTGATTCCACACACACAGAACGCATTTCATTAGGACTTATCTGAGCATGTCTCAAATTTTTCAGCATTTCAATAAATCAATACATGCTGGTATACTGTGTGCAGCTACTAAAGAGTATCAGTCAACTGACTTAAACTTAGTGTTTACGTCTGTGTAGAGTTGGGTGGTATGACCAAAAAACTGACATGGTATTTTTCAAAGTTATATCGGTTTCACGGTATACGACAGTATTTTTTTTAAAGTATGACCGGGCATTTACCACATTTTATAGGATTTTACAGGACACATTTTTGTTTTACGTTTTTGCATTGTTCCCATATTAACTATATTATTTTATTATTAGCCATTGCACCTATCCGCTACCTTAATGATAACATACAGCTAACGTGTTTGTTGGCCAACTGCTTATAGATAAATAGCTAATGCTAAGGTGTGTAACATTTTTGATGTGTTTAATAGTTCAGTGTTGCTGGAACGCGAGCTGTACTGACCTCGCGAAATTTCTCATAAAAACCGGGATGTCGATCTTGAGGATGCTTCGCCAAGTTTGACATGCTACTTGACTTTGTTGCCACAACTTTGTAGCACTGTTTGCATAGAGGCTGATCGACATCCTTAGCCTTTCCATGGTCGTCTGCAGAATACTTCCAAACAACACTGTTGCATTTTTTTTTACTAAAACAGCTTGCGAAGTGCCTTCAACTGCAGCATATGCCATGTTTGGCCAACTTGGTATGTATGTGTTAACCAGCGTAAATGCATTCAGCAGCTGAGAGGAGGGGAGGGGCTGCGCGAGTGTGTGCGTGCGTGCACGCACACCTGTGCTGTAATGGTATTGTGTGAAGCTTGGCAAATGAGGCGAAAACTGCACCATTGGTATCAATAATGGTGAAAATGAGTATCTAATCACAGTTACTAATTTTTTATATTGATTAGTATCTGAGAATCCATTTTTTTTTGACAACCCCAGTATCAGCATCAGCTATATCTTCTGTTTCTGATCTTTCACGGTACATTTTTAGCAGCGCAGCAGTAAAAAAGGTCCCCCCTTAAACAGTTTCCAGCTGTGCCATTTCCGAACGTTGTGTAGACTACTTAAACCAGTATTGCAGCATAAGAAAAATTTATATCATAACAAAAATAAAAAACGTTTTTCAGTATGAACCAGTATACCACCAAATATTACATCTGTGGTTCTCAACCTTATTGGCACCACGACCCTATTTCTACCATGACAGCCCAGTTGTGACCCTATATCAAGAATAGATTTAAATTAATGCTATGATCAAGCACTCAGTGGACTTTGCAATTTACGCCAATCAATGCCTATCGCACAAATCGGATTAAATGCGCCAATGAATTTCAAATTCAGCATCTGTGGTTTGGCTTCTTGGATTGGTTGAGCATTTGCAGATCTAAGACCCATTTATATAGCTTAATTCTAGGATTGGGGCTGGATCATGGATCAGCATAGGAGCTTGCCGATTTAAAAATGCTTATTGTTTCCAACTCGGCCTCGCACTTGATATAAATGATGCACCACCATGTTCATCTTAATTCTAAATACAGCTTTGATTATGACCAATGAAAAGGGATCCACAAAAATATACACATCACACACACAGCTTTATATAAATCTGATAAAGCCAGTAAGGCATGATAGCTGACTCAAGTACCAAAGAAAGCAGCTTGCCTTCTGAGTCTAGGTCTTGCATACTCAGTGTCTATTAGGCCATTAAATGCAACAGGGAGTTTATAAAGAGAGAATGACAAAGAACACTTGAACAATATGGTTATCATGCAAATGTCCTGACACATACAACCCCCAGAACACAAACTGTATGGCAAAGAATACTTGTCACAATCAAATAGTGAGAAAAACCATTTACGCAGTTATTCTGCTAACACCTCCAGTTGCTATACAAGTTCACATTTAGCAAAATCAGAAAAAGTAAGACATATTTCAAGCTGATCAAAGATAGCTGAACAAAGAGGATCTGTTTAACAAAAAAAATTAAAAATTAACCTTACTGTTAAACTTACTTTGCCCCAAAGCAGGCAAAATTACAAGTGCTCACACTAGGTGATCTGTACCGTACCCGAGCACATTTGACCCCCAAAATCCAGTACATTTGACTAGTGTGATCGCTCTGCATCACTGCCAGGCCCACTTGCAGAGGTGGGTTGTGGCACGGTTCAGTTGAACATGGGCACGGTATTCATAGTGTGATGGCTAACCGTGTCTGAGCATGGAACACAGACATGACTTCAATGATTCTACTGGCACATGCATGCACATATGTACACTATATGTGAACTGGACCTGGAACAAATGGATCAGGTAGGCTGTACAGGTTTGGGAGCGACAAATATTTAAACAAATGTGTATGGCAAATGGATGCAACACCCAAAAACATTGAGTGGTGGTAAAATACGGGAATTTCATATATGTGCAGCTGTGTTACATACTCAATAAATCTATGAGGGTCATGTGTCATCACACCTAAGATGACTTCAAATAAGCAACAAAATAAGGACAATAATCATGAAATCCACTGCGTCATGCGATAGCGCATTTCTTCTTATGCTTTTTCAATACAAAAAGTCCCTCGGTGATGACAAATGCATACTCGAGCACAGAATGTTAAGTGCAACGTGAGCGCAGACCACCAGGGGAGTGGGGACAGTCTTACTTAAAGTCAATCCATACTTCACTTTTCCACATGCGTTTTCAGTGTAGACGAGGGGATGTGACATAAATTTCATCATCAGGGGTTGTCTATGGACTACTACAGTCAGTGCACGTGAAGCCCACATTTTTATGTCTAGCAAAAATATTGTGTAACTATGCACAACAACTGTGCATGTGCAAGAAAATTGATTGGGCATTTTCAATTTCAGGTGGCAGCGTGGACTTTCACAGATCAGCAGTCACCAGCAAAGTAGTAGGGAAGAGAAGTTGTTGCTGCTGTTGTAGTAGTAGTTGTGTGCAGTATGAGGAGGGTTGGAGATACCCGCATATCTAATTTTTCATACTGCCCAGACATTATATTGAGGTGTATGATATTTTAAAAAGCAGCACTATTCCAGCATTTTGAAATCTTGGTAATAACATTCACCAAACGGTTGGGGTCCAGCCATAAGGATTTCAAAATACTGTGGTATGCCTTATGACCATAATACTGCCAGGGTTTAGACTAATAACATTTAAATTGTTTCACTACATTGCTTGTATTTCTGTTTGTTGCAATACATATGTCCTCTCCTGTATGCATGCACCGACCACAACCATCCGCAACCAAGTATAGTATGAACACAAGCTGCCATGCAGGCGAATGCGCATGCCGAAAAGTGAAGAATTAACTAGGCTTTAGGTCAGGGGTCTCCAACTCCGGTCCTGGAGAGCTACTATCCAGTAGGTTTTCTGTCCTACCTTGCTTGTGATGAGCTACACCTGTTCTCAGGTATATACCAGGGCCAGGTGTGGCTCATCAGAAGCCAAGTAAGATAGAAAACCTACTGGATAGTAGCTCTCCAGGACCTGAGTTGGAGACCCCTGCTTTAGATAGTGTCTTAGGCAGTTCTCCATATCAGACAGAATCCTTGAGATTCACTACTGGAGAGGACAAGCAAATCATGAAATTTAGAATGGAAAATGCAGTTCAAGTCAGTATCAGGCAGCCACTTATGTTTATTATATATAGATAAACACAAATACATTTATTTAAAGATATTTCAGTAAAATCAAAATTTTGCGTACAATTCCTAATTAATTCAAATAATTTCATTTAACTGCATTTAGAATACACCTCTGACATCAAGAGAATAAAGATCAATTTCCCAAGCCATGTTTCAGCAGGTAATAATTAAATTTTATTTAAATAGTGCTTTTAACAACAGTCATTGTCACAAAGCACTTTACATATAACCGGCCCGAACCCCCACCAAGCAAGCCTGAGGCAACAGTGGCAAGGAAAAACTCCCTCTAGCAGGAAGAAACCTTGAGAGGAACCTGGACTCGGAGGGGACCCCATCCTCCTCTGGGCAACCAGGGGAGGACAGGTGGACTGGTGAAAGTTTTTTTGTTACATCTCCACAGTATAGTCCCAAAATGTAGACATTCCGAAATTCTCTAATTTATATTTTCAAAGAAATCTTGATCCAGTACTGCACTCAACACCATGCTTTATGAAACAACCTCAGCAAGGTGGCAGCATTTAATTTCAAAATTATGGGAGATTAAACCTTAAAGCATGCTGCTTTTAAGTGCAATACACATATAGTTAGTTGCAATGCATCATCTTTGGGACATAAACCATCATCAAACGGAATAACACCCCCTTGCTGCATCATACAAATTGTCTCGTTCGGGCTGTGATTAAGAAAATTTTCCATGAACTAAAAAGAAAAATAAGACTTTTAAAAGTTAATTTGTATACAGAGAAATCAGTCACTTACACACCAAACCGTATGATTAAAAAAAGGTCAGAAGATGAGTATAGCATGACAAAAGACCAGGGAATTTTCAGTAAACAAGTTTCAAGCTTTTTCTGAAAAATGACACTACGGTAAGTTGACATAGACCCTGACCTACTTTACAGTGTACATAACAGATTACACCTGAAGACATTTTCAACTTACAGCAAGTCTAGGAACTAATTTAATTTTAAAGTGCTAGCGGTCACTTTAACCAAATATGAATTCAATCACAAAATGAGCCAGCATTAATTACAAAACAATTCAACCCTGCTATAATAAAAACCTATGTACCAGAACTGTATTTACAATACATTCACAAAAATGACTCAGGTGTTATATTTTGCCTTATCTGGCAGATAACATAAGAAATTAATTTTGTTTAATCCCATGAAGGTAAGAGATGAATATGTTTAGATTCATGATCGATACTCGTGATCATGGGCTCGTTTGTTAATGTATTTCCCATAAATGAAGAGGAAATTGGCATGTGTGGATCCACTCGCAGCCCTGCAAACGTAGGCAGTAATGGCCTTCCCTGGATGCTGAAACATGTGTACTGTGGGTTTTATTTCGGATGCACAGAACCCCACAATGAAAATGCAAGCTACCGACGTCTTTACAGGTAAATCCAAGGACATCAGGGACAAACAGTTGTGTGCGGCCACTTCACAACGTCTATACAATAGACCACTGTTTATAATTAATCAATCAAGTAATTAATTGCGATTTGGTGGTTTTGGGAAGATGACAATAAGAGCGGAGTAAACACAGGAGGCGTGAAGTTGAGAAATCGGCTCCTCCGTAATTGAAAGTTAGACTTGAGGAACAAAACCTGCCATTTCCCAGCTAATGCAGAAATTGTAGGGATTCACACCGAGAAACTGAAACGGGATCTAATGCCACATTGTTCTCCCCGCAAAAGTCAAGCTCTTCTTCCCCACATCGATCGCCCATCACCGGGCTAACTTAAAGCAGACACGGGCCGACGCCATATTGACAGAGCAAAATGGCTGCTGGGAGCATTAGCTAAGTTACCCAGCTAGCTACAAGCTGCTCCCTCCATCGCTACCTTCCCATTGACGGCAGGATGATAACAGCGGGAAAGGCATATTAGTAAGAAGGACACAAGGCTATTGAAACTCCAAGGTAAGAAGGGGCAGCTTTGCTGCTCTTCGCCGGCTCATGAAGCTGGGTATCCGACTAGCTGGATAACAGCCGTATCTATCAACCATGCCTTTTGTAAAGGGGCGTTACTACACGAAGCAGTAACACAACTAGCTACAGTAACACAGTTAGCCACATATCCAGTGTTTGATGTTACTTAACGGACATGACAGCCGCCGGAAAGCGAGCTGTTCTGTACCTGCAGTTCGGCCCTCTCCACTTCCCAGTGCGCCCTCTCCATCTCAAAGCGGGCCCATTCGTGCTGGATGTAGTGTAGGATACCCGGGATAGTGTACTGCTGCGGTCGAGGCATATCGTCCTGCTGCTGCACCATCGCGGTACCGCCTCCGGCCCCAGTTTGGGGAACAACGTTATTATTGCCTTGCTGTGCTGACTGCTGCGCTCTCGGAGCGGCCATTCCTACTCCTCCGGGGTGTTCATCCATTTTAAAAGTGGGCAAATACAAGCTGCTATCGCAACCCTGTTTTCGCACAACTCCCTTTTATCACCTCTTCAAGTATGTCTTAACACGTGTATCTCTCCTTTTTGTTTTTCAAGCGCGCTCACTTATATAGTATCGTAGGTTATGCTGTAATACGCTGTGTAGATTTGGTATCAAAGCAGCACGGACTTCCCGGCCGCCATTAGTTCTTTCCCTGGATGTGAGTCTCCTCGCTGCAGGGGTGAGAGAGAGAAGGGGCGCGCGTTGCATGCTGGGATACGCTCGCCCAGTGCGTTTGCCATAGTTCGTCCAAATAAAGTCCTATGCAAACATGGAGCATGCGTTAGTGCGTGATGCAAAGCAGAAAAAAAAACACATGGGTACTGCGGTACACAACAGGGAAAAACAACGTGACCGGGATTAACAAAAATTAGGCGTGTCTAATAATACTGATCAACCGGCAATAATGACAAAATAACAAATGCTGAATCACATTGTGATTATAACTGGGGCTTTATGAAGTAAAAGTAAATTATATTAAAAATCAGAACTTCGGGGGAAATAGCCACAAAACCCAATAGGCTTACGTGTAATTATGTACATTAATATTATACAAGACTGCTGAGATATTTCTTTCACCTGCAGCTCATCTTAAGTCAAGTAGTAACGGTATTTTAGTAAAACCGGACACAGATGAGCAGATATTAGTTATGTTGAGGCTGATCAGTAATTGTATTGCCCGAGGTTGGGATACGTGTGATTTTGGGACATCCGCAGACGCTTTCTCCTTAACGTAATAGCTAAAAATGTCTTCGACGGATATTTTCAAACACTGTAGGCACAATGTCTGAATGATGAACTGGAACTGATGAAATTTTGAGACAGATCGCTCCAAAATTTAAGCAACTGTGCTTAGTAGCAGCAAAGGGAAGGGTGAAAGCAGATGACATTTCATCTTGTGAATGTCATAAAATGAAAACAATATTTCATGAATCGTATTCCTGCTTCACAAATACGTTATATGGATACAAATCTACACCTGATTTAATTTTGAGACAAATTGCCCAAAAAATAAAGCAGGTGCATTGTATGGCAGCAAATAAAGTGAAGGACAGTGGTAGAAGACCGTATCTTGTGAACACAGTAACACTGAAAGTACGTTTGGACCTGTTTCAAACTTTTCAGACACATTTTATAAGAAACAAAATGGAAATGATAAAATATTGCGAGAGCACCCAAAATTGAAGCACTGTTACAGTGCGGTAGCAAAAAGGAGGAGTTTCAGACACTTGGTCCCGTTAGCATGACAACAAATTTAGCAAATTGAAATAACAGCACTTAGTAACAACCAAGGCAAGGGTGACTTTGATAAGGCACTTGACCCTGTGATAGGATAACTCTATTTGATATTATTGTTCTGTTAACTCTATTTGATCTTTGGACCTTATTACCACTTTACAAAAACATTATATGCATGAAAATCTACACCTAATAGACCCCAAAACTGAAACAACAGCGATAGAAGGCAGCAGAGGCCAAAAGCAGTGGCTGCAGCTCTCATCTTGTGAAAACAGCCATCTGGCATCTAAACATATTCCCCAGGGAGGCATCATCCAGGAGGCATCCTAGATAAATGCTTGAACCACCTCAACTGGCTTCTGTCAACACAGAGGAGCAGCAGCTCTACTTTGAGCCTCCTCAAATATCTGAGCTCCTCATCCTATCTCTAAGGCTGAGCCCAGCCACCCTGCAGAGGAAACTCATTTTGGTCGCTTGTGTCCACGATCTTATTCTTTCGGTCACTACCCAGAGCTCACGGAGGAAACTCATTTCAGCCACTTGTTGATCTCCCGCTCCCTTCTTCCTTCACTCATGTACAAGACCCCGAGATACTCAGACTCCTCCGCTTGAGGCAGCAACTTATCCCCCACCAAGAGAGAACAATCCACCCTTTTCCAGTCTAGAACCATGGCCTCAGACATGCTGTAGGTCACAGCCCGGTGACACTAACAGGACCACATCATCTGCAAAAAGCAAAGCTGCGATCCTGAGTCCCACAAATCGGACCCCCTCCTCTTCATGGCTCTGACTAGAAACTCTGTCCATAAAGGTTATGAACAGAATCGGTGACATAGGGCAGCCCTGGTGGAATCCAACACCCACTGCATAGGAACGACTGTGACTTACTGCTGGTAATGTGAACCAAACTCTCACTCCGTCTGTATATATGGATCTGAGGGCCTGCAACAAAGAACCCTGTACCCCATTCTCCTGGAGCACCTCCCCAGTACCTCCCGATGGACACGATCGTATGCCTTTTCAAAGTCCACAAAACACATGTAGACTGGTTGGGCAAACTCCCATGTACCTTTCAGTATCCTTGTGAGGGTGAAGAGATGGTCCAGTGTTCTGCTACCAGGACTGAATCTGCATTGTTCCTTATGGATCTGAGGTTCAAGCAATGGGTGGACCTTCCTCTCCAGTTCCTGGCATAGATCTTCCCTGGGAGGCTGAGGAGTGTGACCCCCCCCTAAAGTTGGAACACAGCCTCTGGTACCCTTTCTTACAGATTGGGACCACCACCCCAGTCTGCCAATCCAAAGGCACTGTCCCTGCTGCCCACGCAATGCTGAAGAGGCCACAAGGATCAATAAAAGTATCAATTAAACATCAATAACTTTCAAGAACTCCAGGCGAATCTCATATGCCCCTGGAGCTATACCACCGAGTAGTTGTTTGACAACTATTATGACCTCAGCCTCAGCAATGGGCAAGTCCTTCTCTGAGTCTTCCAGCACTACTTCCTCCATTTAAGGTGTATCAGTGGGATTTAGGAGATCCTCAAAATACTCTTTCCACCGTCTGACTATATCCCTAGTTGAGGTCAGCAGTTCTCCATTCCTGCTGTAAATAGCATTTGTGTAGTCCTTCCGCCCCCTCCTGAATCGCCTGACGGTTTGCCAGAACATTTTCGAGGCCCACAGAAAGTCATCCACCAGTGCCTATCTGAGTTTTTGCTTCTGCAACTGCCAAAGCTGCTTTCCTGCTTTGCCTGCCGATACCCGTCAGCTGCTTCAGGAGTCCCACAAGCCACCCAAGCTCGGAAGGCCTCCTTCTTCAGCCTGACAGCTCCCTTTACTGCTGGTGTCCACCATTGGGTTCGGGGTTGCTGCTGAAATAGGCACAACCAACCTTATGGCCACAGCTCTGCAATGTCATGTTAGCAATGGAGTTCTGGAACATGGCTCATTCAGGCTCAATGTCCCCTGACTCCCTAGGGATGCAAGAGAAGTTCTGCCAGCAGTGTGAGGCCTCTGCCAGGCACTTGCAACACATTGTGTTTGGGTCTACCAGGTCTATCTTGCATTTTCCCATCTGATCCAACTCCCCACCAGGTGGTGATCAATTGGCAGCTCAACTCCTCTCTTCATCTAAGTGTCCAAAACATATGGACGCAGATCTGACTATACGATTACAAAATCGATCATCAAACACCCTTATGTTCAAACATGGTGTGTGTTATAGACAAACTGTGATTAGCACAGAAGTCCAATAACAGATCATCCCTCGGATTACGATCAGATTGCTCCCAATCACACCCTTCCAGGTTTCACTGCCATTACCCACATGAGCATTAAAGTGCCCCAGCAAAATAATAATCCCCCCGCGCCTTCCAGTATCCCCTCCCAGGCCTCCAAGAAGGCCGGATACTCTGATAGTTGTCTGAGCATACACACTGAACACTAGTTCAGAATCCATCCCCTGACATGAAATTGAAGGGAGGCAACCCTCTCATTCACCAGAGTAAACTCCAATGCATTGGGACTGAACCACATGGCTATAAGTAGTCCCACCTCTGCCCGGCGCCTCTCACCATGGGCAACTCCAGAATGGAATAGAGTCCAGCCCCTCTCCAGAGTCCGAGCTGTGCATTGAGGTGAGCCCGACTACAGTTAGTCAGTATCTCTCTACCTCCCGTACCAGCTCAGGCTCCTTTCCCACCAGAGAGGTTACATTCCATGTTCTATGTACAGGTCAGTGATTCAGAAATTCTGCAGTGTGGAATTATTTTCTGATTATTCTTTAGTAAAGTTTATATTGATTTTTCATTGCTAGCCTCCCCATTTGGCAAAATTTAGCAGTAGCAGTATAGTTGCTGGCTGACAACATTCATCATGAAGAATATTGCAGAATTTATTGTGGGAGAATTTAATTGTGTGGTTGTGTGGCTGTGTCTGAGAATGTCTGAAAAGGAGAGAGATTAACCATATTTAACTATTACAAAGTTGAATTCAAGTCACTGACTTATTTTGTCAATTCTGATTTAATAAGTTTAAATTCAGACTTGTCAGAATCTCAGCAATCATGTTTATTTGTATTACAACCTCTAGAGAAGCTTTTTGTGATTGGCCAGTTCAGTGACACTTAACCTTATGTCAAATGGGTTTTGTAAGTGGCACTGAGATGGAGATGAGGCTGAGGTTGGCTAGTTATTCGCCAGCTTCTTATTCACAGGATCCATGCCACTTTAAATTGAGGATGCTGCTTCAAAAGAATCCTGTAGAATGAATGATCAATGAATGAATGAATGTTACATTTCTGTAGCGCATTTCAAGACACCTAAAGCACAGCCTGTCGAAAACTGACAGGCTCAACAAATATACCAGACAGGCCAGACTTAACATAAACAACTCCAAAACCCAAGTGATGTGCATAGACTCCACCCCCACAGCACCCATCCAGGTGAATGGAGCACCACTCAAGTTTGTGGAGGACTTCACCTACCTTGGCAGCCTTATCAGCAAGGACAGTGCTGTCCATAAAGAGATTAGAGCAAGTCTGGGAAAGGCTCAGGGTGCCTTTTCCCAACTCCGTTCCATCTGGAGGTCTAAACAATACAGCCTAAAAACAAAGATGTTCCTGTACAACAGCAACGTAAAGTCTGTCCTCCTATATGGTTCAAAGTGTTGGTGTGTGGTCAGTACAGACATGAGGAGACTTGAGGTCTTCCACAACCGATGCCTCAGTCGAATCTGCCAGATCTTTTGGCCCAACAAAATATCCAACTAACAACTATACAAGACAACAAACAGTTAAAGCATCACCAAGGACATTACATTAAGATGCTTAAGATAGCTTGGACATGTGTTAAGGATGGAGCAAAACCGCATCCCAAGAGTTGCCTTAAGATGGACACCACCTGGAAAAAGAAAATCTGGAAGACCCAAAAACACCTGGCGTAGAACTGTGGTACAGGAGCTTCAAAAGATGAACCTGTCATGGGGAGAAGCACAACATGCTGCAAAGGACCGCATGCAATGGAGAGAGCTCGTTGAAGCCTTATGTCCCACAAGGGACGAAGAGGATTGATGATTGATTGATGAAAGCACTTTACAGAACCAATGGGGAGCCGCTTCAACCACCACTAGTGTGTAGCACCCATCTGGATGATGCAATGGCAGCCGTTCTGCGCCAGTACACTCACCTCACAGTAGTAAAAGTGGTGAAGGGGCAGGAGAAATTTCATCACTTTGATATAGAGGATGATTATGAGGGCAGATCTGAAAGGTCCACAGTGGGCAGTTTTAGTCAGAGCATCGGGGTACCACTCCTACTCTATTGAAAGATGCCCAAGGATCTTTTATGACATCAGAGCGTCAGTACCTCATTTTTATGTCATTTTTACAGCATAGTGTCCCTGTCACTGCACTGGGCATTGGGATTCAGACCACAGGATATTGAGCATCTCATTTTAATAATTCACATTTTCATTTGGAATTTGGAGATCTTATTCATCTTGAGCCAAGCAAATATGAAATGCATAGTGCACAGCTGGTATGCCACTGTAAGAAAACCCAGAAATTAGCCTGGCCCAGATTGGTTCTATACCTGAAAAACAGCTGGCAACATGGCATTTGAGCAATTTATTTGAATAAGAAACCACATTTCCAAATGAATCCAAAGAAACCAAATTTTGCCAAATGAAAATACCGCAGTCTAAAGAAAATATAATTACAAGCTAACTGTACACACTCTATTCACCTCTCAAAAAAAGATACATGATTAAATTCTTCCATAATAAATTTCACAGTGTTCCCCACATTGAGAATTGCTATCATACTGCTACTGTTAAAAAAAATCCCCAAATGGGGAGGCTAGCAATGAAAAATTAATATAAACTTTATTTTCAGAATACAGTGGTACCTCAGAACTTGAACTTAATCCATTCAGAACTCCGATTCGAATCCTAAAAAGTTCGCGTTCTGATCGAATTTACCCCATAAGAAATAATGGAAAACCAATTAATTGGTTCCCGACCCCAAAAAATTACACCTAAATGTTTTTTTTTTTTTTAGCATTTAAACACAAATGAACAGGATAAAACAAGAAGAGCATATACTGTACTAAACACATCTAAGCACATTTATCAAAACAGTAATTTGTAAAGTAAGAAAATAAATGTATCCAAACAATGTGTCCTGCCCTGATCATCCGCTCCTTCCGTGTGCCATGCCCCCTCATTAACCCCATGTGGAATCCCCATGTGATCAGCTGTTTCTGGTTGTTGTCATTTATCCTCTGTATTTCGTCCGCGTTTCAGTTTACTTCCTCAGTCAGGTCATTGTATTGTCCGTCTGCGTTTTGTTTGCCTGATCTGTAATTAAACCCTGTATTCCCCGATACGTTGATGTCTGCGCCTTTGTCTCCGTTCCATCCCTGCTCGGCACGACAATATTATTATAATTAAATGTATTAATGGTTTATTATTAATGATATTAAAATAATAAGAAATCTTTATTTTAAATGTATTTTATTATATAATAATTACTGTTACTGTCTATCATTGTCTAAATGTATTTTTACTGTCTAAATACATGTATTCAGCTATTATAAACATGCATGATGTTGTCACAGTGAATGCGAGGCTGAGACTGAAGCGTTACCCTTTGTTTCCGCTGAGAGAAGTGCTGCGTGACTCATTTTTCCGTGCGTGCAAGTTAGGTCGTCGTTCACGGTTCAACTTCTGAGATTCAGATCGAGTTTTAGGTCATTTCTTTTTCCTAACTGGTTGGTTCAACTTTTAAGAAATTTGAGTTCTAATGAGTTCGAGAGCTGAGGGACCACTGTATTCTTTTGTAACCTCACGCTGCACAACTTGAGAATCGCTGAGCTGGGGGCTAAGCCTCTGTTTTTGTCCTCTGTTGCCCTGTATTGATATTGTTTCAATTTTGGAGTAATTTTGGAGTCTATTAGGTGTTGATTTTCAGGTTTGATTTTCATCCCTATGATGTTTTTGAGAAGTGGTAATAAAATCCATCCATCCATCCAACCATCCATCCATCAACTTCCGCTTATCCGAGGTCGGGTCGCGGGGGCAGCAGTCTCAGCAGGGTAACCCAGACATCCCTGTCCCCGACCACTTCCTCCAGCTCCTCTGGGGGAATCCCGAGGCGTTCCCAGGCCAGCCGAGAGACATAGTCCCTCCAGCGTG
>JAODLC010000028.1:7545281-7571179 GCA_026781145.1 Hippopotamyrus pictus | reverse complement strand
GTTTTGCCTGCCTTACCTGTAATTAAACCCCGTATTCCCCGATACCCTGACATCTGCGCCTTTGTCTCCGTTCCGTCGCAGCTCGGCACAACAATATTATTATAATTAAACATATTAATGGTTTATTATTAATATTAAAGTCATGAATACTTAGTCTTTATTTTTAATTTTATTATATAATAATCGTTACTGTCTATCACTGTCAATGTATTTTTACTGTCTAAATATATGTATTCGGTTAGTGTACACATGCACGATGCTATCACAGTTAATGCGAGGCTGAGACTGAAGCTTTACCCTTTGTTTCTGCTGAGATACGTGCTGCGCGTGACTCATTTCCCCACGTGTACAAGTTCTTAGGTCGGCGTTCACGGTTTGACTTCTGAAATTTGAGTTCTAATGAGTTTGAGAACTGAGGTACCACTGTATACTAAATCTTATCAACCCTGAATGATGACTTTTGCGTCATGAACACGATTAAGGAATATAAATAAAAGCTAGTTCGTCTAATTTAAATCAGAACAAAAACCTCCATGAAGGTTTAAATTAAGATGCAACTGTATATAGTCTTTAATACTGCATACAATTTTACATTAAAGATCCAAACAAGCAGGATGATCTTGTGTATAAATATTAAGGTCTAACATGTAAATGTTTTCTCCCCTCCAGAGTGAGCTGGATGTATCCTTTTCAAAACAAGAGAACCCAAGCAAATTATTGTTTATATTTTATCATGTTTAACACTTTTCTAAAGAATAGAATAAAATTATAATATTACTACACATGTTTTGAGGGAACGCTTCTGGCTGTGACTAGTCTTAACTTTAGGTCAACAGATCATGTTCAACCTGGAGAAAGTACATATCATACTGGATGAGATGATTCTGAATGGACACATTGTGGAGACCAATAAGACCAGCATCCTCACTCCATTACTGGTTCTGGATAAGGTGGCAGAGACTTAGCATGAGAGCTGAAGTGCAAAGTCATTTGCATGGCTACTTGGCTATATATATTCATCTGGAAATAAATAAAATTAAGTAATAACCTTTGTTGGTTCATAATTCCAAACATAGTTTTCAGGCTTATTAACAAGACAACAGGATTGATACTGCAAACATTTTAATGATTACTTTTGGAGCATACACATTTGAAAATATTTTTTTTTAAATTCAAACTGCAACGAGTTAAATAAGTGTTTATAATATACAAAGAAAATACAAGGGAAAGCTTAGCTTGCTTTTTCATTTTTTTTAAATGTGCCTAGCACCCAGAACCAGTGTTTTGTTGCTATAGCTTTATTGTAAAATTACACAAATGCACTCAGGGTTTAACTTCATCGCAGGGCAGTAAATCAATCAAAATGTACTCACACGGAAACAAAAGCAAAAGGGGGTTATGCTGGTAAGGTACAGAGAAAATAAACCTATTATTCAAACAGTGCAGGCACTAGTAAAACTTGATGAGGAAATGCCCAAACACTCTAGTTACAGCTCTACAGAAGCAGGTGCCTGACATCCACCAGCAACCCCATGTCACTGAGGAAAGTAACGGAACAAGCTGCCGGTGTTCAACCCAGAGAACTATATGGAACTTAGCAAAGATGTTCACATCCAGGGGATAAAAGCATAACGCTAGAGAAAACAAAGGGACTGCCCTGGCTTCCAGTCTCTCAAGCCCTTGAAGCAGCACAGAGTGCAAGGGGATATGGTTTGGTGATGAAGGTGGCGTGATGAGTTGCTCCACTTGCTCTTCATCAGTAACTAGTAGAGTTAACATGGAAATGTTTTCTAAAAGCTCTGAGAAAGAAATGGGGGAGCAGATAGGAAGTCTGGAGGACTTTCTGCAACAAAACACTATAGGCTTCACCATTTTGAAGAAGGGTCTGTAATTTGCGTAGATGCTCAGTTCAGGTGAAAGCCCTTCTCCATGGTGGCAGCGAGGAGACGCTCCCTCATGATCTCTTCAGATGAGTACTCGGGTAGTTTCAGGTAGTGCACACATGTGTTCACCGACGGGTAGCTAGCATCTGTCGCATCCACCTGTTTAGAGAGAGACCACATTTTGTGTTCCCAGTACAATCATTTAAAAATAAAATTCCCAAAAGCAGTAATGCTAAACAGAAAGCAATCTCATGGTGATGTTTTCCTGCTCATTTCTAAGATTGAATGTCTCCTGCCACTTACATCTATGGTATATTATCCAAAATACACTTTTACATAAAATGACTAAGTTTAAAAAATAAATTTAAAAAAATGGAGAACAAAGGATTTGTACTACATAAAAGCAAGGCCTTGTCCACAAAGCTGAACTATATGTCCAATCCGAGTACATAACTAGTTACTCTTATCCAAGCTTTTCACTTTTAAATTACAGATTTAATGTCATCTTGAAGTACAGAGTTGGTTAAATTCCATTTATCTGCAGTAATAAATGTCATTACCCAGCAAACACACTGGTCTGGGGTATCTAAGGTGCCCTGGGTCAAAGAATTCATTCATACCTTCCGAACAATAGTGAGCCGGGGGTGTAGATTTGCAAGACCACCCGGGGGCAGAGTGGAGCAGCCTGTAGTAAACTGGAGGAATGCTTTCCTCTCATCTGAAGACATGCCGCAGAGTACACGCACGAAGCGCAGGAACCCAGGGCTGTTGAAAGGCAATTTCAGCACTTGTTACGATTATTAAAAGCTGGGTATAGACATCATTACAGAAGTACAACTAGTACATGTAGTAAGTCTCACTGCATCTTTGAGACTGAAATTCAAACAGCTTTACCCAGCTCATACAGAATCACTAACATTACATTTGTTCTACTACAATAAGGGCCATGTGACCAGGTGCTCTGCATCAAAGGGGATTCGTGCAATGGTTCCAAAACTTTTGTCTGGAAAAAAAAATTGTGACCCCTCTCTTTCCCAACCCACTGATCTAACAGCAGATGCTCTGTTTCACGGGTGTCAAACTCTAGTTCTGGAGGGCCGTAGCCCTGCGCATTTATGGGTTTCCCTTCATTTAACACACCTGATTCAACTCCTTGTGCTAATTACCACACAGCTCTTGAGCGGAATCATTTGTGGTGGAACAGTAAAAGAACTAAGCTACACAGGCTCCGGCCCTCCAGGAATGCAGTTTGACATAAAATTTGCCGACTGGGGTGTGTTCCCCATGATTAAGGGGGTGTTGACACAAAAAAGATGATTAAAAGACAGTTTTAAGTGTTACTGGACTAGAGGATATGTATATTATGTTTCCTTGAACAAATCAAGGCCACTGATATGAGCATTCTACATACCTGTCTCGGGTGTAACCCAACTTAGGTTCAGTGTAGTTTACGACATCTTCAAAGGTCCAGGAAGGGGACTGATTTCCACACAGGATCATCTGCACTTCTTTGTGACTGAAGGAGCTCAGTTTTTCCATGGGGAACACACGATTAAAGCCATCTTCCAAGAGAAAATGATGCACATTATGCTACACAGGCAAAGTAATACTACGCATGCAACTTATTACATCAACAGTTCAGTTGCAAATAAAGGTATAATCAAAAACTTCAGTGCACACAAAGACTGCTGTGTGTGTAATGGAAAGTAGACTGCACCAGACTGACCTCTGAAAGCTTCCATTTGTTTTTGGATCCCAGTGTGCATGCAGAAATCAAACATGAGCTCCACATACTCCTCTGCATTCTCCATGGTCACCATCTGGAATAGATGCACATAAGGAGTTTTGGACCACAGAAGACTCCATACCTTGGATCAGAAGTGGTACTTGGGCAACTTCCCTACCTCATCTTCTCCATTGGGCTTCAGGTCTACAACTGAAAATCCATGCACTTTAGATGAAGGACAAAACTGGAAATTTAATCTAGAGCAGAAAAAGGCACAAGTTATTTTTCAGAGAAAAAAAACTATTACATTTTCAGTATTTCCAAAAAACAAATAACTGAACTCAGATAACTGAACAAATGCCTGTTTGCGTGTATTTCTGTGTGTAAAGCTGCTGAAAAAAATATATAGAGACCACTCTATATTTTTAAACAATTTTGCATTTTTAAATCCTGGTTTAATCATGGTTCTGCTGGCAGAAGGCTACAATGAGCAGCAGGTTGCTTCCAGGATCAAAATTCCTGCAGTACACAAGAATAAGGTGAAGCTGGAGACACCAGGAAAGACCAGAAACCAGCCAGGTTAAAGGGAGGAAGCAACTTTCTAATACCAGAGATGACCCTTAACTAATCCGACAATGCCTCATGAACTGTAAGATGACATCAAGTGACCTTCAAAAGGAATGGGAAACATTAAGTGCAGATGTGAAGTGCACTGCTACAACAGTTTGCATCAGGTTCCTAAAAGCAGGACTGAAGTCCCATAAAGCAAGAACGAACCCCTTCATTAATGAGACACATAGAAGAACCAGGTTGCAGTTTGCAATATATAATAACATTTAAGGTTAAAACATTCATTTTCTTTGGATCCATGAATACATATTAGGAAATGAGAAAGGAAGACTACTAAATACTTGAAATTCAGGCAACCAACCTGTAAGTAAAAAATTACACCTAAGTTGCTTAATATGCATGACAGGTAAGGAAAGGTGAAAAGCTGAATCCGAAAGCGCTGTGGTAAATATAATTCAATGAAGAATTTAGAGCAGGGGTATCTGGCACTTGGCTGTAAATGCCAAGATTGATTTCCAGTTCATCAATCAATTTCAGGTACGGTACATCTAAGACAGATAGTGCTGTATTCCCACTTGTTCCAGCAGCTGTCTGTTACAGGTTTCACAGGTATCGCTTAATTTTCAGCTGATTATGTCATATGTGTGTGTGTGCATGTGTGTGTATAAAACATATTTCTTTAGGCATTAAATTCCTTGCCATTAAATTCAGAAGTACACACACAATGATACTACAATCCTATCACTGCAAATAGCATTTTCTGTAACCGCTTATCCTACTCAGGGTTGCGGGGGTCCAGAGCCTATCCTGGAGGCTACGGGCGCAAGGCAACCTCAAGACACACTCATGCACCATTCTTTATTTCCACTAGCAATTTTACATTTTTTAATTCTGGAATTATCTGCTGAGTGTGGAAGGCAGATTTTTTGACAATGAAAAAACATGCAAAAATACAAAATTGGGCCAGAAGTTAAAGCCACTTAATGATTTCAACTGACATGAAGGCACCAATGTCAAAATGCAGAAAAACATTGGAAAATAAGCATTGAGTTGAAATAATTTTTTTAAAACAGCAGCCTGCTAATTAATTTTATGATTGCATTGAGCAAGTGCAAGTACCTCTATGACAAAGTGTAGGAGGTTCTCTTGTCAATATTTAAATGTTTGGTAAAAATAGGTAACAAGTAAGAGTCAGAACTCACCCCAGGTCTTCAATACTCAGAGAGGGTCCAGAGCCAGTAGGGTTCTTCAGTACAAGGTCTTGCAGACGAGTGTTCTTCTCGTCCTCTGACAGACTCTTGTTGCCTAGGATTTGCCTGCGTTTCACTGCCAGCTCCTTGATCTCCTTCAAGAACTTTGCCCGATGGGGGTTGACTAGTTCAAAGTCCTCCCAGGTCAAGATACCATGGTACCAGGCTGGGGGCTTGGGTTTAGGTGGGTCTAGGATGAATTCTGACTTGGAATCCTCATCAAAGCTGCCCACCGAATAGGTATCATGGCCCTCCTCAGTGGAGGCTTCCGACTGGATCTCGCTGAAGTGCAGGTCGGCCTCACCACGAGACTGGTACAGCAGCTTACTCATGTTGCTTTTGATGTCACCCATGCACAGCAATTTAAAGAAGGGTTGCGAAATAGGCAAGTCCACGAGTCTATTGTCCTGGATGCACTTAGCAAGAAAGATGCCCAGGAAGAAGAAAAGCTTTCTCAGGCGTTCCAGCTCATCGCTATCCTGGGGGAAGGGGGCCGGGAAAAGGCCACAGGAGCGCTGTACATAGTAGCCTGGAGGCTTCAGACCCCCTCCCAGGTCCACCTGTAAAGTAACACAGAAGGCTGAAGCACACCTCAGATTGGTTTATGATTAAATACTGTAAAGGTTACTACACTGAAATAAAAATGACCTGATAAGGAGAATTTGTAACATATTCTTTCTTGTCTTAAAAATAATTTCTTAAGGGTACCACAACACCTCTCTATAGGTGGACAGCTTCTTATGAAAAGAATAAAGCTTCTGGTCCCCTCCATATAGGTGACCACAGTGCAATACTGTATTAGATATGTCATTTGGCAAATAAAGCAAACCTGTCGAGACTCGTCATCTGGGAAGTCGTCGTCACAGAGCCAGATGCCGAGAGAGGTCCTCTGGAACTCTGCTGCCACAAGTGCATAAAATTCCAGTGTGGGCCCAAGTCCAGTGCCCTCCTCTCCCAAAAATTCCACCTTGGCACAGGAGAAAATCACCACCATCAGCAGTCATCTCAGTTAAAATTAGTATTTGGTATTTTTAACATGATGTGAGAGGTTAATTTTTTTTTCTTTCAAGTAAAAAACAGCATCCATTATACACTATGAAACATTATTTGAATACAATATAATTGAAAACAACAGACATGAACTATGCGCCTAATAATAATTAAGAATAACAATTTGCAATTATGTCTTGCATCCAGATATAATAGATTAATCGCTGAAGAGAATTCAGAACCAAAAGTGTTTAATTATTTGATCAACAGGCAAATTTGCCTTCGATTGGGTGGCGCTCAGTTGGATCACGAAGTTTGAGTCCTGCTTGCAGCTGTCTGGCAGAGTGTTACTGTATGTAAACATCCTACATTTCACACTATGTGCCCCCCTGTACCATTGTGGGTTTTCACAAGATTGCAAGTTGCTAAGATTAACAAAAAGAGCATGAGATAAAGATTCATTCACCATGATGGAAAATGTCATATCATTTGTAATCATAACTTAATTGTGGAAAAAGTAGGACAGCACAGCTTTAAGTGTCCAAAACGAAATCCTTCAAGTAAAAATACTCTGTAAAAATTCAAAAGGTATATTTAGCAGTCAAGTAGTTAAATAATAACATGAATAATGCAGGGTATTTCACCTTTTAACTGTAGCACTAGCTTACCTCGAGGACAGACTTTCTGTCTGCATGGATCTGCATGACGCTCTCGGCCCAGTCCATCATGTTTTCCCCTCGGGGCACTTTAACCCTCTCGTGTTTTAGCCGTCCCACACGAAACTCGCCTGGGTCATCCCGCCGTACTGTGGTGGCCGGGCGAGAGCGCTCCATTGTGGCTTCCCGGCGGTTCTGGAGCCACACGATTGCCCTGCAGAAAGAGAGTTTCAAAGTTACTGCAAGATAAGCAGGAAATGCTTCTTCAGTTAAGGCACAGGCTTATGACAGATGAACAAACACATATAGAGGACAAGGCTGGACCTTGAGGCTCCGAATGCAGTACATGTGAAGTAAAGCTGCCGGGTCTCAAAAGGGATGAGGAAAGGGCACTTGCTGGTGAGCTGCTCACACCAGTCTGGGAGGGCTCCACTCGCCAGTGCCAGCGGCTCCTGAAAGCCAGAGGCACAGCAAGGCAGTATGGCTTTAAGTTAAAAACAGCACGAATGCATGTTTAAAGACCTGCACACAGAACAACGATTTTCACTTAATTACCTCTATCTGTTGAAGAATTTTGGTAGTGATTTTTTTGCTTGTGAATTCCTCAGGTGGTGCATTAAACTGCACATCATCTACTTCTAAAAAAGGAAGAAAGGAAAAGATTTAATAAGAAGCACACAAATACTGTTATATTGTACCTCTTGGCATTGCAGGAGTACCTGGAGAACTGCATCATAGAATTTCCAGGCTCTTATACCTGAAAACATATATTCCTTCCACTATGCTTCAAATTAAAAACATTCATGAGGAATTATGACTCAGGTATAGAAAATGACATTTAATTTAAGCCACATGCTTGTCACAAGCTTGTTAGAAGGCTACAAAGCCTGTTAATGTTACAAAATTTGGTGACATTCTCTCTTTTGCAGTATTAGTCAGGTAAAAACGGTGCATTTGAGGACAGATGGCTCATACCCTCCTGTAGTGTGCGGCTGGAATGCGGCTCACTCCCGATGATGAAGAGGATGCGCAGCAGCTGCAGGACGTCCTCGACCCCACATGCACTCTGGCCTGGGCCGGCCTTGGCCTGCGCCTGCTCCAGAGTGCCGCTCAGAATGTCACAGCTCTGCATAGCCAGAGAACCGGGGCTCAGGCCTGAGGACCGGCAGCCATGCTCACAGAAGTCCTGCAAGGGGGCACCACGGTCATTTAGCAAAGAAACACTCTACTTTAGCTTTACTAACATTTCTCTGTTTTTGCACCATTAAAATAAAAGATGGCTCAAATCAACCCAAATGGGCATCTCAAAATGACCCATTAACATGACCCATCATTAACAAACTATCCAAAAGGACATCTACTTCGAAATGCATTACAGCCACGAGCCACTCAAGTTAGGTAAACAGGAGCAATTGTCCAACAGGTACTACATAAGCGACAGTCAAGCAAGAAGGGAAAAATTAAATAAACCACATCAGAAAAGGGGAAATGAAAAATGTTTCATATGTATATATATATATATACACCATCTGATGCCGTTCTATACCTTGTATGCAGCTATGAGCTGTGAACAATTTCTGTTTTTCCTAATACTTTTATTAGTGCCGGTTAATTTCCAGTGGCGCAGGAAAGATGAATCTGCATTCTTCTGCATGTAGGTTATCAAGTCATTCTTTGGTAATTCATCAGTGCCAAGGTACTGTTCCACATGCTCTACAGACCAGCAACCCTACAACAGGAAGAACCAAATGTTGGTCTTTCCTGATTGTAAAGTCTCACGCAACAGACATGCATTACAATAGGAGTACCACTAGACCCATGCAATTATTGGGGGGGGGGGGGGATCTCTAACAATTTTACTTTTGAATAGAGATTAGTGAGGTCCCTGTCCACTAAAGGGCATAGAGATATTTAAAACAGCCACAGTTATTCACAGCCAAGAGTAGATGGGTTAGCAAGAAGGATGAAGGGGAAGGAAACAGAAAAAGCCTATTACCATCTTTCCGCTCACTTTCTCTTTGTCGGAATCCTTCATTTCTCTGTACATTATCCTAGAACAAAAACAAAAAGCGTGCATGACACACACTGTGTTCCAGAACAACCCAACCATATGCTCTGTCATGCACCACCATGAAAGTGGGCTTACGTGTATGTGGGCTCCCAGATCCGCCTGAGTTTATCCGACTTGATGCTCCCGTTACAAGAGAGCTGCAAGAGTTTCTGGACATAGTAGAAGATGGTGGACTTATAGTTGGTGAGTGGCAGCTCCACCTCTCGGGTGGTGCCCAGTCCAGCTACCTTCAGAATAAGAGTCAGGTGTGGAGAGGGGGCACATTCCACCTCCTCCAGGACCTCAGAGCGAGGAGTACCTGTGGGCACCAGGTCAGCACGTCTTACTGTTACAGTAAAGCAAGGCTGGGGAGGGTACTCCAGGCTAGATGGAATTAATCCATTATTCAACATACTTATGATAAAAACCAGTTTAATAAATGAAGAGGGCAAACATACAAAGGAGCTTTGATTGACTATTGTGTTATATTCTGAAAAAAGTACAGGTCAAACAACTTAAAATGGCAGTTATACTCGAAACTCGAAATTGAAAGAGAACTCGAAATTGAAATTCTACTATAAAAATAAGTTCATTGTTAGCTTCCAAACGATTTTACATGTACAATGAATGAACACACATCTTTTCACATCACCAGAAGCTGTTTTACTTTGTGTTGTTTGTATTTGAAACCAATTACTAATTGTAAAAACCTGCCATATATTCTTAAATGCTGTGTAACAATGTATTATTTTTAATGACAGGCAGTACCAATCTGTAATTCTTACTTTCCCAAGATAGTACTAAAAGGAAGGGTATTGGAGAGCAGTGCTTTACAGCTCTGGTCCTGGCAGCGCATTATTTCTGATTTGTTCCATATAAACTGCAAGGGATCCTCAAATGACCCATCACTAAAACAAACTGTACAACTGTACACTGTAGATTCAATGGGATTTGGAGGATCATGTGTGTTTCTCATGGAACAGGTTAAATTAGAAAACAGGTATGATTTCTGGCATTCAGTGCATGTAATATTCATTTGTTAATATCTAGAACAGAGGTCACCAACCTTCTTGAAACTAAGAGCTACTTCACGGGTACTGAGCCATACGAAGGGCTACCAGAATAGACTTTACCTAAACTTATCTAAACTTCATGTATAATAAACATGTTTTAAATGTTTTTTTTTTTTTAAGATATTTTCATTTTCATATCTAAGTAAATGCAAATGTGATTAAAGAAGAATAGAAACAGTATAAAATAAAATTTTAGATGCTGCTCACTGGTGAGTTGTGCTATTTTTAGAACAGGTCTGCGGGTGACTCATGTGGTCCTTGGGGTCATCCTGGTGTCCGTGGGCACCATGTTGATGACCCCTGATCTAGAATATCTATTTGAAAAATACTAATGTTACAGAAACTCCACTAGGAACTTGCCAGTAGAACTGTAATAAAAAACATGTTGCACTACCTGGCGGAGGGATCTCCAGGTCAGTGGTCTGCTGGACGTTTGTCCGGCCAGGTCTGGGGTCGAATGCTGGCACTAAGGCAGAGAACTGACGCTTCAGCACAAAGTCATCATCCCAGGTCCGACGCCGGCCTCCCTTGGTTTCGTACTCTTCCTCCTCCTAATGTAGACGATAGAAAAACAAGCAGAAGACAATGAAAAGCATGGAAAATTTTCATCCGAGGATTTGAGGTAACACAAATATTTCCATAAGACTCCATCTTAGCATAACTGTACAGTCATAACTGTACAGTTTTTTACAATTAATGCCATATGATAAATGCACATGGAGCTAATTCAATGACTTCCACATACTGACTCAAAGTTTATCTGAAAGTCAGAAACAAAGCTATGGCAGCCTGTCTGTAGTACTATGTACTGAAACTGGGACTGAGGCTAAGGATAGAAAATAAAAAATAAAGTAATATTTATTTTAAAAAGCAAACAAAAACAAAATACAATGCATGTAAAAGGTCTGAACAACCAAAATGATTTTTTAAATGATGACAGAAAATTTGATTTCCATACATTAAATAAAAAGCAAACTCTGCAAAGTACATTCACGATTTTTTACAACAGGGTCACATACATATTTAAGGACAATTAACGACCACAGGTTTTATCCTATGTGAAAGAATGATTAACATTCTTCGACACTTGAAGTTAACAATATTTCCTTATTATATATCATTTTCTCTTTTAGCACTGTTTACAAAACATCTATCTCATCATAATTTTACACAGATACTGTAGTTGTAGACAAATAACACAAATAAAATTTATGTGTTTATGATATGAAGTTTTTTCAGATAAACTGCGGTAACCGAATCAGCAAATACATACCCTCTGATCCACTGTATTTCAAATTGCTATATGTCAATGCGAATATTATATGATTCCTTAAGCAGACTTGAGTTGAGGATGTGACTTCTGGCTAGGGGATGACTTTGATTGAGTGACTGTGATTCATTTGCAAAATAAAAGGTGTTAGAGGGGTGGGCAGCTTGTGTGGGGAGTAAGGGGGTAGGGTCTTGGAGTTTTTCCAGGAACTCTAGTGTTAAGACAAGGACAACCCTCAATCATACCAGAACTTCCTCATATTCCTGGTCTTCCTGATTGTCATCCTCATTCTCGTCATCGTCATCATCTGGTTCAGGCAAGTCTTCCTCATCATCCAACTCTGCTAGAAGAGTGTTGGCACGACAACTATCCAGGAAGTCTGCGGTGTGGGACAGGGGCAAAAGGCCATGAAGATGCACCATAGGCAAACAAGTAACTAATTTAAAGGAATTCAGAAGGCCAGAAAAGGACTGGGGTGGGGATTAATGGGTGAGATCAATATATAAAAAAGGAACATTAGGCTTACGGCAATGTTAATTGCGTGTGCTGGGTATGTGTAGTCTGTAGAATGTGGCAGGGGAAGCAGGGTTAGGTGGAAAGAAGATGTTTAAATAGTTGGTATAATCCTAGCATAGCCTACCATAGAGTGAAAACTCAGCCTCCTGACCTGTGTCGCTCTCGCTAGAAGTGGAGGTCAGGCTGGTCGTCAGAGTGTTACTGAGCAACTGGCCGACGGACAAACCTGTGGTTGCCGTGGCTACATTATTGCTGCTGGTTACTATGGAGGTGGACATTGTAACAGTTGAGGTGGTACCAGTGGTTGTGAGGTTAGGAAAGCTCTGAGCACCCATGAGAGGAGAAGCTGCAAACAAAACCAAAAATGCGATTAGTCTCAAAACAAAAAAGCAAGTATTAACTGACTCCAGTTAAATAAAAATCCAGCATGCACTGCCACAACACACATTTCAATGCATACACACTGTCTAAAGCATGATATTATTTGAATAATTATATTTATGTATGCTATGTAACAGAAGAATTCTAGGTCAAAAATGTTAAACTTAGGGGTGGTAGAATAAAAGTAAAAATCTGAGAAGACATTAGGAGTGAGATATGCTTCTAACTGTGCGATGACACAAGATATTGTTCTTTGATATAGAATACTGCTGAGTGTATAATACTGCAGGCAAAAGAAAAACAGCAATGAACAAAAGAAAATCTACAGCTAGTTACTACTGCACACATCACAGCAGCTCACACAGGTGAAGCAGGAAGACCAGGCCAAGGCCTCATTTAGTGGCAGAGCAGATTGAGCCCATGTTCGGGTGGTGTGACGGTACTCACTGGCAGTGCTCATGACGGTGCGGCCCAGCGTGTTGGTGTTGTTATCGCTGCTGCTGCGGCTCAGGTTCATATTGTTGGTTGCATTGGTTCTCGACATGTTGGGTGCCCGGCGCACAAAGGACTCCATGAGGCTGGCCTCACGGGACGACAGGTTGGGCACGCTGGCACTGGAGCTCATGGGTGCGCCGGCTGCCAGCAGGGAGCTGACAGAGAGGCGGGCACTGGCTGCGGAGCACAGGGGGCGCTGCGATGCTGCCTCCTTGCTGGAGGATTCTGAGACGGAGCTGACGTCCGGTGAGCTCACGCTCACCAGTCCCATGGAGATGGCAGTGGAGTCACCTGCTGGACGCAGTGTGCCATCTGGCCCCGGCTTGCGCTCAGCACTCTCGCTGCCCATGTCAGCGGTTAGCGTGCTGGTGCTGGAGGCAGAGCCACTCTCAGTTGAGGACAGCACCACAATGGGCTCCTGAGTCTCTGCCCCCAGTGCACCCCCCACTGTGCCCCCCCCCTGCTCAAGTAGGCTCTCGGCCCGTCGCTCCAGCCTGGTGGAGCTCAGACTGATATCGCTGCTGCTGGCCACGCTACACACCGAGCTGCTACTGCCCTTCCGGCTTGAGTAGCTGACCCCCGTCGCCGAGGAGGAGCCACCCTTGTCCGGACAGTTATTTTTCACCAGGCTGCTCCAGGACTGCGCTGGGCCTGAAACAGTGGATGAGACAGGTTTGGGTGACGGCGCAGACTCAGGGTCGTACCCTGGCGCAAGCTTGAGGTCAAACTTTCCTTCTGCACCCATACGGTAAGAGTTTGAGCCACCGGCATCCCAGGTGACATCAATCCAGCCTGGAAAGGGACATGAGTGTGTGAGACCCAGCAGAGAGCAGACAGCAGCAGCAAGTCAAGACAGCAGCTCCACTCGACACTGGACCAGAAGACAGGGGCCTTTAGAGCAAAGGGTCAAACCCTGCGCGTAGTCTCAAAAGCCCTTAAAAATACCAGTGATTAATTTAGAACTTCTCTGTGTATTCTGCCACTTAAGCCATTTCACATTACCATTAGGAGTATGGAAATCATGAAAAAATACGGCTTTCTCTAAAAAGGAAAAGCAGAATACACAAGTTTTCTAGTTTGAACCATTTGGCCGGGAAAGTAAGCAAATTTTCTTTATATAGTCTTAGACTAAAAATTCAAAGGCTCTGGTCCAGGTGAAGCAATGGGACAGAAACATGAGTTACAGAAATGACAAAAAAAGCCATGTAGAATTTTGCAAATGCAAAGCTAAAAGCCACTCAGAAAAAGAACTGAAGAATATTTTGCTAATGTAAATATTCACTTGCAATGGAGTCCATTTAGTGCTTGCAAATTGTGACATCAACATGCACTTAGCTGACTGATGGAGACAATCTGTTACGCCCTACACATTGAAATGTGACTGCCCAAAGACCCAACTGCTATGTAGGAAATACAAGTATAAAAATGTTACCTGTAAAAGTTGGGAGAGGGGGCACCTCAAAATAGCAAACTAATAGTAACAAAAAGTAACAATTTCCAAGTTTAGTTAAAAGAATACCTAAAAGGGAACTTTATTTTTATCTGAGTAGAAAGAAAATATCCTGACCCTTTTGGTAGTATATAAAAAATTACAAATATCATGATAGACCAACATCAAGAAAAGAGTGTCACATAGTAGTCAGAGAAACACTGGTTGTCTTCGTATGGATGCCTTTAGATATACACCCCTGCTCTATGGATCCTGCAATACTTCAGCTCCGTGAGGAACAGCAGAATGCCATTTAGATTATACATCAAGACTTGAAAAACCTGGCGGATAGCTTACTAACTGTGCACATAAGTATCTGTCACATAAATTTTACCCACATATATTAACAACTAACATAAGTGTAAGATATAAACATTCCACTACAAATGCCAGACAAGACAGAAAAGTGGTGTATGTTCACCCATATCATTAACATCCTCGACTCCTCAAAGTACATAAATGCACTTGATGTTCACAATTTGTTTTTTTTCTACCACATAAATCCTAGCACCGACTCCATTTCTTTGACTCAAGTCCATGAAGCCTACGCTTTCCCCGGGTGCTGTTAAACTATACTTCTTGAATCTTCCTGCTTGTCTTTTATTTAGTGATCTTAGCAGGGTTGACAGGAATGATAAACTAGACACCTTTTCCAGCAGGAAAAAGACCTGGGCGATAAGGTGTGACTACAGACTGATTAAGGGCCAGGCAAATGGGTTAACAGTTGATGCACATCCAGTAATGTAGAATGTCTGTGCCACCATAAAGCTCTATGCTAGATTCTCCAAAAAAAATTTTAACTGAGGGAATAAACCAGTCATTTTAATATTGTGATATACTGTTAATTATATATTCTGATAAGTAGTATTTATATTACATACTCACACAGGATGATTGGGACAGGCTCCTGAACCTGTCTTAAGCAAGCTTAATTCTACTCAGCTTCACTGGACAAACTCGCTTCTCAAAGGAAGTGGCCACGATTCTCACCATTGTGGGCCTCCCCCGTGACGGTGCCCTCTCCAGGTGGATTCCCATCCTGGTCCCTCCATTTCCAGTCAATGCCCCGCACAACGCGGGCGCCTGGAACTATATACTTCATCACTTGGGAGCGGAATAGGCGCCTCTGTCGACGGAGGTTAGCCTCCGCCTCCTTCACAGCCTTCCCTGCAGGCGGCAGAAAAATATTAATTCACAGAAACGGAAATGTGCATAAAACGGCTTTCATCACACATCAACACTTAGTATTTGCACTCAGAGTTCAGGGCAAGTCTCATAAGATTGTTTAGCACATTCTCTACACTGATTTCCATTAGTCAATTAGTCAAATCAAAATACATCCAAAAAAAATAATCATGTCTGAATGCATTTACATATAGGATCAGCGAATTGTCAACTTAACAGCCTGTCAAATAAATTAATGTACAGACAAGCACTTTTAAGGCCTGAAGGCTGCCTAGCCGCCTGCCCATCCCCCGCACCCCCTTGCCCATGGCATAATGGAGTGCCTCTCGCCCAGCTGGTCCTTACATACTCTGCTCACTGCACCATACAGCTCCATGTGCCCACTTGTCTGCCAACGCCATAATGAACCATGTCTCAGTCAGTTGGTCTTGACATACTCTGCTGTACAGTTTCAGGTCCCTGCTTCTCTGCCTGCCTGCCCGCTCATGGCATAATGGAGTGTCTCACCCAGTTGGTTCTCGCACACTCCACTCACTGCATCATACAGCGGTAGGTACCCACCCGCCAACCTGCCTGCGACATAACAGAGTGCCTCTCATCCGGCTGGTCCTCGAACACTCCACTCACTGCGCCTTATACCCCTGCAGGTACCCGCTCACCGGCCCACGTGCTGGCCCCCTCGCTCACTTGTAGCATAATGGAGCACCACTCACCTAGCTGGTCCTCACACACTCCACTCACTGCACCGTATAGCTCCAGGTACCAGCTCACCGACCCCCTCGCTCACTTTCAGCATGATGGAGCACCTCTCACCTAGTTGGTTCCCTCACTACACTCACTGCACTGTATAGATCCAGGTACCAGCTTACCGACCCCCCTGCTGACCCTTTCGCTAACTTGCAGCATTGATGGAGCACCTCTCACCTAGCTGGTCCTCACAGACTCCGCTCACTGCGCCGTACAGCTCCAGGCCTGACAGTGACAGGTAATGCGTCTGCCCGCTAGCGTTCTTCCCCATCTGCTTGATACGGATGTGCCTCCAGCCCTGCTTCTCTTCTTTGGAAGGGTCCAGAGGCCAAGTGGCTGTAGATCTGACATATGGACACAAAATGTCATGGTCATTACAGGATTTTGAAGTTTGCCTAAATATGTCTCCCCTATTGGAAAGATCTTTCTGAGCCTTCCAAGAGACTTTCAAGCCCAAACCATACTTCATATAAACAAAGTGGACTGTGTGCATGTGATGAAGCAACTCTCCAACCTTTACCATGACCATTTAATTACTTATATTGCTGTACTGAAATTTTAACCTGAAACAGGAAGGGGATGTCAGAATTAATAACATTGTATTCCCCAGACAGACCCATCACTTGCTCCATCCATCTAATCTGTACTCATGTCACACTCACCAACATGTACAATTTCTAGAAGTACTGGATAGATCACCTGAAATTTGGAAGTTAATAAATGTGTTTTTATCAGAACGCCTGTGACATGTAGATCTGAAACTACACATATTAATTTATTGCACATTCCATAAATCGCAACCCAAACTGAGGAGTGATCACACAGCACATGACACGGGTGAAAACTCTAATCCTCTCATTTCCCAAAAGACTTAATTGCATGACTACACCAACATGTTCTTTTGCATAAAAAACTGAACTAAATTATGTGACAAATCAACACAATACAAAAAATATTGCCAAAAAAGTGTTTACACACTTGCCTGATGGCGGAACTCAAGCTCTGAATGCTAAATGGTTAAATGTGGTTAATCACTCCATTTCAGAGACACACACACATACACACACACACACACAGTTGAGAACAAACATGGGGTCCAAGTGCAGGATCAGGCCATCCCAGTGCCCCTGGGACACGAGAAAGTGTTTGTGTGGGCAGAGGACCAGTCTGAAAACCATATGTATTCCCCATAAAGAGAATACAAATATAATTTTGAAAACTATATTACATACAGACTTCGGGGTGCGTGATATCACATTGCAATGTACTCATGATTATATATCGCATTTGCAATACTCACCAGGGCTTTAGATGACGGGTGAAACATTTGTCTGGATGCCAGTTTATCAGTACTATATGGACTTACTTAAGCCCATAATTTGGTAAACAGATTAGTAGTGCACCTAAACTATTAGTAATCTGTATAAATTCGGCATATCCTTTTTTTTTTTTTTTTTACCCGTCGTGTCCGGCAGTTTAGCAAGCAGGATGTTAGTCTGGGTGCTTTATTGTGCCAACGCTTTTATTTTAATTAAATTTTATTTTATTAAATTCAGCATATCCTTATGTTTAATAAACATGCGGGACTTTAAATTGGAAAAAGCACCACCACAACACCCATGTATTTTTTACCTTGTTTATCCACGATATCTCCTCTTTCAAAAGACGTTATGGCTGCTGAGCTGTCCCTGTCTTCACTGCCACTTCAGTGCTTATCACTTCCACAATATGCCAAAATAGTAGTGTGTGGCATGCTCCCCTAACCAAATTTAATAAACATAAGGATACGCCAAATTCATACCGATTACTAAGTTATGGGTGACACAATACACATCTCATTAATATTTTAGACATAATGCTAATCTGCTTAAGTACTCATTCACTCAGGCATAGGTAAATATCCATATAGTATAGAAGTGCCGGCATCCTGACAAATGTTTCACCCATCATCTAAATCTCTGGTGATTATTGTGCATGAGCCATATAATCACAAGTAAAGATGTAATATCATGCATCCCTACATAAGCTATAGATTCCTGTAGAAGGCACTGTATTTCAGCTTGTAGTTTCTGCTGCTAAGGGAAACATGTAACTAAAGCATTATCCAGTATCAATTTGACTGCTTTTTATTAGGGCTGTCAAAATTAACGGGTTAATGTGGATTAATCCATCATCATGATTAATCTGATAAAAAATGTTTTTAACGCAATTAACCCATCTGCAGCACAGAATGACTCAAAGTCCCTGAAATCTCTGTCAACCCTTTTTGGGCAATTTTGGTGCGTTCCATTTGCCCTCAGATTCTTGAAGCCAGAAGTGACGATATGCACGCTCCCGTTTCTCGGAGATCTTGGAGCAGCACAGAAGATCCCGAGTTCAGAATCAAAGATAGCTGTGCCATTTATCAACAGAAGGGAAAGTTGTAGTTTTATACTGTTTAAGCACTACTTCTCATTTGTGGCTCATTAAATCGGTCACACACACTATACCGTCCAACTTATCTGTGGACGTGTTGCTACAGAGTTTTATACGTAAAGCACCGCGTGTAATGTTATCAACTGATATTGCTAACAATGGCAATTAACTGGGCTAGTATTGGATTTCATGATTAGTCGGATTGTCGGATTTACGGTAGTTCAGGCTAATCGTAAGTGAACGAAGATAAAGACCATTTAAACTGAGGTACCAAGCTGTCTGGCTAAGCAAAAAATCTTGCTTTTTGATATGGGTCCATGGTATTGCACTTCTGTGGCAGATGGAATGCATCCGACTTGGGTTCAGGATATTTAATAAACATGTTAAGTGCATATATATTCTCTTTTTTCTTGAGTCTGTTTGCTCATGCAAAATAAAATGCGATTAATATAGATTAAAAATGAATATTTAATCGTGATTAATCTAAATTAATCCACAGCAACCCCGTGATTAATCTGATTAAAAATTTTAATCGTTTGACAGCACTACTTTTTATAAATCAATATACCAGATAGAGTTAACAGCATGTGACATACCCTGGCTCATTAAGACTACAGTCATCCACATGGGTATAGAGTGTCATCCAGTTCTGGCCATCCTTGGACACCTGAAATACCCAGTTGCGAAGAGCAGAGCGGCCATAGCCACGTGCATGGCGGAGTGTGTAGGCAGAGGGGATGAACCACAGACCAAGGTCAATGGCAAACCAGGCATTCTTGTCATCATTGGTGTGGCAGTTGAGGGCAGAGCTATCCCGGCTCAGGATGTCCTCTAGACGACCGTACGGCAGGTTCCGGCCTTCTGATGAGGTTACTACCACAAGGCCATAGGCTGCCGGGTTCACCCACTCATAAGCAGTTCTTAAAGTAAGAAAGGGCAGATTGGCTGGTTACAGATACACACATACGGCATTTGGAACAATAAATCTGAACTTGTTACCCTTGGATGAATAACCTACACCTGTTTAATAAGTATTCATGCAAAAGACAACAGCAAAAAGGAAAGAACATCCTTACTTTGCATTAGTGCCGATCCAGTATATAATTCCATTCTCGTCAAAGTCATGCTGGTGTTTGAATGTAAACGTCTGGCCTTCACGTAGCTTTCTCACAAAGATAAACGAGGACCTGTCGAAGTCGTACCACTGCTTGGCAACCTGTGAAAGTGACATAAATACAGTTTTGTGCAAAAAGCAACTGTGAGAAAAGGTAAGACACTGTAAAAGAGTCTCAATCTCACCATTTTGAGGAGATACTGCTCCAGGGACTCAACAGTGGCCAGTGGCTCCATCTTCAGCATCCGGCCTGTGCGGTCAATGAGTGCTGTCTCGCCTGGGGCACGCTCAAGGCGGAAGCGCAATCTCCTGGTCAGAATCTGCATCACCAAAAACAAAAATGCCATTTGTTTGCAACTTCTATTGGTCCGTCTGACACCCTATACAACTTTAAAAGTCACTGTTACTGTCAAATAAATAAAATAATCTATTGTTCATACAATAGTTGCTGTTATTTTTATGTGAAAAACCTACCTACTGATATCAGTTTTTGTAACAGTGCTAGTGACACGGATTCCTAACATTAACAAAACATAACAGGTTTTCGTGTTTGCATGTAGTGAATTCAACAGTTCAGAATTCTATAAAACAGCTTTTTCCATAAAAGTTTTGAGAAAAGATGAGGAAGAAAAACTTACCCTAATACAACACACACACACAGCTGTGTACTCATATCTTTGTGGGGACCATCCATTCATCCATGTATACATGGACTACATACGCACACTAGGGATGGGAATCACCAGTGACCTTCCTGCGCGATATTATCATGATACCTAGGTGTCGATTTGATATGTATTGCGATTCTGTACTTGCTGCTATTATCAATATTACAATTTTTTTTTCATTTTTAGAATTTTAAAACCTTGAATACTGAGCTACTGACTGAATTTTATTGACTCTTTCAAAAACAGTACAGCTGTTTCAAATGCTTTTCAAATTAAATTACTGCACAAATTAAATTACTGAACTGTGTATAATTCAAATATGCTATAATACAGTACAGGACAGTACATAAAATATAGCTTATTGTACTGTCATTGCTAACTCAGTGGCTCGTTTTTGGCGGTTTATCATAAGTTTTGATGAGTCTATATTTGTCATTGAGAGAACATTACTTTGTCCTGTCATGCTTTCCGTACATGCAGTATCAGCCTCAGGTAGCTAGCCAGCAGCAGACAGGTTACTGTATGGCAAAGTTGCCAATTAAAGAAAGAAAAATAAAAAGAATTACCCTAAATTGTATTTTCTCCATATGTTATGTACTGTATAAAAAGACCTGAAAAGTACACTGTATGCAGAGTACTTGATTACTCTAAATGAATAATTTAAACAGTATTTCTACAGGAATGATTCTGTCCCAAGCTTTTTGATCCATATACTGTAAGCATTTGATCACTATAAGAGATTTTCACTGTACAGTATTTTAAATATTGCTAGTGTTAATTTTAAAAGTGTAGATTTTTTTTAACATTAACAGAACAAAAAAAAAGTAACCCACATGGGCAAGATTACGTCAATTAGAGGTTCTGAATGTGTTTTGATGAATTTCCCAACCCTACAACAGTATAAATTTTAACTTAAAATTACAAGTTAACTTAAAATAAAAAGCTACATGTGCTGCTGTTGTGCCAAACTACTGAGCAGTGTTAATTTTGTTGACAAAAAATTTGTCATCGTTATCATCAATGACCTTTATTTTCAGACTAAAATGAGACAATAACTAAATAAAAATGATTTCACGATCCCTAAGACTATGATGAAGTGTACTGACATTTTCGTAAACGAATAAAAACAAGACGAAAATGTTTGCCAGAGACGAGATCTAGTCAGAACTAATGTAGTTCGTGTAAGGCAGGGATCAATTAGAGAAAATTTCTTGAAGCAAAGGTCCAGAAGATCATAATGTCTAACTATTTAGTGAGATATATAGTTAAGTAGCGTATTAGTTGTATCAACATCTACTAAATAAAGGTAGGGGTGCATTTCAAGATGAGAAAAATAAAATGTAAAAATTGTGCATGTTTAAATGAAGGGCTTAACTTAAGACATAAAACCCTAATACTGTTGTGTGTATGTCATATATTTTAGCGTTCATGGATTTAAGTATTGGTTTTCTATAACCCCACACCGGTAATAAAATTAAAGTCTCGTTTTAATATAAATACATACAAACTTATCACTTTAATCGCTGTTAGAGTAGGATATCGATGGTCTTTTTATCTCAAAAAGATATAAACATGACATGTTTTTCTCATATTCCTTTTATATCTGTCGGAGTAACAACGCAAAGAGAATGATGAGCCGTTTCAGGTGAAAACTGCATTTTACTTTTTATTTCAAATAAAATGCGGGGTTGCCAACTTTGGCCAGCTGGCTGGAGTGAGATTTTCAACTCGAGATGTCTGCACACATGTAACAGTTCTTACCTTGTAAATAGTCTGCTTCTGTATTTAACCGTGTAAATACACTTTGGACGTAGCTAATTTTACATTTATAATGGTATAATATAGATTTGCTGTAAGATTTCCTGCACGAATCAAAGCGTATCATGCCAGATGCTTGAGATTTGGCAACCCTGAAAACGTACATTTTTTTATTTCACCTGAGTTGATTTATATAACAAATAACATTACTTTATACAGCTGTTAAAAAGCAGAAACTTCAACGAACATGAAATCACCAATAAACTACATCTACAAATATTTATTTTAATATTTCTATTTTAATATTCAGAGAGAGCTGGCCTGGTGGCATTATAGCCTATGCACTGATGATTTTAGTCCGTGATTTTATTTTTGCACTAAAGGCACTACTGATTTTGTAGCACTCAGTTTCCGAACAAACAAACATATGTTTGTGTTTCAAATAAGAATGAAATCTGTATTTGTGTACTGCAGTCAATATGACCTTAATACCATTCCTTAACTTTATGTTCACCAAGATGAAATGAAACCAATGACTTTTTGACATCAAAGGGAAACTTTAAACATTACATTTTACACTTTTAATTTTAGTCAACTAAATCAACCGTAGCTTTAGTCGACTGTAACCTTATATTTAGTCAACAAAAACAAGACTAAAACAAATAATTTAGATGCCTAAATTATGACAAACTAAATTACATTTTAGTCAAAAGACTATGACAAACTAAATAAAAATTTGCTGTCAAAATTAACGCTGCTACTGAGTATGATTTTGAGTTGCTGCAATGAAATTTTGGCAAAATTGACTAGCCTGCTGCATCATTTTTCACACTGATTTTCAGGGTTTTTTTGAATTCAGGTTGAGAATTTTCATTTACATCAAATAATGCAGCATTCTTTCATTCATAACACATTACCCAGTCCATATCATTATAGAAATCCAGCATGATTTTTTTTTGAGATCTGATGTGTTTTCAAAGCATTCCTTTAATTGTTTTGAGCAGTGTATATAAATGGTAAGTCAATAAAAGATCGATTTAGGAGTTAGTGTGGTGATACATGTATTGCCATACAAAAGAATCGCAATAAAGACAACTGATTTTCCCCACCCATCTCTAAGACACACACACACAAACAAACAAAAACAAACAACCCAGCTTTATTTAGCAGTATAAAGTTAATAAAAAGAAGGCTACCTTGTGGGCCTAGAGCAGGGCTGACCAAATTTATCCAGAAAGGGCTGTTGTGTATATGGGTTTTTGCTGCAACTCCCTAATTAGGTTACTAATTAGAGTACTGATTGACTGAAAAGTTCTAAACCCTGGGTTTTAACAGCTGACAGCTGGCCACCCCTGGCTTAGAGCAAGCCCTTATAATACACAGACAAACACACATATACATTTATTATAAACAAACATATACATATAAAGGACCAACTGTCAATAGGACACTCATTAAATGCTGAACTAAAGACCAAAGTGGAAGAAATACCTGCAGGTTGTATGTTGAGCCTGGTGTGTCATACAGATGAAGAGGTAGCCTTTCAATGGACTCCAGCACTGCTATTAGCTTTCTAATTAAGGCAACTGCAGGTCGGCTGGATGGGGTCAAAATAATGTAACTAGAAAAAAGTCAATGCAGTCATCATACGTAATGTTAACAAAGCTCTGGAGATTACCTTTCATCATCTTCATTTTCACTGAAAGCAGCTTTAAATACATTGATTCTTTCCATTAATGGCTTGCAATCCTGCTTCACATCAAGATCCACACTCTATCAAAAGAAAATGAAAAAATATGGCTGTAATGTTTTTAACCTGTAACGCTAAAAAGCACACAACAAAATGCATCACCAAACATGACCATGAAAGCCCCTGTCTTATAGACTGCAGACTAATGACAGGGGGAATACAGAACTGAATCTTATACCCATTGTAGTACCTATTGCTGCTTGATAACTTTTTCAGATTCACTTACAAATCATTTCAATACTTTATTGATAAACATGTTACACTAGGATTCAGCACTGAAGGTCAGTATTCAGAACTAAGTATTTATATAGAGCATTGAGTTGTTTTTTATGACCACAGTAATTTTTTCCCCCCAAAGAATTCTGTCTTTTTTCAAAATTAGGGTACCCCTAACTTAGTAATTTCCTGAGATGAATTTTCAAAATGAAAATTAATTTTTACATAAATCTTGATTACACCTCAGAAATGGTGTTAGGCCCATTAAGGTGAGCAAACAATTTTAAGAGCTGAGATATTTTCATCATTAATACCTAAACTCTTTGTAAATGATAACAGACTACTGTATTCTTTATCTGGGCTTCCAATAAAGGTACTTTTCCACTGCACCAAGCATTAAGTTCCAGTCGAGTACCAGTAGCAAAAGCGCCAAACCAGCTGGGGCACTTTTTTGGTACTTTGGGGACTTAAAACACTTTGTCGAATGGTTATGCAAATAGCCTGCATCTGACACACAATACAAACCATGCCGATCTCAGAAAACAACAATAAATGAAGTAAAAAAATAAAATTAATTGTAATCTGGTCTGAAGAACAGATACAACAAAAAGACCAGGATGGCATGACAAGAAATTAAATAAATATTTTGTTTAATATACTAGGACAGCATGCTATATGCATATTTACGCTAGTGGAAAACCAACACCTTGAAGTATAGTATTTTTGGTACTTTCTCGCTGGTGCGGTGGAAAAGAGCCCCAACAAAACAGAAATAGTAAAAACCAGTGAACTATTAAAGATCTCCGTGGTGTGCTTACATTATTCAAGACAGTAAAAAGTGCCTGCACTAGACCGCTACTACACATTTCATATGGGGAGATAGTGTTTTCATCCTTCAGGACTACGATTAAGTTTTCTAGAGCAGTTTTCATCAGGTCTCGCCAGGTGCTCTCCCCTTCAATACACTGCAAGACACAAAATGGCATAAAACTCCTTTAACATGCTTTTATAACATCACACACTCCTTCAAAGACAACCCAACAACAGCTGTGATTTTCCAAGTTTCACTTAGTAGCACAGAAGCCAGTTATAGGTTGATGAGCAAACAAATCAGGAATGACAACAAAACCATCAATTAATGTCATGGCAATGGCCCTGCTGCTGGAACATTTGAAATGCACCAGAATAAGTGCTGCTCCACCTGTCTGTTTGTGTGCAGCTCCCACGCAGACTCCAGCTGGGTAGCAATGTTCCTGAGGGTGACCACTACACCCCTAGGCATGCTCTCCACTGCTTTAAAGTGATCATCATACAAATCCCGAGCCATGGCCTTAACCTGCACACGAATACAAATGAAACTAGAATCAGTACTGTCAAAATCTCTTTTAAATACTTGGTAAAATAAACTTCATCCAAGGGAGACAAAAGGAGGACAATACAACAAAAAGTGTTTAATAGTTAAAGGAGTTTTACATATAGGACATACAGGGGGATCTTCATCTGTAATAAAACTATGTTAGTCAGTATACAATACTTTGCATAGACAACCGGCTCCCAACAGCTCCCAATGGCTGCTACAGTGGTACCTCGGTTCTCAAACTTAATCCGTTCCGGACTCTGGATCGAATCCTAAAAATTTCGAGTTCTGATCGAATTTTTCCCATAAGAAATAATGGAAAACCAATTAATTGGTTCC
>JAODLC010000028.1:7527427-7539278 GCA_026781145.1 Hippopotamyrus pictus | reverse complement strand
TTTATATTTCTGCTCCCTGCATGGACTACCTTACATTTATCTGTGTTAAATTTCATCTGCCAAGTATCAGCCCAGTTAGTATTTAAAATTTAGTAATTTTTGACTCATATATTATTTTGTATTTTTTATTGTCTTGTTTTTGTCAATAAAAAAAATAGTCACTGACTAATTTTCTTTAATCAACTAAATTAACACTGGTTCAACCTTTGGGACGCACCCCTCATGCTAAATTTGTGCCCACAGTATAACCCAATTCCAATATTCTGCTTTGCAACTTCAAGAATATTACTATTTTTTGTCATGCTAATCTTACTTTATTGTATCTTTTTAATATACAACAAAAGAAAACATTTTAACATACCATTTCTTGTGTGCCAAACGCTGAAGCCCAGTTTAAGAGTGTCTGTCCTACATCATCCATGAAATTCACTTCAAAAGCTAAAAGAAAAAAAATGGAGAAATCAACAGAAAAACTATACTCCCAAAAGAATTTTAAAAATTCACTTTCAAACTACAAAACTTGACCACAAACAACATACAGCAAAATCTGAGAATGTCCTCAAAATCCCCTTTTCATAAATCCACAAAACTCTCAGGAAGTGAGCAAGTACCTCCAGTGTCGATGGCGTCAATAAGCGCGTCGGTGTCCTTGCTGCGGATACAGTCAATGAGCTGTCGGTGTGAGCGTTCTCCTGAGCTGTCGAGCCTGCGGAGGCCAGGGATGCGGCCCGTGGAGCCAGCGGTGGACTTTGGCAGAGCCTTACGGCCCTCAAACAGCAGCACAAGCAGCAGGTCCACGAGCCGCATGGTGTCCAGCACGCAGCGCTCATCGCCCTGCAGTGCACTCTCCATGGAGTCGGGCAGCTCGGAGCGCAGCAGGTCCTGAAGACAGAAAATAGTGAATAGCACAGTGACTTAAATCAACAGCACTAAGTTCATTCAGGCCCATTAGCAGCTTATTCTCTGTCTCTTGTTCTTTTTTCCACCCTCCCACCCACAGCTGATGAAAACAACATATATCCAAAATTCCATTATTTCAGGACCGTGAAATATATCAGAAACTACGTCACAAAATAAACCCAAAATAAAGAGACACCTTTAGTACTACAAATAAAAATTCTTACACAATCATCAGAGAATGGTTTAATGTTTTAATACACTTGTGTGGATTGTTGCCAGATATGTCGAAGTCAACAAGGTACAAACTAATCCTACTTCATATTCACAACTAATAATAATGTTAGTTAACATTGACAGCCAGATTGCTTGTTAAGTTGTTAAAATTAACAATATAAAGTAATTCATACAAATGAACATCATGATCAAAATGTTAACTATTACAACTAGAGCTGGACGGTATGACCAAAAAATTATATCACGGTATTTTTCAAAGTTATATCGGTTTCACGGTATACAACCGTATTTTTTTTTTTTAAGTTTACCACATTTTACAGGACACATTTTTTATTTTTATTTTTTACATTCTTGCGTTGTTCCCACATTAACTATATTATTTTATTATTAGCCATTGCGCCTATCCGCTACCTTAATGATAAAATACGGCTAACGTGTTTGTTGGTTAACTGCATATAGATAAACGGCTAATGTTAAGGTGTGTGCCGGCCAAGGTAACATTTTTGATAAGTGTTTAATAGTTCAGTGTTGCTAGAACGCGAGCTTTACTAAACTCGCGAAATTTCTCATAAAGACCGGGATGTCAGTCTTTAAGATGCTTCGCCAAGTTTGACGTGCTACCTGACGTTGTCACCACAACTTTGCAGCACTGTTTGCATAGAACAGGGGGACCACGGTCCGTACCCAGAAGCTGTACCATATGGACCCGGACCGATAGCCAAAACAGAAAGTTATGATTTAAACCTTACAGGGTGCTTCTATTTTACCGGCACAGTATCGGTCATCTTTTCGGTAGTGGTTTAGCACTATAACCGCCATGTCCCACGCCAATGAACGTCAAATGCCTTTAACCGCCAAGCAAGAAGTTTTCAAATACAGTATGTATTATATAACATGTTGGATAAATAGATGTAGTTTATTGTTGATTTCATGTTCATTGAAGTTTGCAATTTTTAACAACCGTATAATGAAATGTTAATATAAATTAGCTCAGGTGAAACAAAAAAATTTACATTTTCAGGGTTGCCAAATCTCAAGCATCTGGCATGACACTCATGCTGTCAGACTTGCGCAGAAAATATTACGGCAAATCTATACAATTCCATTATAAACCCAAAATTATGCGTTTATATGGTTAAATACAAAAGCAGACTATTTACAAGGTAAGAACTGTTATATATGTGTGCTGACATCTCGAATTAAAAATCTCATTCCAGCCAGCTGGCTGAAGTTGGCAACCCCTCGTTTAATTTGAAATGAAAAGTAAAATGCACTGTTTATACATATCGGCAGGCATACATATATGTTCAGTTCTACGTCACATGAAAAAAAATATTGTCAAAAAGTTTTTGAATTATACTGAATTAATTTGATTTGACAGTCAGGTATTGATTACATGCAATGTTGATACAACTAATAGGCTACTTAAATATCACACTAAGACAAGATCTTCCGGACCTTTGCTTCAAGAAATCTTCTCTAACTGGACCTCTTTAAATTTTAGTTCAACACCCCTGACATAGAGGCTTATCGACATCCTTAGCCTTTCCTGCTCGTCTGCAAAAAACTTCCAAACAGCACTTTTGCCTTAAACTGCAGCATATGACGTTTGGCCAACTTGGTAAGCAGACAATATACAGTGGTACCTTGGTTCACGAACTCACTAGAACTCGAATTTCTTGAAAGTCGAACAAACCAGTTTGACCTAGAACTCGATCTGAGTATCAGAAGTTGAACCGTGAACGCTGACCTAATATAAATATTTAGGTGTAATTTTGGGGGGCTGGGAACCAATTTATTGGTTTTCCTTTATTTCTTATGGGAAAATTTGACATTCACTGTTGAATAAATGAATGTGCCACACCATTAAACAAATCCAGAATTAAAATGCATTGCAAATGGAACCTTCAGCCATTCAGATGCATTACTGCATAATTCATATTATATTATGATATGATAATATATGTCTAATAAAGAAATATCACAATGCAAAAACAGATGAAAGCCTCAATGACAATGTGGCATAAATGCCTGGAAAAAGGTACATTTGCTGATGAGATCCAAACAGCTGTAAAGAAACTCATGCTGAAGAAACAGAACATAAATTTCACAAATTTGAGTAACTACATCATCATGTAGCCAAAGTGCATTAGTAAAAATAAGAGATGCATGATACATCAGTTACCATATCAGTATTGGTCTTTGTCAATTTTGGCCGACACTGCTAGGTGATATTTAATATTTATTAAAGATTAACAGTACCAGAGCTACGGACATCACTACAAAAATAATGTAGATGATTGCAAAGGACAATCAGCCATTTATTGCTGATTCATTGCAAAAACAACACTGGAGAAACTATTATACTCTATGATACATTTAAGAGGAAGGCAATTTGTCACTCTAGGTGAACAAATCTCCAAAAGACATGGACTTTTTCATGGAGTGCCACAGGGCTTTGTATTTAGTCCACTTTCAGTCTCCTTGCTTATGTAGTCATGAGGTCAAATTACCTCCATTCATGGGGTTTACTTCCATAGTAATGCAGATGATATAAACAGCTATATATATCTGTAACACCTGATGATACCAGTACTTTACACATATCAAGCATCAATAATTGTATAAATAATTGTTTTAGCTAAGTGAAAAATAAAGGAAAAAGGAATTAGACAAGGACATCTGGCTCCACAGACCAAAGCATAAGTTGATACACAATGACAGCATCACTGTGTGCCTTCTTCCACTTCTTTCACCATTGTGTAGGTGTAAGCCTAGCTGTGGCGCGTTACAACCATTCTGTGTCCTTTCAGTGTTGCTGTGCTCTGCAATCACAAGCAATTTTCTCTGGGATAATAAAAGCATTTTGAATTTGAATTAAGGAACACAGCAAAACCCAACCAAACGCTGCGTGATGCCAAGCAGTTGATTCATGCTTTCATCTTTTCTCAACTGGACCACTCTAATGTTTTGTTTACAGGAGTATCCAAAAAAAAGAACAGGATGCAGCAAGAATATTCACACACAAAAGAATTCTTACCATAATTGCACTGCCTTTCTGTTTAAAAATAATTTAAAAACCCTTTCTTTGGTTTCTAAAATTCTTAATGATTTAGTACCTTAATACATACCTGTATCTTAGACTCCTAAGATACCTAATTTTGTGTGGATTGGGTGTTGGTCAAAGGCAGGAGGCTTGAAGGACTGATCGTCGGTAACCTAAACTGGCTCTCAGCACAAGGAGCGTAACCTCTCTGGTGGGAAAGGGGGATGAGCTGGTGAGGGAGATACCGAGTGTGACTGGGAGGAATGGCCTGCTTGATCGGAATCCGAGTGGTGATCAATTATTGAACTTCTGTGTTAAACTCCTCTACTGTTTTAGAGGAGTTTATGTTAAGTATCTTGTCCACAATTGAGGGAAGAAGAGGAAGATCAACAGATGGATCAGTGCAGTGTCAGCAGTAATGTGGACGCTGTACCGTTCTATCATGGGGAAGAGGAAACTGAGCTGGAAGGCAAAGCTCTCGATTTCCCAGTCAATCTACATTCCTACCCTCAATGAGTTTCCTCTGCAGGGTGTCTGGGCTCAGCCTTAGATATAGGGTGAGGAGCTTGAACATTCGGGAGGGGCTCAAAGTAGAGCCACTGCTCCTCCACATCGAAAGGAGCCAGTTGAGGCGGTTCAGTCATCTATCTAGGACGGCTCTCTCGGGAGGTGTTTTGGGCATGACCAACCAGGAGGCGGCCCCAGGGCAGACCCAGGAAACACTGGAGAGATTTTATCTTTCAGCTGGCGTGAGAACCCCTTGGTGTTTCCCTGGAGGAGCTACTTAGACTGTTGCCCCCGCGACCAGACCCCAGATCAGCAGCAGGAAATGGATGGATGGATGGAAGATGCCCAAGTTCTGTTCTACTCGACATTCTTTGAAAGAAAACCAGTGAAGCAGCTTTTTGTTTTTATGCCCCAAAGATCTGAAAGGCATCCAATGTTTCTAGTTATAATAAAACTGCTCAAATTTTAGTTTTTAATTAGTACTTTTTGTACAATTATCTTTAAGTATTTATCTTGTTCAGTTACCATTTTGTCTATGCCACTATTTTTTGGCATTTTAATTTTATTGTTAAACACTTTGTGCTGCATTTGTATACAATGTGCAATATCATTACTATTAAGAAATAATCGTAATGAACATATAGTTCTTATAAAAAATTATGGATATTGATGGATATTCACGCAAATACGGTTTGGTCACATTATTCTGTCGTTAAATCAATGAATCCAATGATGTCAGCAATTCAAACATGTCCCCTAACTAAAAACAGACAGGTCTGGAAGGCCCATCAAGGCCAATAAAAAAAAAGCACAAAGCCTGTTTCTCACATGGGTGACCAGCGGGGAGCCTCTGCACAGGGTTGAAAGCAGGCTGACGATAGTGGACACTTGGTTGCTGAGTTTGGAGTCAGCAGCAGAGGGCGTGGCGCCAGTGGATGTTCTACCAGGCTTGCATGTCGATGAGGGGCCAGAGACGGTGCCCCCGGCTGCGGCCATTCGTGACAGGAGCTCCTCAGTCAGGCCGTGCTTAGCTAGAGGCGCAGGATCCACACCACGGCGTGTGAACCGGTCCGCCAGGGAGGCAAAACACCGCAGGGCCCCATCAGATACCTGCAGGTAATGCATTGCAAGGTATATTAGAAAAACTCGTTTTTCCTGTGCACATAAAATTGAAATATTGTACAAATGACTGCTGCGAATTTATTATTGCTTCACATTATGATAAGACCTGTGTGTCATCAGTCAGTACTCCACTGCAGAGCCCCTCAGTGAGATCAGTGACGTTCAGGTCACACCCCTAACCTGATGGTCTTCGTGCTTAAGCAGACTAGACAGGGATTCCACGCAGGTTTCCAGGGAGGCATCCTGAGGCTCCATCTTTCCACAGAGGCGAGACACCACAGCCATCGCTGAGTGCAGCGTGTCTTTGTGTACCAAGTGACCACTGTCCCGAATGAAGGTTAGGACGCAGTTAAGGCCCCCTGCCTCAAACACAGCACCAGACTCTCGTGTGCATATCAGCTCCAGCACCTGACAAACGTGTAAACACACAAATAAACAAGCATGTTCTACAAACACCTCATGATGTATAAACATACTTGGGCAATTTCAAAATCTACAAAAAAAAAAACACTTAATAGTACATTATATTCATATAATACAGAAGAACACGTGCAGGAAGGAGGCGCCTGCAGTACCTTGACACACTGCTCTGCCAGGTCTCGACTGGTCCTGTTGTTCAACTCTACAACCACCAACCGGTTGCATAGGGCTTTGATGGCACCATCCACTCCAACAATCCTCCGAGTGCATTCCGCAGAAACATCCAAGTAGTATGTTATGGCGCGGGCTGTCACCTCCAGAACATTGTCTGGGGCACTCTCATCCAAGAAGATCTTACACAGTGCTGGTAGAAATGTTCTAGGAGGACATCTAAAAAAAACAGCAAGGACATACATTTTTTGCAGTTATTATAATTTAAACTAGAATTGGTACTAGAAACAACAGCATTGTATTCCCCAGACAGCCCTGTCACTTGCTCTGCCCATCTAATCTGTACTTGTTCCACACTCACCAACTTGTACAATTTCTAAAAGTACTGGATGGATCACCTTGAAATGTGAAAGTGAAGTGCAATCTCAGGACAAATACAGTGACACTGCAGTTCTCAAACTCATTAGTAGGGCTGCAACTACTAGTCATCGACTATTAGAACGCAAGAACTATACAAACGAGAGGAGGCCATTCGGCCCATCAAGCTTGCTTGGGGAGAACTTAAAACGATTAGTCGACTAATCAGATTATAAAGTGCATAATTATAAAATGGCTCCTATTTAGCTACCAGCTTTTACATTTAGCATGAGGTTTTTTAAATTATGTGGTAAATAATAAAGACAAGAAAGATACTTCACTCAAACATTTTAATACAGTTTGCTGCTGATATAAATAAAACCATTGCTCTAAACAATTTAAAAAAATAGAGAACTTTTTTCTGTAAGCAACGGACAGGCACATTAGCAGCAGTAATACAGTGCAAAATATTCTGTAAACAAGTTACAACATAAGCCTATTTCAATCACAGTTTATTCATACTAAGTAATGTCAGCATTTCAACGTGATCTCGGGTCAGGCTCGCTCTCCTCTGAGAGCAGATATTCACTCTGATGGGATAGATGTTGCAGGAATGCAAAGAAAAGATCTTGCCAGGTTCAACAGTGTGGGAAAACGCCCTTCATTTTCCCTTCACCATCTGAGAGGGTCTTCCTTCTTTGATATTGCTGGCTCTGTGAAGAACATCTTAACTTCCTTTCTCGCCACTTCGATCTTTTGGGTCTCCTGGGTTTCTTCATCTTCCTCACTACCACTAACTCACAGCATTACCACGAGATACCATCATAAAATTAACTGATCTATATTCTAATGCAAGGATGAGAATTTTAACACTAGAACCGCCTTTTCCCACGCCAATGAACAAGCAAGAACTACTTCAGTGTACGTAGCCCTTTTGTTTGCGCTAAATCCACTAATGTGTTATTAGTGTTAATAACAGCAGCCAATCTAACACTCAAAAAGCTGTAATGTTCATAACAGAGTAGCTGTTCTGTCCTGAAACCGTAAAGCTGGAAAATTTGTATATTTTCTATACAAATCAATGTACGTGTTCAGGGTTGCAAACACTATCAGACTCTCATGCAAGAAATCTTACGACAAATCTATATTCCATTCAGAACTTAAAAATAGCTGCATCACTGCATTACGGCAGTTTGCAAACCCTAGAGACTACAAGGTAATAAAACTTTTACTTTCATGTAAATGTGTGTGAAGAACAGAGAACAGAAAATCTCACTCCATGCAGCTGACCAAAGTTGGCAACCCTGCATTTTATTTGAAATGAGAAGTAAAATGCAGTTTTCGACTTAAGCGGCTTCATTCATTTGCTTTGTTACTGGGACAAATACAAAACGGATGAATAAACATTTTATATGCGTCTTTTTGCATGTTTTCTAAATAAGACCGCATGCAAAACTGCCCATACCAAACAAACTGTAATAGTGATTAAAGCGATCTATTCTATTCTTTTAGTATTTGTTAAGTATTTGCTTTTATTTTATCACTATTGTGGGATTAAGATTATTGCATAAATACAAAAGCAATTAGATGAAATAAACGAAAAGAGGTTGTTCACTGAATGGTAGCAACTGGCGTACTCATGGGCAGCGTGAGTGTGATCGATGTGCTCTATTGGAAAGCGGTAGTATTGCACAGCTAGAAAGGAATGAAAACGTCTCACTCCATTTAAAAATACGCCTGGCGCGTATCAACAATTATCGACAATCAAATTTGTCGGCAACTATTTCTATTGTCGATTTTTGTCGACAATGTTGAATAATCGTTGCACCCCTACTCATTAGAACTTGAATTTCGAACCAACCAGTTCAAAAAAAAAAATGACCTAGAACTCTATCTGAATCTCAGAAGTCGAACCGTGAAAGCCGGCCTAAGAGAACTTGCACGCGTGGGGAAATGAGTCACACGGTAAGTCTCTCAGCGGAAACGGGTAACGCTTCTGTCTCAGCCTTGCATTCACTGTGATAGCATCATGCATGTTTTCACTAGCTGAATACATATACAGTACCTCGGTTCTCGAACTTAATCCGTTCTGGACTCTGGATCGAATCCTAAAAAGTTCGAGTTCTGATCAAATTTTTCCCATAAGAAATAATGGAAAACCAATTAATTGGTTCCCGGCCCCCCAAAATTACACCTAAATATTATATATATATATTTTTTTTTTTTAGCATTTAATCACAAAATGAACAGGTTAAACAAGAGCAGCATTTTTTTTCTTAATGGCTTCCAAAACGATAAAAAGATATTATGCCAACATTACCCCTGTCCTGCCCCGATCGTCCGCTCCTCCTGAGTGCCATGCCCCTGCGTTAACCTCGTGTGGGATCCCCATGTGATCAGCTATTTGTCATTAGTCCTCTTTATTAAGTCTGCATTTCAGTTTGTTTCCCCAGTCCAGTCATTGGGTGCGTTCGACTTGCTTACAGCACTGGCTTAAAGCTACGCATTCTGATCCTGACGCAATGCATTAAGGTTGGATGCATTGCGACCTCTCACCCGGCTGCACAAACTGGAACCACTTCCGTGACGACACACCTTTGCCCTTATTGGCTGAAGAGTTTAGTTACACGCATGACGTTTGTATCCCAGGCAGTTCTGATGTGTAATCTGTTATTTCTCCCAAATATCACGTAAAGCAGTGAGAACTGGTTTTCAATTTATTTAAACTTTATTTTACCAGGTAAATTAATGACATAAATGCTCTAATAGTACACGTAAGTTAGTGGTTTATTTATTGTTAGTTACTGTAATGCTGTGCTGCTTTATTTGGTTAATCGCCCAGTCTGTGAAGAAGGCATTCAAGTAAGAATTGCATTGTAGTATGACTCATTTCCTGGTGCGTACAATTTATATTAGGTCAGCGTTCACGGTTCGACTTCTGATATTCAAATTGAGTTCTTTGGTTTGTCTATATATATATATATATATATATATATATATATATATAAATAAAAGCTGCCGCGATTAGTCGACGATGTCGACGCAAAAAAAATGTCGACATCAATATCTTTAATCGACCCGTCACATTTTTTTTTATTAAGTGTTTTCTGGCTCCGTCCAACTTGAGTGTTGCCAGATTTTGTGGTTTTGGATTTTATAATTAAGGAGTGTGAGTACCTGTGGATAATATTTATCTAGGAAGCTATTTCTCATTTACGTATTCTACAGTAAGTAGCCACAACAGTTTAATACTGTGGCATCGAGCGGACCAAGGCCGACACTCGCTTACAGGGAAACATAGTCTCTAAGAAAAGAGCCAGTCTAAGTCCAGAACACGTGGACATGTTGACATTCTTACACTATAATACAGAAGTTTGACCATCAGATGGATACGGTTGTCTCTTGCACTGTAAATGTGTTGCAATTTAATTTTTTTGCTTTGAAAAAGACATGAAATTTCAGATGTTAGTTGGAATTGTGCTGCTGATGTTAAAATAAGTGCTCATTTGTTTATTTGTTGTTTGTATTTCTTGCTGGAGTTGTCCGTTTTACAAACACAGTTGTAAATTCCAGTACTTGACCACAGTATAGTCTAAACATGCTGCCCTGTTTAGGCTGTTTAATATGAAAACCCAACAGTTATACTTTGAAAAGGGATATAAAAGAAACATTTTTTTTCCAGTTAGAGATGCACTCCTTGCTGAAATGAGCCCTCATTGTTTGTTTGCAGTTATTGATGTTCAAAATATCATGAATATAGAGCTGAAGACTTTTCAAAAAAATTTTTAAGGGCTTTTACAGAAACTTTCTTAAAACCTGCACAATACTGTAAAAGATAAGACTTTTTAAATTTTTTTTGTGATACTGAAGTGCACAGTGCAATTGTTAAAATAAAGAGAATTTAAATAAAATTGATGTTTTTTACTTTTGGAGAGAAAAAAAACTATCGTTTAGACTAATCGATTAATCGATAAATGAGTCGATAGATTAATCGAAATAAAAATAGTCGATAGTGGCTGCTCTAATTTTATATATATATATATATATATATATATATACACACATACACATACATAATTTTACTTATATTTACTAGTTCAAGATCTTCATTTGTTCATCATATTCATTCATCATATTCAAGATCTTCATTTGTTCAGCAATATTCAGAATTTTTTCTTCCAATTTTGTTGGATAAAATAGAAAGCAAGTGATTTTCCCTCAGTTAAAAAAAAAAAAATTAATGTAAGGTGCAGGATTAAATGAGCATAATCAGTAAAGTGTAGTCATTAAAAAGAAGGAAAATTTACTCACGTTTCAAAGCACCTGTCCACATTATCAGACATAAGCAGCAGCATGCAGAGCTGTTCCAGAGCAATCAGCTGCATGTCCCTCTCATCCCCCTGGCCCATCTGGAGCCACTCCAGCAAGGTGTCCGGGTCTACGTCTGCCATGCTGACTGGCTGTACTCCAAATCTGGCCAAAGTCTAATCACAGCTCAAGCTGGGGACAAAAAAATCAAGACATTCACTGGTTCTCTTGCAGTTTCATGTAGACAATACCTAGGAAAAAGAAAATGAAAAGGTCAAATACACAAAAAAAACAGCTAGTTAAAACACAGTTAGGACACAGACCTGTATGACTAACCATGGCCACAACTTACTTTAAATTCAAAGAAAGTAAAATTTAAATTCAAGAATATATATAATTAAGATAATTGTTTTGGAACCCTTTTGCTTACTATGACAATGCCACATTTCTAATCCAAAAATAACTACACTTTAAAACCAAAGTACTAACATGCCACACTCCTGTGTAACTTGATTAGTTGAATTAATTTGAAAAGACTGGCATGCCATCTTCATCCTTTGTCACACCTTCATACCAACAGTATGCTCTGTTTTAAACATTTAAAGAGATTTTTATGGATGTTCTGGAAAATAAGACTCAAAACTAGTGCTGGGCAATGATTAAAATCTTTAATCGTGATTAATCAGACAAATCATGCGATTAATCGCGTTTAATCGCAATGTTATGCGCAAAATTTAATAATGAATTCAAAAGTAGTGTTGAAAGGCGGTCCCGCCTGACAGAAAT
>JAODLC010000028.1:7498200-7509815 GCA_026781145.1 Hippopotamyrus pictus | reverse complement strand
TCCTCTAATTAGTGACCTAATTAGGGAGTTGCAGCGAAAACCTGCATACACACCGGCCCTTTGCGGATAAGATTGGCCACCCCTGATTTAAAGGATGAACAACTTCCATTGTCATATGCTTAGTAACCCTTTATTAGACACCTAGCTAGTACCTGGCAGGACTCACTTATGCCTCCATAAATGCTTTGATGATGGAGTGTGTGAGCTGTGTGTTAAAGGAGCAATTCACCCTAAAACTGAAAAGAGATATGTTTTAGATGGGTTTTAGTGCTATCTATCGAGAGAGATTGCTGTTGGATTTTTCAAATGTACTTTTCTGACGCTTTAATAACCACAGAAAGAATGCCATTCACCTTCCATTATATTCAAAAGAAGTCTGACATTCCTACAGCCGATGTCTCAAAACTAGAAATCTCCCAGCAGAGGAACCTAGATTTCAGTTTTAGGGTGAACTGTCCCTTTAAGAGAAGCCTTTCTGCACACACTGATGTACTGAGCTGTGAGGTAATGCTTTTCTTTCCCATCAGCTCAAGGTGTTTTAGCCACATTAATGCTATCGGTTTGTTCATCGCAGTTTTCCTAAACTCTTCGTATTTGAAGTGCATGAAAATCCCAGAAAAATGTCTGCTATAGGTCACGTATGACACCAACTAACACACCACATACAAAATTGCTTAGATCAGGTGTCTTAGCTATTCTAATGCTTAGCCAAACTGAGAGTGAGCCTCTTGACAATGTTTATGCTATAGGTATTCAGTTCCTGTGATTGGCTGTTTGCATTAGCAAGCAAGTCTACCTACTTAACTTGCCAAAGAGTACATGTGAGGTGGAGGTTACTGAATGGGAAGCATGGCATGCAGGCGGTTTACCACTGGATCCTTGCACTCTAGACAGCCCTGGAACTTAGAGATGGAGCGTGCCAACAGAGGCTGCACAGCAGCGACCTCTGGGCCGGCCAACCGGAGGAAGACGGTGAGGATAGTGAGACGACTGATCTCATTTACACCATGAAAAACCTCTTCTTTAAAAAGAAAATGAAAGAAAAGAAAAAGGTAGAATGCTTTAAGGCAGGGTTCCTCAGTTGTGGTCCTGGAGAGCCACAATCCAACACAGTTTGCAGATCTCCCTGCTAAAACGCAACTCCCAAACCTGGTAATTAGTTGATTAAGATGTGTTTGAGCAAGGAAATCTGCAAACTGTGTTGAATTATTAAAACATAATGTATATTAGAAGATAAGTCTTACCACTTTGTAATTACAGTGACTATTAATTGGTTTACAGATTGCACTACCCCTTTCATTGACCAAATGCACAAATATCTGACTGATAAAAGGATGCAGAAGTTAAGAATCAAGGGCTGTTGCTGGAGATGCTTGATGCAGCAGGTAAAAGTAGGGGAACCCACTGAGGTATAAATAAGTGAGGTAGCATCAGGGCCAGCCGAAAAATTTTCAGCGTCCACTGTAAGATTTGATTAACCTAGTTGCCATTAGTCATCTTCCTTCCCATCATGACAAGCTGATCGGATGAGGGCCCCCCTGGTGGCCTACAGGTTCTGTCAGTTTGCTCATGCCTTTGGCTGGCCCTGAGTTAGGGCTGCTCGATTATGGCAAAAATCATAATCACGATTGTTTTGGTTGAGATCACAATTATTTAACATAATTACTCATTTACTTTGGAAATATCACACATTTACTGAACTTTCAAACAGCAGATTTCTATGAATTCTAAATAAAATTCAACTAAGAAACAAACAAAAAGGGGCTGGAAACAGGTGTGCTGGATTTATTACACAAGAAAAAGCAGAAGCATCATTACGGCACATTGTTTTGTCTTAATTACTTTGTTTTCTGTTCTAATAATCATTGGAAGCCAAAATCCTAACCGAAATTAAAATCAGTGCTACTCTGAGTGGCGTGAGGTGCTTTAAGAAGGTTCTGGGTACCTGAATCCCAGAAGTCCATCAGTGTGTTAAGAGCACAGCGGAGCAGGTGGGCCCAGGCCCCCTGGCATTTTTCTGCATGGGCCATGGGGGACAACAGCACCACCCGCAGGGCTTGCAGTGTCACAGAGACAGCCAGGGCCAGTGCTGCTCCCGGAGGCTGCAGCAGCAGCTCACGGTGAACTCCCATTAGCAGGTACAGTACGCTGGGCAGGATAGACACGCTGCCTGTGAGACGTAGGGGTGCTCAGGTCAGGTAAATAGAGGTAAACTGAGATCAGCAGACAACCATTGGGAGAATAAAGGAATAAGATGCAGTGTATATTAAGAATGAGTTCTTCATCTTACCCTCAGGAGAGCATATAGATGGAAGCTCTGAAAGGATGGTCAACGCTGCAGAGACCAACTGGTAATCACTATGTCCCAGGGCCAGGGGAGGCCTGCTTGGCACAGGGTTGCCACCAGTCAACTTGGGGCTGAGCCGGGGCAGCTTGCGCACCAGGACGCACAGGCACAGCTGCAGGGCCCCAAACACCACCGACTTTCCTGGCACCAGGCCGCCAGTATCGTGGCCCTCACCAAACTCAGGCAGAGTCTCCTTCTCTGCCGCTCCGTCGTCCACTGAATGCAAACACACAGACCGAGCGATCAGCACTGTGACAGGCTCCATATAAATTTGAATCAACTGTGAGAGCAAGGACTCTGCTAGACCAGTGTTTCTCAGTCCAGTCCTTGGGGACCCAGAGACAGGTCCGGAGCTGGGAGGGAGCAAGAACATTGATAATCGGGGGGGTCCCCAAGGACCAAGTTGGGAGACACTGCCCTAGACTCTTCATATTTCCATTTAAACACTGAGTACATTAACACAACATTTTCATTACATGTATACATATTACATGTATTTATTTACATTACATGTATTTATTTATATTACTCTGCTGGCCACAGGATTCAAACCCACAGCCTTCTGGTTGCAGATCAATAACCTACTGCACTACATGCGTTCGACAGGAGAGTCAGCGAGCATCAAGGGCCTAACAGTGATATGATCACTTTGCAGACCAAGGACTTTGAGCCCACAACCTTCCTAACCAATTGACCTAGACACCCAGCCATATTTCCCTAGAACACCTCAGTGCCAAGCTGACAGGATGACCTTTGTGCTCCCATACTGACCCTCGGCACTATGGCGCTTCTCCCTGACTCTCTCCTGCGCTGCACACACCACCTGTCTCACCAGCTCCAGCACTGCCAACTGCACTCCAGGTGACTCACGTGTCACGATCAGTCTGTGGAGGACACTCAGGAGCTCCACACTCAGAGTCTGCCAGGACATACAGGAAATGCTATTCAACCAAAAAGAAATGCGAAATCAAGCAGAAATGAGCAACAGGAATGCTGATTCACACATCATTTCTACCAAGAACAGTACAGCTTTTATTACATATGCGTTATTTTTTTCCCCAAACCAGTTCAGCACAAATCACGCCCCGCAGCCGACTTAAGCACAAACCACACCTGACAACTCTGATAAACCTCGTCCTGCAACGCTGATGAAGCCTTAAGATTGTATTCACTGGCTAACGACCTGAGACTGGTGACTGGCCACACAACACATGCGGATACAAACTGTAGCGCAAACGTTTAAAGTGGTGGTTAGCAGCAGGGCTTGAGATACATGTGACTTTTTACAATATTGGAAGTGTCTCCTACATAAGAACATAAGAAATTTACAAACGAGAGGAGGCCATGTCGTGTCCCCTCCAATATCAAACACTCCTATGCCGTTGATGATCAAGGTAAACTGACTTCAGAATTGTCACAATTATAATTGGTTCACTGAATAAAACAATGCTGGTTTTATTAGTATTTTTTCTCTCTATGATCTCACATCTTTGAACCAACAACATCCTTGAGAAGAAGGATCTGCTCTGAGAGTGATGATATAAGCCATTCAAGCTTAAGGCTACCTAGTTTGGAGTGATCGTAACATAAATCCCAAATTAAATAATGGGTTAGCCCCTATCTTTAGTATCTGAGAATATTTGAGCCAAATTAGTATTTGCTGTTAATTAAATCGAGTTATTCTTGGCCAGAGTAACCTTTGTTGGGTGGAATTGCGGCTTTCCCTCGCATCAAAGATGATCAATCCCGCTACAGTTCAGACCAGCGCTCTATTACTGTTAACCAATTAAATCAATCTTGAGGTTTCGCCAAAGCTGCAGGGTGTGGTTTATCATAATGACCAGGCATGGTTTGCGCCTTAGTTGGTTGCAGGGTGTGATTTGCGCTGAAATGGTGTCTCACATACCAATCTTTTACTATCCTGCCACTGCCTGTTTTCATTGATTGTTAGCTCTGTAAGTCTGCTTACTCACTCTGATTCATGCAAGGGCGTAGATTTAGGTATGGATGGTAGAGACATGTCCCTACCAACAGTATGTGAGTACCATGTGCGTTTAGAGGTGTGGGGGATTCGGGACTGATTTGGTCATTACCGATTTTGAAAAATAACCTACACCCAAGGATTGAAGGGTGATGTTAATGGCTAATCGTGTTCATCTGTGATGTCGACTGGAGAGTATTACACCTATGCATAAATAAAGGCTTTCTCTGCAGTGGATTTTTCATGTGACTCATTTGCCCTACTACTGATGTTGCTTGGCCCAGTTATGAACTAATATCTGTAAATGGTCTGATCCTTACATCCTCACAATACAGAAAATATTAGTGCAAAAAATATACATAATAAAACCCCACTGCCAGCCAGTCTGCTGGTCTTTGCAAAAGATTAGATGATTCTTAAATTTAATTTAATGTAACTGTAAAGGGGGGCTGTTGAAATGACAGCATTGTATTCCCTGGACAGCCCCATCACTTGCTCCTCCCATATAATCCCTACTCCCCCCACAGTATTGGACAGATCAACTGGAAATATGAAAGCCAATAAATGTGCTTTTTTACCCAGAAGTCCTAAGTATAACATGCAACTCTGAAACTACACCTATTGTTTTATTGCACATTCCACATTACATCTTTCCCCATCGATTAGGTGGTTACCTGTATTTCTTTGTGTATGTCCATGTATTAAAATTGGGGCTGTCACTATCGATTATAACAATAATTGAATAATCTACCAATTAATCTGACAATTCGTCGAGTAATTGTTAATGTTCATTGTCTGTACTGAAGCAATTCTCCTCCGGGATCAATAAAGTTTTTCTGATTCTAATTTATAATATAATATAACATAATATAATACATTGCGTTTGGCTCAAGGCAGAAAGCAACCAACCATTGCAGGGTCATACATATGGTCAATTTAAGGCATTTAAGTTGCATATTTCTGGACAGTGGAAACCAGAGACTGCCACAATGCCACACCCACACAGGATGAACATGCAAGCTGTGTCCGAATTCAGGGGCTGTAATGGTGTTTAATTAGTCTCAAAACTCACGCACATAAAAATTTTGCTTGTGTATGTGCTCGCAAGCAGAAAAGCCATCCTCACTACATGCTCGCATCTGCACAACACTTGCTCGTTCGACAGGTTGAATTTTGAGACTTTGAAGCCGGGAACAGTGGCTGATTTCTCCACTGTGGTGATTGGTCATTTTGAATCCCATGATTGACTGTTTGATTTGGAAGAAGATGAAGATGATGATCACTGACCAGTCGATGAGAGAACAACCAGGTTTATGATCTGTCATTATGTTGGAACAAGGAAGTCTTATATTTTTCAGAGATCCTATTTTAATATTGCACATTCAAGATGGTAATTGGACTCATACATATATGATTCAGAATGTAATACTTAATGATTTGTTGATACCGGCTGATAAACACACCAACGTGAATAAGGGGAGTACTGGCACTATTTTTCCCCATGTCACATATACATACACATTTTAACAAAAAAATAGGCTTTCAAAACAGGCCCCTCACAAAACAAAAACATTAGTAAATATTGATGTTCACAGCATCAATTTGTTGACTCAAAGGGAGAATTGTTTGCCAAGCTATTCATTTATAACACATAATAATCATATACTTTAAAATGTAATATATGTATAATAATATATATTATACATGTGTACTTTTACATGCGAGTATATTTTGCATTTTTATACTTCTATTTACTGTCTCTTTATGTCTGCATACTTGACTGTACTTGTGTTCTTGTGAATCTGTTTTATGTCATCTTCCATTGCCAAAGAACAGTTCCAATACTAAGAACACAAGTTCAGAGGACAGTAAAAATCCCCTGATGTTGGTCTTGCTCCACCCCAAATATCAAAGATACATCAGTTGCATCCTCACTGAATGAGACCAATCCCATGATACACTGCACCCCATGTTTGCTCTTTGAAGGCAAGATAGCAAGACCAGTCTTGCAAAGACCACAAGTACGGTCTTTGCATTCTTAGTATTGAGATTCACCTCAGGACTCACAAAGTGCCGCTTCTACCACCTAACTGGGACATACCCACTCTGCACAATGAATCTTGGGATATGTTGGGTTGCGAAGGATCCATCAGGTGCATGCTTTGCGACTCAGGGAAAGGACAGATATCTAGATTGGATTTGAAGAAGCCTTTGAAATGGGACAACTATGTCGCACTGCTGTGACACATTTGGACTTCAAATGTAGCCTTTGAAGGACACAGAATCTGAATATGGAGACAGCCAGTGGCAAACTCCATACACACAAAGCAGTGATGGGTAGCGACAGGGCTACCTGATGCACCATTGTGCCACCCTAACAGGTTTGTATGATGTGCAATGTTAATATCAACATCACTTTTCATGGACTTGCAGTTGTCACGTCACATGGACCACAATAGTCTGCAGGGTTCAAACCATTAATATGTTGCACTAAAACATTTTTGGTCAGTCAAAGAAAAGAAAATGTAGCAAGCTTTGAAATTCTAACGAGAGATCCTTTTCAAAATTATCCAGTACAGTGGTACCTCAGAACTCGAATTTAATCCGTTCAGAACTCTGGATCGAATACTAAAAAGTTCGAGTTGTGATCAAATTTTTCCCATAAGAAATAATGGAAAACCAATTCATTGGTTCCCGGCCACAAAAAAATTACACCTAAATATGTTTTTTTTAGCATTTAAACACAAAATGATCCGGATAAAACAAGAAGAGCATATACTGTACTATACTGTGGCCAGTACATCCCTGACTGTAATGTTTCACTACTCGTCCAGTCTGTGAAGAAGGCATTCAAGTAAGAATTGCATTGTAGTATGACTCCCTGACTTCCTGGCGCGTACAATTTATATTAGGTCAGCGTTCATGGTTCGACTTCTGATATTCAGAGTTCTAGGTCAAACTGGTTTGTTCGACTTTCATAAAATTCGAGTTCTAGTGAGTTTGAGAACTGAGGTATCACTGTGTTTAAGTTCTGCTTTGCAATACTTACAGATGACTGCATTTTCATACACTTTTAAAGTGCAGTACTTCCACACACACTTTCCCTCTTTATTTTTACCTTCATCTCCTTTCTGCCATATTGCCGAGTAATAGATTAGGAAAATTTTAATCTATACTTTTTACTAAGCAAGTTTAATTGTGTAATTGTGAAAGCTCTTATTAAAATACCATTTATATTGTTTATATTTTTAAGGGTCTAAATATTTCAATTTTATTTATTTCTCTTGCACTACGACCAACATCTTCCATGATATACCAGTAAGAACTTTAAAAGACACACTAAAGCTGGCAGCATACTTCAGATAAAATCGAAAGAATCAACATCACATTGGCTATAGGATGTCGTATAATGCGTAGTCACTGTGGTTATCAGCCATTTTAGTGCACTGCCTGTGCAAGGCCTTGAGACAAACTTTTTCATAATTTTTTATCCCAACCACTGTGCACACTTGATTGAATGTGATGCCGCAGGGTTGGACGGCAGGACTAATTATGCACTTAGCGTGCTTTGCACTGCACCGCTTGTTAAATAATGTAAATTAATATGTTTATTTGTGTCGGTGCTGCTGCTAGTATTAAACCAGCAGGGACTGTTAATAAAGAAAGCATCTTTCATTTTAAAACAGCTATCATCTTTATAAAAAACACTCACACACTAGCCGTTTTATGTTTATTTGCATTCTGTATGTGGGTCTGCTGCATTGAAAACATTCTGCGCTCTCTAGAGTTTTGGAGTGACATAGAACCAACAAGGTGGCAGCGTCGTTTTAAGTATGTGAAAGATTGTTCTCGCTGACGAGTTCGATTTTGTGTCTGTAAATTTAATCAGTTTTGGTTTGTCACCTACACAATGTCTCAACAAAGTTTGAAAAAGATCTATGAAACAGTTTTTGAGTTATTGGCTTAACAAGCAAAACATCTGCGGCAGCGGACCAGTCCCAAAAACATACAAATTCCTCATCCAGGGAATACAATGACAGCAAAATGATCCTCAGCAGGTGATTCGACTGGTGTTTGTTACTCAAAAATAAATAAATTAATAAATAAATATATAAATAAGGAAACAGAATATATAATGACAATTTGTTTCCTGTATGCTGACCACGAAATGATGCTTTATTTGTACCAGTACACTGGAATGCTTTAGTTTTTACACATACAGGTGAGAGTAAAGCTTGGGGATCCAGGCGCAGGGTCAGGAATATATCCAGCGCCTCATATATATATACACATATAATATATCCATTTCGCAGGGGATTAATGACCTTGCTCAAGGGCCCAATGATAATGTTACTGTTCTGCCAAACATGGGATTGGAACCGACAACCTTCCGATCATAGGCACAGAAGCCTAATCAGCTGAACCGCACACCACACCCAAGTACAATTTCATTAATATAATGCATTAATAAAATGCACAAGTTTTAAGCATTGATTTTTCCCGTTTTCGCCCAGTCTTGAATACATTCTTACTCCAATCACCAGCTTCCCTCATCATGTGGAGGTTGTGTCACATGCAGCACCTCCAGCGTCCCTGCTGCTAGTTACCTGTCCTTTCACTGTATGGGTGTTGGCTTCCACTCAGTGATGTAACAAACTTGGAATAAAGTAGGAGTCATAAAATGCTACCCAGAGCTAAGAATACCCAGTTCAGAGTAGAAATTGTTGTGCAATGATGACAGGAAGAGGAAATCAGCTGTCTAATATTCCTAAAGAATGAATCCAAAAATATAAAATCTTAAGGCAAATAGACAAGGTGAACCTGGCTGCCTATTTCTAACTGTTTTTGCAACTTTTAAGGAATGCAAAGCTGTTACCCGTTTGAGGGCTCTGGATTGGGAAGAAGTCACAATTTTATGCTCATTAGAACAGGTGGACGGTGCTTCTTAATTTTCTTCCAGAAAACCTAGTTTCATATAAATGGTGGTCTTTATTTTAAAGGAAGATGTAAATCTGCTGAAAAAACTTATGGACCAATGCAATTCATTTATTACTCATGGGAATCAAAGCATTCTTAAACCCCTGTTAATTATAAGTAGTTGCAGTTCAGATTACTGAGTGAAATACCTGATCATTTCCAATTTTGGACCTTGGCCAGGGTACATCAAAGAGGGCATGCAGGGTGTGCAAACAGTAAGTAATATTCTCCATTTGGGAGTCAGAATGAGGTGAGCACAGAAACTCCATGCTGATTCCTAGGAAGAGACATAAAATGGCCAGTCAGCAGAGACATATTAAACCTCACAAATAAAAAAAGGTTTGACAGACCATTTTCAACAACTGCCAGGATGACAAATAGGACCACCCATTTTCAGTACTTGCTTGTATTATTCAGGGTTGTGGGGGGTGCAAGGCAGGGAAGAACCCAGGATGGGGTATCAACCCATCTCAGGGCACACTCACACATGCACACCTATGGGCAATTTGGTAACTCCAATCAGTCTCAGCATGTTTTAAACTATGGGGGTAAACCCCACAACAACCCAGGGAGAACATGGAGCCCACTCATGGAACACTCATGGAGCCATGGCAGAGACTTGAACCCCAGACCCAGAGGTTTGAGGTAACAGTGCAAACCACTGGACCACTGTATCACCCCAGAGAAATGGATTTAGAGGGAAAAAATGCCAAAGGAGGAGAGCTCTGACCCAGGATCAGGTAGAAGCGCTCAGCATTGATGTCCTCGGGAGACTTGATGCTAGACAGTGAGGTGGACTGGCCCATTGAGGTTGGGGTGACAGGTCTGGACAGGTTTGCGGGGCCCTCGTCCAGCACAATGAAGCCCATGCTGTTCAGCCAGAGTGCCGTGGCATGGAGAATCGCTGCCCAGGAGCTGCAGTAATGCCGCCTGGCCTGCTCAGCCGTCTCCGCCGTATAAAACGTGCCCCCTGAAAAACAGAGGTGAGACATGACCTGTACCTAAAGACCACTGACCTGAGGCGCCAGCTTCACCCCGAAGAGGGTTCTGACCTGTGGCCGGGAGCTGCACTGCATACTCGTGGGGCAGGTTCAGTAGGGCATGGTCCTGCAGGGCAGCGAGCCATAGCCGGCTCAGCATGCTCAGGTCGGCCTGCACCAGCCTCAGCAGCCCAGTACCTGCTGGGGCCATTGGTGGCTCAGCACTGGGGTCAGAAGGTTGCAGAAGTCGAGCTGGCTTCTCATCCTGATTAGGACTCTGAACTGCTACTATATACACCTGAAAAAGCGGAGCCAGGGATAATAGTGAAAGAGTGAAATAGAGAGCCAGTGATAATATGCCACGACATTGAAGAAAGCCTTTAATTATTTACAATATCATTAAATTTGTCCAACCCATCAATCTCCAAAAATTGAAAGAATTTAATTCCAAATCACTGCAGAATAGTATCAGCCCTCTGCTAAAAATAGTTTATAGCTTAAACTTTTTGCTAATCATAAAAACTATTTAAGAAGGACACCTAGGAAAAATCATGTCCTATACAGCTGGAGACAACATTCTGAAATATTTATTCAGAGCTAGGTAACTCAGATTGGCTTGTATTGATTTTCTGCATCACATTCTTTCCTGGACCTGGGCCATGCAGAACTATAAACTGAGCCAAGTGAATGACGCACTCATACATAAATCGTCTGCGTTCCGGGTTGTGCTCTTTCTTATGCAAATGACTCATAAGTCGTCTTTAATTTGGCACATCCTTAGGAATTCAGGGCTCCCTGCCAAGCCAGCGACTCTCTAGCCAGAAACCTGCACTGCTGTCCATCATAACGATATACAAAACACAAAGACAATCAGTACTGTCATGGAAAATAGCATGCTAAAGCAATAATTTCACACCAATTCTTGAATGCAGGTACTCCCATCTAACAAAAATATCTTTCCCTTAAACGGCATTGAGGTGGGGAAAAGCAGCATTCATCAGAAATTAAATGAGGGGCCTCTGCTGCAGTCGTAACCTTAAATATTTAGCTAAAATTAATGTCCAGGTCCTGATCAGCTCCATCAGAATAAATCTTGTGGAAATTCATTTTGCACTCGCCTTAAAAGATGCACTTTAAGATATGCAAAATTTACAGATTACATGTTGAGTAATGCACCATAACTTTATCATGTCCTATAATATTTTTTTTAAAACCTGTAAATTGTATATATCTAATATATACGTCTGCAGGTGCACACACACACACACACACACACACACACACGTTGGTCTTCCTATCTAAATGGGGACCGTCCATTCATTTCTATGGG
>JAODLC010000028.1:7455894-7476850 GCA_026781145.1 Hippopotamyrus pictus | reverse complement strand
GCCACAAACAGGAAGTTAATATCACCAACCATTCCCATTTTATTAAGGTGTATCCATATAAATGGCCCACCCTGTATTGTTTGGCTTGTATTATTTTTGTTGTGTCCTCACTTTGTTTAAAAAAGAAGTTTCAGTGTTTGTTTTTTTAAGCCCATCCTCAGAAGAAAACAGTATATTTGCACAAGCTAATAGAGCTTTAAGATATTTATTTTACAATGTTAATGGCCTTTTCTATTTATTAGGTTTAGTCTTGCATTGTATTGTTTGGCTTTTAATTTTTTTTGTTGGTGTTCAGACTTCTATTTTTTTTAAAAAAGAAAAGTTCCTTTGATTTTTCCCCCTGTAGTAACGAAAATAGTATCGAGTATCGAGCACCATCCTTAGTATCAGTATCGAATTTGAAACTTCAGTATCATGACAAGCCTACATTCTGTGCAACAATATTTTTAGTAGCTACTAAGTACAACATAACTTTTGTAGCAGTGGTGCAACAGACAAAGAGCGCAAGCTAGTTTAAAACCCACTTAGTGATTTAAGCTACACTTTACATTCAACCTTACAAGTGAAAATGCTGTGTGCCCATCATTGTCTGCATACTCGCCATCCATTATAAATGTCGTTTTTAACCAGTTGAAAGCATGCCACTTAATCACGACCTGAGAACCAGCTCCCTGTCAGCACTGGCACAACACTAGTGGAAAAGATCTACAAAGCAGTCAAAGAAAATTATGTCTAAACAAACTTCATGTTGGTGTAAAACTAATATATTATGCCTGTCAAAATGTGCTGGCACATAAAATTAAATAGTTGTGTAACTTATTGTTTAAGTTAACTAAATTCATTAATTAAGCTGGTGGAGAGAAATGTAAACGGATATATAGACTTGCCGGGGTGCCCCTGAGCAGAGGCTTAGGAACTGAAGTGATGTTCATCTAGCCATTCAACAAGATATCAGTAAGTTTTTGAAACACTGAAGAAATTCTTCCTGTTTTTATCGTGTTACTGTAATTTGCGTATATTCAAATGTTTAACTGTGTTTTTTTTTCCTGAGCAAATATGCACTTCCTGCCCTGATAAAGTGCTTTCAATATTTTGCACACTACTGTATAAGCTTTCATACATAATACTAGCTGTTGGGCTTTGTTTATCATTGTTATTGTTTGAACATGGGTGTATTGAGCACCGATGAGCAGGGCTGTTCCTGGGCTGGGCTCTGATCACTGACAGGGATGTACCTTGCAGGTCAGGCCCCAGAGTGGTGATGAGAGCATTGAGACAGCGGCCCAGGCTTTGCAGGACCTCCACCTGGGCAGTGGGCACTGTCAGCAGCAGCCGCAGCACCAGGTTGAATGTGGGCTCCACGTGGGCATGGCTCATTGCGCCAGCACAGTCAATGAGTAAGGAGAGGGAATGCAGAGCCCACACCTGCCCGAGACAAAAAGGCAGCAGATCACTGCATAAGAACCATGTATTTCAACAAACACATCACAAATTAAGCAACATTGAACAAACCGATGACCAGTTACCACCAAGGTTTCATAGATCTTCCAAACTCCTGAATTTTGTATCATAGAAAAATGTATACAGGGTACACAACAATACTGATCGCTATACAGATTATAAAAGAATTAATTGAATAGTAAAGGGTTTTACCTGAACCTCAGGTGCGGTGCTGTCCTGAGAGAGTGTAAAGAGAATCCCCACACAGGCACTAAGGTGCTGGGGGGAGCTGACCCCACCCATGTAGCGGTACAGGGAGCCTAACGCCAACGTGTGGCCCGAACGTGACGCCGCATCCCTCACCAACTTCAGTCTAGAGCCCGGAAAGAAAGGGCTTAGTGTACAACCTCACCGAATCAGCAGCTTCCTCAGAGTTTTACTCCAAGATAAGAAATCTGAGGCAACCAATTATTTCAGCTAATACTGTCAGTGTATGTTCTTATATGTCCTTATATCTCTTGAAATTCCTAGCAGAATCAGTTGAATCGCTGATCAAGGCAACACGTACTACATAAGACTAATTAATAAAGCCTCAAGTAACAAATGCGAGCAGCCCACAGCTCTGCCTGACACCCTGTCTCCCTGTCTGTCTGTCTCCCTGTCTGCGTGCCCTACCTGCCTGCCTACAGTACTCACTTGTCGAAGTTGATCTGCGTTATAGACACAGTGAAGGCGGCATCATCGGCAGTCTGCACCAGCCTGGCCAGTCCCTCGGCAGCTGCACAGCGCAGAGGCTCACTGCCACTCTCTAGTGCCCCCAGTAGGAGTCTCAGGGCCAGTTTGCGGGCGTCCTCTGGTAGCAACCCTCTCTGCCCAGAGCCCAGACACTGCAGATGGGAAGAGGGAGACAGATTTCCTAGCACACCAAGTAAAAGATGTTTTCACTCCCAACTGTCTCCAGCCTGAACTTGCAGCAGTCATAAAGTTGCTTCTGGTCCTTTCCTGCAGCAGCTTACCAGTGCTATTGAAAGCGAAAGACCCAGTCTTTAAGTTCAGTAATAAATGTAGACTTATTACAATCAGGCTGACTTCAGTTAAAAGACGCACAAAAAGCTAGAGATGACAGACCAGGCACCATGGATCTCTGTATGACACAGGGCAGATAAAATCAGGTTATAATGAGATTTGGTGCAGCATGAAATTAACCAGACAGCCCTGTCATTTGGTCCGGGCATCAAAGACGCATTTGCCCCATGCCCACTTGTACAATTTTGAGAACTATTTGATGAATAACCTGAAAATGTGAAAGTGAAATACAATTGCTAGAATGGCTGGATGGAGTACCTGGAAAAAGCATTTGGTGTGGACCGGTGATACAGTGACTATAAAAAGTATTCACCCCCTTCGATGTTTTAACCCTTTTATTGCTTTTAGAAATCAATCATGATCAACATAATTTGACTTTTTTGACAAAAAAAAAATGACAAAACCCCTTTAATGTCAAAGTGAAAACTGATTTCTACAAAATAATGACAATAAAATAAAAATCTGTTTCATAAAATAAGTGATTGCACCCCCTTTAAAGTGACTGACCTAATTCAACAGAGGTCCAGCCAACTGCTGCTGCTAGTCTCACAATTAGTGGAATGGAGATCATCTGAGTGCAGTGACTGTGTCTCAAGTGATTGTAGTATAAAGACACCTGTGTCTGGAAGGTCCATTCACTGGTTAATCAGTATTCCTGGCTACCATTAATTACACTATGAAGACAAAAGAACACTCCAAACAAATCAGAGAAAAGGTTACTGAAAAGTATAAATCAGGGGCTGGATACAAAAAAATTTCAAAGGCACTGAACATCCCCTGGAGTTCAGTTAAATCCATCATCAAGAATTGGAAGGAATATGGCACATGTGTAAATCTGCCTAGATCAGGCCGTCCTCACAAACTGAGTGATTGTGCAAGAAGGAGACTAGTGAGAGAGGCCACCAGGACACCTATGACTACTCTGAAGGAGTTATAAGCTTCAGCAGCTGAGATGGGAGAGACTCTGCATACAACAACTTGTGCCTGGGTTTTTCACCAGTCAAGGCTTTATGGGAAAGTGGCAATGAGAAAGCCACTATTGAAGAAAACTCATATTAAGTCTTGACTAGAGTTTGCCAAAAGGCATATTGGAGACTCCATGGTCAAGTGGAAGAAAGTTCTTTGGTCTGATGAGACCAAAATGGAGCTTTTTGGTCATCAGACAAGATGCTATGTTTGGCAGACATCAAACACTGCACATCACCACAAACACCACAAAATACTGTGAAGCATGGTGGTGGCAGCATCATGCTGTGGGGATGCTTCTTGGCAGTAGGCCCTGGAAGGCTTGTAAAAGTAGAAGGTAAAATGAATGCAGCAAAATATAGGGAAATCCTGGAGCACAATTTGATTCCATCTGCAAGAGAACTACGGCCTGGGAGAAGATTTATTTTCCAACAAGATAATGACCTGAAGCATACAGCTAAAGCTACACAGAAATGGTTTGAAGACAAGGTAGATGTTCTGGAGCGGCCGATTCAAAGCCCAGACCTCAATCCGATAGAGAATTTGTGGATGGACAGAGCTTGAACAGTTTTGCAAGGAAGAATGGTGTAAAATTGCAGTGTCCAGATGTGCAAGCCTGATTGAGACCTATCCACACAGACTCCATGCTGTGATTGCAGCCAAAGGTGCTGCTAAATACTGTCTTGAAGGGGGTGAATATGTACAGTATGCAATCAGTTATTTTATGTTACATATTTTTAATTGTCATTATTTTGTAGAAATCAGTTTTCACTTTGACATTACAGGGATTTTTGTAATTTTTTTTTTTTTGTCAAGAAAGCCAAAGTAGATCATGATTGATTTATAAAACCAATAAAAGGATAAACATCCAAGGGGTGGAAACTTTTTTAGGCACTGTAAAACCATATGTTGTTTGTTTATTACACAAGCTATGAAGGTTCATTACCAAGTAGGAAATAGGGGCAAAGACTGAAGCTGAGATAATCATGAAACTGGCCCATAAGAGCTCCTTAAAAACCTCTCTTTAGTAGAACCAAAAGTACAAGCCGTAAAATGATAGGCATTCGAAACATAACGCTGTTGTAAATATGAAGGGTAAGCAGAGAAGGGGGGAATAAGAGAAAGGCAGCAAGAGGCAGGCAGGTTACCTTCAGGCCACAGCACAGAGCAGATACCATGTGAATGTGTGCATTCTGCTGACGAGATGCCTTCAGCTGTTTGAGGGACTCCGAGAACTGATCCAGAATCTGGGTGCTGAAAGAAACAGCAGAGCAATATCAAAGCCATATACTGTGCAATTAGTCTTTAATTTTAAAATGATAGATAACTAGATTTGGTGCTGTCGGAAAAGACAGCATTGTGATCACAGTCCTGTCACCTGCTCTGCCCATCTAATCCGTAGTCCTCACACACTCACCAACCAGTACAATTTCTTGAAGTACTGGATGGATTACCTGAAATGTAAGAGTTAATTAATATGTATTTACCTGATTGCTCCTAGTCCTTGTGATTTGTAGGTCTGAAGGTATACTTATTAATTTATTGCACATTTAATTTACATGATGACAATTTACAGAATCTTTCCCCACCAATTAGGTGATTACTTATATTCCTTTGTGTATGCTTTAATGCCCATGTTTGAAAATCTCATTTTTATTATTTATATGTTTAAATATTAATATTCTGTTGATTTCTTTTTTGCACTATGACCATACCTTTCTGTGAAATAACAGTGAAGACTAATAGATACACTAATAATCTGTAGGGCCCACAGATAGTTATCTATTTATATTTTTTCCCCAAGCAGATGATACACAATCATATGAAATAATTAAGACAAAAAATATATATTTTTTTTCCTTAAGAAATATCATCATATAAATATTAAATCATCTTTCAAATTATATCTGTAGATAAAAGTGATGTAATTGCATCACCTATGCAGAAACAAGAAAATTCACTTATTTAACAAAAGAAATTAGTCCTCTGATACGATGAAGAATTCATAGTAGATTCTATGACGGTGAGCTGGCCTGGTCCTGCTGCAGCAAAGCAGCCCCAAACCATGACATTTCCACCCCTATGTTTCAAAGTTGGTATGAGGTTCTTTTGCTCAAAAGTTGTGTTTGGTTTACACCAAGCATGTCCTCTGTTACTGTGTCCAGATAATCCAGTTTTAGATTAATCTGTCCAAAGCATGTTGTTCCAAAAGTCCTGTGATGACATTTTAGTATTGTTAGAGACTTCTTTCAGCATCTGGTGCTCTGCTGTTGGGCTTAACTTGCTAGGCTGGCCTGGCCTGACCTGGCCAAATTTGCAGTTGTGTTAAATATTCTCCACTTGTAAATTATTTTTCAAATTCCCTTAAGATATTTTTATATCCCTTCCCAGACTCATATGCACGTACAATCTTCTTTCTGAAGGCCTCTGAGAGCTCTTTGGATCACACCATGGTAATACCTCTCACTTCAACAATAAAGAGCAAACCAAACTAAATGTCTGTGGTGCACCTGAATCTAATTGTAGGCATTTTAAATATTAATGAATGTGAGTGGAAACTAGCATCGTAATTCTAATACAGTGCACAATAGCGACTGGTCGGAGAGCTGGTTGTAAGTCCGGGCGGTCGTTAAACAGGTGTAATGCTAAACCAATAAACCACTACAAAAATTAGCAGAAACTATCAATAACCACTAACCTCTAACTTGTATTAAATGAATTTAGCTACAGTTTCATTATGTCTCTGATACCCTTATAACACACCTAGAGAGCTAAAATTTTAACCCGTTTAACACTTAAGTACCATCTGTCAACTTGAGTGATTACCAGGCAATATTTAGGACTATCAAGCAGTCTCCAGAATAAATCTGCATTGAAATTTTTTTGTATGACATTCCATTTCTGAGATATAAGCTTTTGTCAGAACTGAGTACTGTACTTGGTAATAACATATATATATATGCATAAAGACCCTATATATATATATAAAATTGTATCTCTCCATTCCAAATTTATTCTCCTATATTTTAATGGTGAAAAACTACTGGGACATGAAGAGGGTGAAAACTCTAACAGCAAAGGTAACTATAAATGTGCTTTGTTGCTTTGACAATATTTTGGATTTTGTTGTATGATTGTGTGGCAATATAATACAGGACAGAACAGTAATGTAAAACTGTGCAGTCTAATAATTAAAATTAAAGGATATTTCATTAAAAAAAAAAAAAAAAACAAATACCTGATATGCAGATATATAAATGGAAACTATTATGTCTTTTCCACTAGTGCCGTGCTGGTGCTCACTGGAAGCTGGTTCTCAGGTGGTGCTTAAGTGGCATCACCTGAGAACTAGTCCACACCTCTACTGGTTAAAAGTATCATTTATAACAGACAGTGAGTACACAGATAATGATGGGCATGTAACATTTATGAGTTTATAATTGCAACAATTTTCTGGGAGAAACTGCATTTTCTGGAAAAATTCCACGGGTGCCGATAATTTTGGCCATAACTAAGTTAGCATGAGTGGTAACATTTTTTTTTTATCATGAAACATGAACTAGCTAGATTACAAAGCATTTCTACTTATTTAATTAATATGTATAAGTGTCACGCCCGGCTCCGTACGATCCTCCTGTGTGCCACGCCCCCTCATTACCTAGTGTTCCTACCGGATTGTTCTCACCTGTCTCTTGTTCATACCTCCTAGTCCAGTGTATTTAGTCCGCGTCTGAGTCAGTATTCCCCAGTCCGGTCATTGACGTTGTCTTTCGTATGATCCTGTCTGCTCCAAATAAACCCCGTTTGGCTGCATTTACGGCTTGCCTCGCCTGCTTCCCGGCTCGCTCGCCCGCCACATACAACAATAAGTAATTACTTGCTGAATTTTGCTGTGGAGATTTTGCAGATGTACGTCACCCGCTATATCCAACAAAGCCGTTGATTAATCATAATAGTCCCTGGATTCAATCGGACGCAGTTCCCCCAAAACTTCAGTTTCACCAGAGTCATTAGACTACATATGTCCCCGTCTCAAACATATCACTGGGAGGGGAAGCACTGAGTTTCAATTATGTAAGGAAATTCAGAAAGGATGGAGCATGATTACCAACACTGAATATGCAATAGTGGGACACTTTTAAACCGTTTTCAATCTGGGCCACATTGTGAGAGGTCATTTTTGTGGTTGTGGTAGTCTTTTTTTAAATGTTATTTTATTTTGTTAATAATTTGCTTCATACATGAAGCTTGCTTTTTGCAGCTCTACTTTAACATCTGCATGCTTTTAGCAAACACTAAAAACCACACAAATCATCAAACACTGGAGATCACAAATGCAGCTCTGCTGAAGTTGACAGCGTAGTGTAGCCCTCCCCCCACATAAACACAAACATAACAACTGCACAGGTTCACAGATTCAGACTGACTATTGTGCTGGAGCCAATCTGTCAAGCACAGCACCAGGTATACAGAACTGGAAAAGAGCGGAATCCATTGCAAATTAAGCACAAGTTCAGCACTATCACCCACATTGCATTGGTGGAAAGGCAATATTAAAATTCCAATTCATGTTGACTGAAGAATTAAATCACATCAATCAGCCTTTTCATAATCTCATAGTTTTTCCTCACTGTGTTGTTGTGTTTGGCTAACTAGAGACGCACACATTCATCAATCAAACTATCAATCTTGACAAGCATTGCAAATTTGCCAGCAAATTTCACTTTGCCTCAAGCAGGGGGCGCTGGCAGTGAAGCTTGCCTAGGACGCCACACCAGCTAGGATCCGGTACTGCACTGACCTTCACGTTTATAAAGACACTTAACTGCATGATTAAGCTGACATCCTTTTCCGCAATAAAAACTGAACAAATATGAATGTTCTTATTCACAGTTTATATGCAGGATTAGCTACAATCAACAAGAACAATATTTACAAACTAATGTATTTTCACCTGTTGGATCTTTCTTTTAAAATATACCAATTCCTTAATCACAAAGGTCCAGGTACAGGCCCAAATCTTCACCCACATGATGTGCCAGCGGCATTTGGAAAGGATTGGCCAAATAAGTTTTCATTTATCATGTTGACAAGATCAAGTCCCCAACCTGCCCCTTTCTGCCATCACTGTACACTGCTGCTTCAGTTTTGGGCCCGTCTCAAAATCTAGTCGGTTCCAGATCAGCACCCATAAAATGCCTCCGCAAAGTTTGATCAAAAAAAGGTGGATTATCATCAAATGTCAAAATTGCCCTTTTTTGCTATCACTATGCAGCACTGTTTCAATTTTGGGACGATCTGTCTCAAAATGTAAAACAGCTTTAGTTCCTCAACCATACTATGATTGGGAAAAGTTTGAAAAGGATCCATCAAAGGATTTTTGACATCACTTTGCATACCAAAGTATCTGTGGCAGGGGCAGAGTACAGAGTAAAACCATATATATTTCCCGTAGTCCAGGGAATACAATTAGAGCCTGCAGGAGCACAGCTGGTGTGGAATTTGCCATCCTGATCACAGTAAAGATAAATCCTAGTCTGATCAATAAAATTATGGAAAAAGTTAACACAAGCATAAAAACTTGAAAATTGCTCAAATGAATCTAAAATATTTTTTTAAGAACAAAACTGTTTTCCTTAAAGATGATACGTTTTACAGAAGCATGTCCAGAACGAAAAGAGTACCTTTGGGCACCAGCCATGTGGGGAAAAAGGAGCCCGAAGAGCTGCACCGTTGCCTGACTGAGGCGGCACGACGGGGGTAATGGCAGGGGGATATCCAGGGACTGCTGGTGGATGGTGAAGGGGTCATGCTCCAGGCTGCCTGCTCCCGCACCACTGCCACTGTGTAGCTGGGGGCAAGACACAGCAAATCATGGAGACAGCACACCTATCCAGTTAACCACTCATGGAAAAAATATCAGCATCAATTAAACATGTTAGAAATATCTGATCTAATTTCACAAGCCATATGTAACACGTGTCAGTCATGCTGTCAATGGATGATCCATGCTGGTTAGATAACCCCTACTAAACAGCAAACAGGATATTGAAAGTCACAAATGATGGTGCCATGGTGAGGCACTTGTGAAAAACCAAGTTCTTGGTGTATTTCCAGCATCTTTTGCATGATGAACTGAAACTGACAGAGCCCATGGAAAAATGTCCATGGGGGAGAAATCATCTGGTACTAGTTATATATCTTCCACAGTTATAAACTGCCAGAGAGAGCGGATCATGGCAGACGGGTGGTGAGCGAGTGAGTAATAGCTAAGAAACACCTGCTCCTCTATGAAGAGATGGTCAGTGTCAGACGAGGCCAGGCCCAGCAGGGGTGCGTCGCTGGCGTGACAGAATGACAACAGCAGCGTTTGCCCTGTGCACGCTGGGCTCTCTAAGCTGGTCAGGTCACTCAGCAGCTGCTTCACCAAAATGCCGAAGCTCTCTGAGAATGGAGCAGAAAGTCAGTGCCGCAAGCAGCCAGGAAGACAGGGCACCAGTGAGAGCTGTCTGTCCATCCATCAACCGCATATCTGGCAGGGTTGCAGGGCGGTGTGGAGCCTGTCCCAGGCAGGACAGGGCGAGGGGGACAGTGGGAGCAAACAGCCATAACAAAGCATATAAAAAACACAGGACATGAAATAACAGTGTATAGCATCTCTAAGCTTTTATTCTTCTAATGAATGTGCTGAGTAAACTGTAGTTAATAGTCATACCCATGTATTTGTAAATTCTAACCAGGGTGAGAATTTGAGCAAACCCACTGTTGCTTAAACCCCAGATGTGCTCTGCTACAGCCAATCAGACATTAAAGATGCTCCTTAGCGTGCACACAGGTCCAACACATTCAGACCATGACAGAAGCCTTAACCCACAGTGTTTACATGGTTTTCCAAAAGCCAAAGCACCATGTCTGCAAACTGGAATTCTGCTAAAGCTGGAAAGGCAAATAATTTTTACTCACTTTATTACCAACATCCTAGCCCTATACTAAGTTCACATGATACACAAGACCAGTTAAAAGTTGTAAAAGGTTAAACATTTTTAGCAGCTAGTGAATTATAGCTTATCCATGCAAGCAAACTTTTAGCTCAAGAACTTTGCTAAATTGATACACTGTTTAATTATTCACTTAATAAAAGAAAAATACTTCACATATTAGGCCGAATGTGCACTACACTGTACTTAAGAGGATGATGATTCTGCTCTTCGGCAACTACATTGTGAAGGGCATTTCATGGAAATGATGGGACCTGAATTAAATAGAAAGGCATGTGCAAAAACTATGAAGCTGGAAAGTGCACAAAGAATTTTGTGTGGGAAGCAAGATAAAGTTAAAAGCTAATGAAAGGTAATCTGATCACACTGAAGCAAAAAACTAAAAACCAGCCCGAGGTATTCTGGAGCACAATTTAACTTTTTTAAAAAAAGTTTAATTTATCCACGATTTTGATACGGTCTGTTTCAACTTGGGAATGAATATATTTCTTGACAGTGCTAACGCAGTCAGGCTGTCTAATCTCTCTGCCACTGAGGCTAACTTAATGCCCAAATCCAAATGAATTTTTGGCTGACAGTCCTACAGACAGCTGACAAAAATTAAACAACCATAACTAATTTAGGACAGGCTAGTGAAAAGCCCCCCTTTCACTATTTTTGGACTTGTCTTTTTCAATAAAGCACAATGATTTAATATGTGTAGGTAATGACGCAAGATTTTAAAAATGCTTGTTAAATATCTGCATATAAACACAATAAATTAACGCTTATCTCCGAACTCCCGCTACAACCATGCAAGCTATAACCATGGAAAATGTATTTAGAAAAACAGGAGGTGCAGGCCTGGGCAGCAGTAAAGCAGCTTTAAAGCTGAAGTCAAGCCTCTGCTATGACTCAGCAAATGACCCGCTGTCTTTCTGAGCCAATGCCATGTAATCACTTTAAGGAAAAGGGGATACCACTGAAATGCTGACGGAAACAGACCCACTGTTAGATTATAATGATACTTTTTATACTTGCAATGTCATGATCATTTTTCATTTGGATCCTTTTCTTCAATTATAGAGTAATAAAAGAACAGAGAGGATAATAATCAGGAAGCCCCCCGCGCCCCCCCCCCCCCCCCCCCAGGGATCTGGTCAGAAAAACCGAATGCAAAGTTGTTGGTTTTACAGCAGAAGGTTCTGGCAAACACAGAGGATGAAACTCTACCCAGAGTCGTGGCTTCTTTCTGGTACTAACTGCACCTACCTGTATAACATAAATGTCTGTGATCACTTAGCAGTGAAAATGCAGACAGATGCTAGACCAGGGGTGGGCAATTTTATCCGGAAAGGTTTTTGAGATAACCTTTAGGTCAACTGTTCCAACCCAGGTGAGAGGTCTGTTCAGCCAATCAGTCCTCTAATTAGTAATCTAATTAGGGAGTTACAGCGAAAACCTTTGTACACACCGGCTCTTGCGGATAAGACTGCCCACCCCCATGCTAGACCATAATGGTATGGTGGTTCAGCAGAAAACACTGTCACTTAACACATATGGGATCATGTGGCCTAAATGCAGAGCCCACTCTGCTCTCCATGCAGCATGTGGGTTTCCCTCCACACTCCAAAGACAAGCAATGAAGAAAACCAGTCGCTCTGAAATACGTAAAGGTGTGTGCATGTACAGTATGCTGTGATGGGCCGGCATTCCATCCAGGGTATCCCCCTGCCCTGTGCCCTGAGTCGAAGCATTCCACTAAACATAGCAGCTTTAAGTGAAGCACACACAGCAACTCTTACCTTCATAGCTTTTAGGAGGGAAAAGAGACAGGACCTCATAGATCCTCAGTCTGAACACAACTGAGGAATTCTTTACTTGGGTACCATAGCACTTAATCAGAGCTGGGAGCCTGGAATAAGAGATGAAATATACAAAATGACAGGACAATCAACATGACATCACAATAGATTTTGTCACATAATGTACCAAAATTAGACAGGCTGTGTGAAAATATTGGAATATCTCTCCATGTTAGCTAAAACACGAGGATGGGTTTTGCAGTAGTATCCTTCAGAAAGGTACTTGTCAGTTTCACTGAAAAATCTAGCCATTTTACTGTAGATGTGTCACCTAGCCCATAAAGTAGTAGAAAGGGGGTTGTTGAAAACCACAGAGTCGTATTCCACAAACAGCCCTGTTAGTTGCTTCGAATCATCTAATCTTTGCTAGAACTACTGGATGGATCAACTGGAAATATAAACACCATTAAATGTGTTTTTAACTGAAAGCTCATAGCTCTGATATGTAAAGGCCAATTCATACTTCAGTTTTCCATGCGTGCTTTTGAGCTGCAGATGGTTGTCTGCGAGGCAGCTTGTGCTGATCCTACATCTGACTGCGGATGCGGATGGTCGTGGTTGGTGCATCCATACAGCAGTAATATTCCACCAGACTAGGAGAGCACAGACCGGGGACAACCCCCCCACACCCCGGCTTGGCAAATTTAATCTCCAGGATCTCTAAATGCTGGAACAGTGATGCTTTTTAAAATACAATACACCTTGTATACTGTCTGGAGAGTATGAAAAATTAGATATGTGTGTACTTCCAACCCTCCTTATATCGCTGAACACCATAAATACTACTACAATTATTCTTTCTCTACACGTTCATCATTGACTGCTGATCTGTGAAAGTCGGTGCTGCCACCTACTGGAAATATATAGCCAATTATCTTGCATTTGAGGAATTGCCACTAGAGAATGAATTGACAAACTCTCAAACTGCACCTATTCATTTATTGCGCATTCCACTTACATGCCAGTTTGCACCATCTATCCCCACCAGTCATCTATCCCCACAGCCTTGGTGGAGTCCAGCACCCCCTAGGATCAAGTCTGACTTAATGCTGGCAAATGTGAACCAAACTCTCACTCCAGTTATACAGTGACCTAATGGCCTGTAACAACAGACCCTGCATCTAAAACTCCCAATTCACCCCCCACCCCCTGAGGGACACAACATTCCCAAATCCACATACCACATGTAGACTAGTTGGGCAAACTAACATGAACCCTCCAGGATCCTTGTGATAATGCAGAGCCAATCCTGCATTCCATGAGCAGGACAGAATCCACATTGTTCCTTCTAGATCTGAGGTCGGCCAACACCCGACCCCAATTATATTCCAATACCCCAAGATAGACCTTCCCAGGGAGGCTGAGGAGTGTGATCCCCCTGAAGTATGAACACATCCTCCAGTCCCACTCCGTAAAATTTCAGACAAGTGTGAGTCTTCCAACTCTGCTTATACCAAGGCATGTCAGTGGGAGGAGGTCTTCAAAGTACTCCTTACTACCTGACTAAATCCTCATTTGAGGTCAACAGCGATCCATCCCTGCTCTAAACTGCTCCCCTCTTCTTAGTCTTCTTACAGTTTGCCAGAATCTTTTCGAGGGTGACTGAAAGTTATTTTTCAAGGCCTCATCAAACTCATCCCACACCTGAGTTTTTGCTTACGCAACCAAAACCACATTAAGCTTAGCCTGGTGGTACCACTGATGTCTTCAGGGATTGCTACCACGACGGCCACAGCACTGCACAGCTGCCTCAGCAATGGAGATTCAGAACATCTCCCATTCAGGCTCAATGTCTCCAGCCTTCCTCGGGAGGCAAGAGAAGCTCTGCCTGGGATGCGAGTTGAAGATCTCCTGAAAAGAGATCTCTGCCAGATGCTCCCAGCACACCCTCACTATGTGTTTTGGTCTATCAGGTCTATCCAGCATTTTTACATGCGATCTGATCCAAAGCACCACCAGGTGGTGATCAGTTGACAGCTCAACTCCTCTCTTCATCTGAGTGTCTACAACATGGATGTAGATCCGATAAGACGATTACAAAATTGATAATCAAGCTGTGGCCTAGGGTACTTGGTGCCAGGTGCACTTATGGCCCGTAACAACAGACCATGCATCCCAAACTCCCAAAAGGGCCCCCCCCACAGGGCCCCCTGTGGGACATGACATTTCCAAATCCACAAACCACATGTAGACTGGTTGGGCAAACTTCCATGAACCCTTCAGGGTCCTTGTGAGACCCTGTCATTCAAACATGATGTTAACACAAACTGTGGCTAGCACAGATATAGTTCAAATAACAGAAGTTTAATAACAAAGCACCACTAGGGTTCAGATAGGGCAAGCCGTTCCTCCCAATCACACCCCTTCTGGTTTCATTGCCATTACCCAAGTGAGCATTAAAGCTCCCTAGCAGAACAATAGAATCCCCCAGGAGAGCCCCTGGAGGATGTGCCATCCAGCACCCCAACCAAGGTCTCCAAGAGTCACAACTTCATGTCTCCTGACTTAAAGTTGAAGACAGGCAACTGTCTTGCTCACTGGGGTAAATTTGCAGTTGCCTATCTAGGGAACTATGAGTTCACCCAAACTTGCCCAACACCTCTCACCAAGGCGAATTCCACTGTGGGATGGAGTTCAGCCCCTTTCCAGGAGTTAGGATCCACAGCCTACACTGTACATTGAGGTGAGCTTGACTATATCTAGATGGTATCTCTCTACAGTTGTAGCCAAAAGTTTTGAGAATGACACAAGTATTGGTTTTCACAAGATTTCCTGCTTCAGTGTTTATAGATCTTTTTGTCAGATGTTTCTATGGTATACTGGAGTAACAAGCATTTCATATTTGTCAAAGGCTTTTATTGACAATTATGCAAAGAGCCAATATTTGCAGTGTTGGCCTTTTTTCCCCCCAAGACCTCTGCAATTCACCCTAGCATGCTGTCAATCAACTTCTAGGCCAAATCCTGACTGACGGTAACCCATTCTTGCATAATCAATGCTTTGAGTTTGTCAGTATTTGTGGGTTTTTGTTTGTCCACCTGCCTGTTAAGGATTGACAAGTTCTCAATGGGATTAAGGTCTGGGGATTTTCCTGGCCATGGACTCAGAATGTCAATGTTTTGTTCCCTGAGTCACTTAGTTATCACTTCTGCCTTATGGCATGGTGCTCCATCATGCTGGAAAAGGCATTCTTCATCATAAAATTGTTCTTGGATGGTTGGGAGAAGTTGCTCTCGGAGGATGTTTTGGTATCATTCTTTATTCATGAGTGAACCCACTCCCTTGGCTAAGAAGCAACCTCACAAATGAATGGTCTCAGGATGCTTTACTGTTGGCAAGACACAGGACTGGTGGCAGCGCTCACCTTTTCGTGTCTTTTCCCCATGCCCCAAACAATCGGAAAGTGGATTCAGCAGAGAGAATGACCACAGTCCTCAGCAGTCCAATCCTTGTACCTTTTACATAAGAACATAAGAACATAAGAAATTTACAAACGAGAGCTGAAGATTACAGGTTTTGCAGAATATTAGTCAGTCCCTGGTGTTTTTCTTGGAGAGAAGTGGCTTCTTTGCTGCCCATCTTGACACCAGGCCATCCTCCAAAAGTCTTTGCTTCACTAGGTGGGCAGATGCACTCGCACCTGCCTGCTGCCATTCCTGAGAAAGCTCTGCACTGGTGATGCCCCGATCTCACAGTTGAATCAACTTTAGGAGATGGTCCTGGAGCTTTGTGGACTTTCTTGGATGCCCTGAAGTCTTCTTCAAAACACTTGAACCGCTCTCCTTGAAGTTCTTGATGATCCAATAAATGGTTGTTTTAGGTGCAATCTTACTAGCAGCAATATCTTTGCTTGTGAAGCCCTTTTTCTACAAAGCAATGATGACTGCATGTGTTTCCTTGCAGGTAATCATGGTTAACTGAGGAAGAACAATGATTAATAGGAGCATCATCCTCCTTTTAAAGCATCCAGTCTGCTACTCTAGCTCAATCAGCATGACAGAGTGATCTCAAGCCTTGTCCTTGTCAACACTGTCACCTGTGTTAACGAGAGAATCACTTAAATGATTTCAGCAGGTCCTTTTGAGGCAGGGCTGAAATGCAGTGGATATGGGTTTTGGGGATTAAGCTCATTTTCATGACTGCAATTAATTGCAATTCATCTGATCACTCTTCAAAACATTCTGGAGTATATGCAAATTGCTATAATAAAAACCGAGAGAGAAGACTTCGTGAAAACCAACACTTGTGTCACTCTCAAAAGTTTTGGCCATGACTACACCTCCTGCACCAGCTCAGGCTCCTTTTCCACCAGACAGGTGACATTCCATGTCCTTTGAGCCAGTTTTGGTGCCCAACATTTGGTCTTCTGAGGCCCCTGAAGTTGACCGCCACCCAACGTACAATGCAGTGGACCCCCATGGTTTACCCTGCAAGTGGCAGGTCCCATATAAGTCATATATAAGCTAAAATGATGAATAGTAGTAGGTTAGGGTGGTATCTAATTTTCATCCCGTCAAAACTTGGTATTTTGGTATATGGTATTTTAAAAAGCAACGCTATTTTGGTATTTTGAAATGTTGCCCCAGCATACAGTTTTGCCGAAAGGAAACACTGCATGGTATTAGTTCTACTAATAAATACATTTTGGGTTTGGAAACATGAATATAATGTTTTTAAGTGCAAATACACAAGGCAAATGTGTGGTGACCATGATATACAGTAAGTGGGCTAATGCACTCCAACCCATGCATTACACATTTTTAAACATGTTTCAGGCTGTTCTTCTCCCCCACAGCCATGCATTTAAAACAAATAATGCATGGCTTGTCGTGCATTAACCCTTACTTATATTACAGTTGACCATTCTGCATCACGACTCAATATTCAAACTTTAGCAAAAGTAAAGATACTAAAATGTTACTCAAGTAAAAATCATTCAGTATAATACTACTGAAGTAAAAGGAATAAATACCTGGTTTAAAAAACTACTTAAGTATCAAAAGCAAAAAGTACTACACATTAAAGGGATAAGGTCAGTGCGGGAGGCCAGAAATTTCGCCAAACCGTTCAAATAATTGCGAGTTTTTATCATATACACATTCAAAAAACACCATCAGAAACCTTGGACGGTCTACTTTTCAAATATATATAGGTAGAAACTAAATATATTTTTACAGCTTCGTGATACGAATAGAAAGAACAAGAGTGACTGACTGCATCTCAAAGCAGCTCTGATCACCTGCCCACTTGCAAATCACGCTATTCACATGATAATAACATGATAATCCGACAGTTAGTATTGGATAAAGAAATATGTGAATATGCCCATTGTGACTGAAATGAACAAGAGCACATGCCTGGGTAGTGTTTATACTGATCGGCTACAATATGGCACACGGATACATCTCTGCCACTGAAGCTTTGCGCCAGTGTTGCCACTTTCAGCAGCAAATCTCATACCTGTGTTCATGGCTCAGTGGGCTATGCCTGTAATCATAAGGTTGCCAGTTCAAACCCAGCCTTGTAAAAAGTTGGTTTATCATTAGAAAACCCTTTTGCAATTATGTTAGCACACATGAAAATTGTTGTGCTGATTAAAGAAGCAATAAAACTGCCTACTTTGGACTAGTTGAGTATCTGGAGCATCAGCAATTAAAAATATCAATTAAAAGCTCAAAATGGTCAGAAACAAAGAACTTTCTTCTCAAACTCATCAGTCTATTCTTCTTCTGAAAAATGAAGGCTATTCCATTCAAGAAATTGCCAGGAAACTGAAGATCTCTTGCTGCATACAATGCTGCATACTATTCTCTTCACAGAACAGCGCAAATTGTATCTAACCACAACTGAAAGAGAAGAGGGAGGCCCCAGTATACAACTGAGTGAGATGATAAATATATTAGTGCGTGTACTTTGAGAAACGGATGCCTCATAGGTCTTCAACTGGCAGCTTCATTAAATAGTACCTACAAAAGATCAGTCTCAACATCAACAGTGAAGAGGCAACGCCGGGATGCTGGCATTCTAAGCAGAATTGCAAAGAAAAAGAATGGCCGATGAAAAGGAAAGACTGAGAGGGCAAATGAACACAGAAACTGGAAAGCGGAAGACTGGAAACAAGTGCTATGGATAGATAATTCTAAGTTGCTAGAAAGCTGAGGTGTTCGGATCACAGACAACAACGTTTGTGACACGCAGATCAAATGAAAAGACGCTAGAGTGCTTGATGACATCTGTCAAGCACGGTAGAGGTAATGTGATGGTCTGTGGCTGCTTTGGTGATGATTTTTTTGGAGCCAATAAAGAAACAAGAGGTAACTAATAATGATGTAACATTAATAATATGCTGATCAAAGTGATGGGTGCCAGTGCTAAACCTATAAATCAGGGTGGGATGGGAGTGATTTCAATAAAATTTGCCAGTAGGGACATGTAGGTATAGCACTGGCGGATTGATCAACGAGATTTTAATTTTAATTATTAATAATTAATAATAATTCTACTTACTAATTATTGATAATTATTAATATATTAAATATTCTGTAAAAAAAGAAAAAGATTACAGGTCTCAAAATCATATGTATTCCCAAAAGTCCGGGAAATATCCAATATCCAAGTACAGTAGTAAACATTATTTAAAAACAATATTGCATTGTGTTTGGTACTATGTTTCAATTTAAGCTTATGGAAGTTACATTCAGTTCAATTACACAATTTTTGCCAGTGTTAGAACTCACTGAGTCAGCAGAGCAATGGCACAGGTCAAGGGAGGAAGAAGGCGACCAATGACCTCATCATTCATAAGGTCCCTGCAGTGAAGAAAGAAGTTCTTCATGGCTGTTGAGAGAAAAATACAAGGGGGTAATTTGTAAGGCACTATCTACAGAAATGTACATATCTGATCACAAACTAAGATGTTTCCTACAAAAAGGAAACCAGAAAGGAGGTCTTGGAAATGACAACAATATATTCCCCAGACAGCCCCATCGCTTGCTCTGCCCATCTAATCCATACTCCTTCCACATTCACCAACCTGTACAATTTATAAAACCACTGAATAGATCAGCTGGAAATGTGAAAGCTGTCACGTTCAGCTCCGATCGCTCCTCGTGTGTGCCACGCCCCCTCATTACCTCCTGTCGACTTCTGATTGTTCCCACCTGTGTCCAGTTCATTCCACTCTATCCTGTGTATATTAGTCCCCGTCTTCTTGAGTCGAGTGTCAGTCATTGATGTTTGTTAGGTGTTTGCCCCGTTCCTGCAATTAAATCCTCGTTTTACCATACTTCCTGGCTCTCTCGCCTGCTTGCCTGCTTGCCTGCTCTCTCACCCACCAAACGTAACAAAAGCTAATAAATGTGCGTTTACCTGAATGCTGAGCATATGCGGATGTGGTGGGTGGCAAGGGCTGGCCGTGGCCACGCTAGACTGAAACCTTGCCACCCCATTGGCCATCCCAGCCATATTTCCATTTTTCTGGTTAAATCAAACTTAAAAATCATTTTATTATGTAAGTGTTTCACTGTGTAACTCATAGTGGTTCAGAGCTAATCATGTGCTCTCAGAACAGTAGTAATGAAGAAGTTTGGGGATCTTGTACTTATTTTCATTACATAGCTTGTTGCCTTAAACGCAAGGAATTAATATATTAAATCTGTATTTGAAAACTCCAGCACTGTCTGAATTATAAACAATGTAGAGTTATAGAGTATTGGTGCTTTAAATATTCCCTTATTTTCTAGATGCCTTATATGTATATTAGGGTGTCCCAAAAAAAATAATAAATAAAAAAAAAATCGAACTGACACCCCCTAAAAAGTTTCCTTTTGGTAAGTTGTACTCACATATAAAACTTCAGCTCAATCGGACTTCATTTAGAGGTGGCACAAGAGCTGCAAAGATTCGTAAAATACCGCTAAAATTGAAATAATTCAAATACATTCAGCTAAATAGCAGTAAACATCAAATATGGCAGGCTAGCAGCAAAGAATATATATTCACCTAAAAAACTTGTACTGTAAATAAGTAAACTGCATGCATTGCATTGCACATTGCACAACTATCGTATTGTAAAATAGAATCATGTCACATGTTTAAGCTATCATATCCAAAAGATTACCAACCACACAGCTGTGTGCTTTGCTATATAAACATAGCACAAGAAACTTAAGACAGGCTAAAAAAATTAAACCTTTACTTTTATAAATAACATAGTTTGAAGGTCTCAAATATCGTGAATAATTTCAATTTTAGCGGTTTTTTGCGAATTTTTGCAGCTCTTGTGCCACCTCTAAATGAAGTCCGACTGAGCAAAAATTTTATATGTGAGTACAACTTACCAAAAGGAAAATTTTTAGGGGGTGTCACTTCGATTTTTTTTTAAATTATTTTTTGGGAGACCCTAATGTATATTTAGAATTATGTGCCACCCCAAAATGACCTCTGGTCCCACCCTGGCCACCAGGGCTGTGGAGTCGGTAGATAAATGCTCCGACTCCGACTCCTCAGTTTCTAAATCTTCCAACTCCGACTCCGACTCCCCGACTCCGACTCCTCTGTATGTATATACTATGCTAATGTATTTTCTACATCCATTGAAGGAAAGGAAGGCAACATACATGT
>JAODLC010000028.1:7420894-7444938 GCA_026781145.1 Hippopotamyrus pictus | reverse complement strand
TAGAGGCAGAGGGTAATAGTGGCTTCGAGTTCAAAAGTTGAACAGCCCTTGGAACAAAAGTGGCTCTTCTCCTTTGAATCCTGCAATCCAGGCAGCGGATTCGGCGCCCAGAAGGAAGCCACTCAAATGCTGGGAACAGCACATGTGAAGAGTACTGTAGGATTATGCGTGCTGTTTTCAGTGTTTGCAGCTCACAGAAGGAGGACAGAGTTCTGACTGGTGATCCAATTATTTTAGAGCACACCTTGACTGTCCTCGGCAGGCGGGCTCTGTCATGCATAGTGGTGGCACGGAACCAGCAGGTTATTGAGAATGTTATGACACTCTCAATGAAGGAGTAGGAGAATGTCCTCAATATGTTCTTTTGGTTATCCAAGGTTTATTGTTGGGATAGATTATTACCTCCTTAATGGGAATGATGCTGTCTGCACAGAAGGTGATGTAAGAAGACACCGTGTCCACTTGTTCATTGATGTTACAGGAGGAGGAGAGGAGGCTGTCCCAGTCTGTTGATTCAAAGCAACCTTGCAAGGTTGCAATGCTGTCATGGGTCCACTGCTTGATGGTTTTTACAGTCTTCTCTGCTCTCCTTATGATAGGGGTGTAGGCTGGTGCTAGCAGGATATTGTGATCAGTAGTGCCAAGTGGGGGAAGAGCAAAGGCTTTATATGTATCAGGTACAGATCCGTAGCATTTGTCCAAAGTCTTCCCCTGACGGGTGGAGCAGGTGATGTACTGTTGAAAACCTTTTAGATACTTTCCAGGTGAGCAGTGATTAAAGTCTCCAAGGATAAATTTGGGGGAGTCAGAGGATATGATTTCCAGCCTGTTGATTGTTTTCTTGATGTATTCTGTGGCTGTAGTTACATTTGCCTTAGGTTGAATATAAACCAGAATAAAAAAGAGTTGAGGGAATTCTCTTGGAAGATAAAAGGGGCAGAGTGATACAGCAAGAAGTTCTATGTCGTTGTTGCACAGCTCCTCTCGAACGACGACTGTGGAGCACCAGCGTTTGTTTACGTAGAGACACACACCGCCGCCATCATGTTTGCCAGTGCGCTCAGTATCTCGGTCGAGTCTGAGGGGGGTGCCGAATCCGTCTATTGGAGCGTGTCATCACTGGTGTTCTTATTTAGCCACGTTTCCACAAAGGCAAGAATGGAGGAAGTCCTATATTCATGCATGTGGTTAACATTAGCTTGGAGCTCGTCTGTCTTATTGCGAAGCGAGTGCACATTGGCAAGAATGAAGATAAGCTTTATTTTTACCTTTTTAGCCGCAATATGATCCGTCGACTGCATTTAATGTTGTGTACAGAAGAACATCATTCAAAAAGGAACAAACTGTGTGTTATACCTTTTAACAAAATGTGCCAGAAGTACTGGCACAGAAATCTCCATCTGATTAGCTCTTCACTGCAACTAACCAACAATAAACCAGCATTTGTTCTTCTAAACAACCCCAGTGCCAACGCATAGCTCTCACACCTCTATCAATCTCTGCTTTTACTTGCCATTTCCAACATTTCATGATGTTCTCTGTAGAACAAATGAGCTCTGAAACTTAAAGAGGGGGCTACTAAAATGACATCACTGTATTCCCCAGACAGTCCTGTCACTTGCTCCACTTGATCCAAAATTTGATCACTTCCAGTTCATCACTGTGTCAGCAAAATTTGCAAAAATATTCATAAAATACTTTTAGAGTTACTGTGTTCACAAGACAAGCCATTTCCTTCTTTTGCCCCCACAAAGCACTGCTGCTTCATTTTTGGGGCAATTTGTCTGGAAATGAAACCAGGTGTAGACTTCATCCATATAATGTTTTGTGTAGCAGTAATAATATCCATCAAGTACTTTTTGACTGATCACATTCACAAGGTCAAATGTCTTCTGCTTTCACCCTGCCCTATGCTGACAAGCATAAGCAGCGTTGCTTCAATTTTGGGGCAATCTGTCTCAAAATATAAGCCTTTCCAGTTTGTCACCCATACAATGCCACTGCAAAATTTTAAAAAGATGAGCCAAATAATTTTTAAGTAAGCATCTTAGCAGGATCAAGTGTCAAAACTCCCTGTATTTTTGCTATCAGTTTCCTGCCCGGGGAATATAAATGGTACTTCTAATATTCATTACTTCCTCATTCCAAACAATACTGACATATCTCCAGGAGAATAGTACCATATGCTCTTTATACTTTCTTTAATACAAGTATATGATGCATATGTGATTGGTTGGAGACCAACACGATTGAGGTAAACTTGAACAATGATAAGAATGATGGCACCGCTTAACACCCACTTGTTCAGTAGGCTCACCTGCACTGGGGTCCTGAAGCAGAGACTCAGCAGTAGAGCCCAGGCCCAGGATCAAGCTGCCCAGTTCCTGCAGGGTACACACCAGAATGTGCTGGTTCACCACCACATCTGTAGCATTCAACCGGGTCTCCATGTTGCTGTCACTCAAGGCCGCATCTGATAGGGAAATGACGGCAAAAGACACCACATTCAGAGACATGTTACCTTACTGTGCGCAACTCAGTAGATTATGACTAATGCGCAATTGATCAGAAGGCTGTTGGATTGAATCTCAATGCTGGTAGACTCTGCCACTGTTAGGCCCTTGAGTAAGGCCTTTAACCCCAATTCTGTGTGTCTCATGAAGAGCATGATGAGATACATAAAAAGACAATTTCCTCCAGGGAATGAATAAAGTATTACTATAATAATAAAGCATTGTTATGAGACTTAATGTACACACACCATGCCACTGGGCAGAATGAAATCAGCCATGAGATGAACTTTAATTTCACACCAATATCTGTAATGATACTATTGTGCAGAAACAGATAAGTACCACTGTTCATTGTTTAAGGATAATCTAGATACATCTGGTCACATGCAGCAGTGTACAGGAGTTTGGTCAGCGTACGCATATCCGTATGTGTGTATGTATGGAAGCAAACACAGACCTACGGCCATCTTCTGCTTGGCTATGACCCGACAAATCTCCTTGGCAGCCAGGACTTGGGACCTCTCCCCCAACAGTCTCCCTACAGTGGCCCGCAGGATGAAGGATATGCAGCAGCGGCAGCAAGCAGCCTCGGCCGGGTTCTGAGTGACCCGCGGGTATGACACCAGCTCCAGAACCAGAGCCAGCAGAGTCACAAAGTTACACTCCAACCACTTGCTACCAAGGCAGGAAAAGAACACCACGCAGGCCTAGAATGGAAGGGGATACTGTTACACACTGTCACATGACAACAAAACATAGATTATTATTATTATTATTATTATTATTATTATTATTAATAATGGAAAAGGTGCTGTGAGAATGACAACAGTGTATTCCCCGGACATCCTCATTTAATTCTTACTCCTCGCCCACTCCCCAACCTTTACAATTTCTAAAAACACTGGATGGATCAACTGAAAATGTGAAAGCCAATAAATGTTTTTATCTGAATGCTCAGTCCTAGTTATTACACATAACTCTAAAACTACACCTATTTATTGCGCATTTCACTTACATGCCAATTAGCACCATTTTCCCCACACCAAAGAGGTGTCTCATTGTATTTCCTTGAGTATATCTTAATGTCCATGATTTCAAAAGTAATTTATATTACCTAAAGTGCTGTAATTGAGTCCACTGAAGTCAACTCCATGTCAAGAATGCATCACTAACTCCATTACCGGAAAAAACATAAGTTTAGTTCTAGACTATGAAGCTGAATTCAAAAACCATAAACTGAAAACTAAACAAATACCTTGATCTTTTATATTTTAAATAATATAGTTCTATAGATATAGTTATTTAAAAATTAGAAATATTTATTTTCAACTATAAATAAATGATTTGCCAAAGACATACGTAACAGAAACAGACCCCCACTGCATCCTGTACTATTCTTAATTTCAATGTAACATAATAATGTATCCTGTTGAACACATCTCAAACTGGTTTTGGAACCAAAGAATATGCATAAAACACAGTGTCTTTAATAGACTTTTTAATTTAGCAAACTTTTTATTAAACTAGCAAACTATTAAACATGTAAACAATGTAGCTGAAGACAGTGACACAACTATGCAACAACACAAATTTAATCTTTTATGATTGGGACTCTCCACACTACAATATCAGCATACTGATTTTCAGAAATACAAGTGCTGTGAGCATTTTATGACTTAAATGTGCAGAATAGGGGTGCAGAATTACATAGTTCATAGGTCACAGTTTTTGCAACAACCCAACTAGTAGCCACCATCAGCAAGGAAACATCATTGATTTAAAAAACGGCCCAATAACTTAATTTAAGCATGTAGTTAGGTACCTAATGTTTAATGTGTCTCATCAGACGGTGGTGTAACTTAAATGGTTAACATCCCTGTATCTGAAAAATTACTGCTTTGAATTCATCATGTGGAACCCACCTGTAGGCAAATTTTATCATCGAGATTTCAAAAAATACCAGAATAGTGTTGCTTTGGAAAATACCATCAATGTACAAAGATGTTTTTACTAGACAAAAACAATGCTTTGTAGTCACTTAGTTACTCAAGACTCAACACACCATGTACAAGTATCAGGTGCTCTACATATATATGTATCAGGTACATGAATTAGCCTTTTATTTTACTTCTGGGAATGTAATAATTTATTTACAGCTAGTATCCGTGCACTTCGATACAATGTGTGGATGGCTTGACCACAGACCCAAGACTCCAACTTCTGGTCTGGCAGACGTTTTCTTCATACTTTATGAGTTTGATTTAGTATTTCTTGGCCATGTTAAACTAAATCATAGATTTGAGAAGTGGTAATAAGATCCATCAAAGATCAAATAGAATAATGATATCAAAAAGAATTATCCTATTTAAATTTCTATCTCACAAATTTCTATATCACAACCGGTTTCTTTGCTGTCACTAAGCAACACTGCTTCAATTTTGGTGCAATTTGTCTCAAAATCTGAAAAGGTCCAGATCTTCACCCATGCAATTCATCTGTAATGAGCTGTATCTGGCAAAAAAAAATTTAAGCCACACTTCTCTTTGCTATCACTATTGCCTCGTTTCTACCAACATCAAGTTGGTGCTGGGCTGGTTCTCGCTGGGTGCCTTTTGAGAACCAGCCCACATTTCCACCACTTTCAAAAAAGAACAGAGTGGAAATATTACATAAGCAAAAGCAAAAGTAAAATAAATCTGTATTTCGTTTTCTGGATTTATTTTAATCTGTTTTGGATTTTAAGTTTTTATAAGCTGCCAAACTGAAAAAATGGTTTTCAGAATATGACTCATTGCCCCCTGTCAATTGCCTGTATCCACTTTTGTCACCGTAAATGACTACCCTGTCTGTGTGTTTAATTGAGGTTATGCTCACTCACTGTTTCACCGCTGCCCTTTTAAGGAATGAACAGTAAAACAGACTGCTAAGAACTGACCTCCTGGTCTCTTCGCTACTCAAGCATCACAATATTTTATTTATTCAACCAGCAACATATTTATACATGTACTATTAAATCTGGCCAGCAGATCAATCTTTCGCTTTTCACAGAATTAAAAAATGATATTCCGCTAATAAGCTGGCAAATTGTTTCACTGCCAGCACCGGCAATATTAGACTGAACTATATTGGTTATGGATTGAATTTTTTGGGTATGCGGAAGGTTTGGACGCGATATCCCCTTCAACTTTCGTTGATGTTACGGTTCCAAATTCTGAGACCAGCTTTTCTGTGTTGCCATTATAGAGCTGTTTTTTTCTGTTCCATGGCCAGTTTTTCGCTGTGGAAACACTGCTATCAGAGCCTTAAAGGGTCAAAATGGACAGATATTTAACAGGTATGATGAAGCACATCTTTCTCTGGGTGTCACTGTTAATGTGGTAGGAGATGAGGAGAGACCTGTCTGTATTTTATGTCTGAACTTTGGCAGCTGAAAGTATGAAACCCAACAAATTAAACTTTCACTAAATGCCTTGTTTACCTCTCTTCAGAGGTTTCTGCATTTGTTCTTGTTTATACAGACTGAATTTTATTGTTGTACTTCTGGAAAAGTGCAAATTCTGCCTTTTTTTTTTTTTTTTTTAAAAAAAGTGCTGACTATTGAATCAGTGTAGTATCAAATGTTGCAGAAAGTTGTTTGAAGTGAAAGCTGTTTTTTTGCTCAACAAAAGTTACTGAAAAAATTAATGTTAATGAGTTTGATGTTATCTAAATAAAGTTACACCTAGGCTTTTCAGTCATTGTTTTATTGAGGTGGGGTGTGAAAATATTACTTCCTGCCAAGTGGGGAATGATAGAAAAAGTTTGAGAACCACTGCGCTAATTGTGATCAAATATCTCAAAGGAAATTTTTTTTTTTTTTAAAGATATCACTATACGGTGCTGCTTCAGTTTTGGTGCCATATATCTCAAAATCTGATCAATTCCAGTCTATGACCCACACAATGTGCCTGCAAAGATCAATCAAACACATTTTGAGCTATTGGGGCAAGGTCCTAAAACCATATGTGTTCGCTATCTGAATACAATAATTAACAACAATGACAAAATTTCACTTTAATCTTCTTCTTTAATGAATGTGTGTATCTTTGTAGAATTCCTTCTGATACTGAAACTGAACATTGTATTTCTATATTGGCCAGTAGAAAATTTTATTCACACTACTATAATGATCCAAACACAAAACATATAACACAAACCATGGTTCCAAAGTCACTGATGGGAAGCATGCACTCTGTGGTGATACTGCTGCCTAGTGCAGTGTACTTCCTGTAGACAGGAAGGACCCTGAGAAAAGCAGGAACCACATTAAGCATGAACAGTGAGAGACTGAGAGCCATTCACTGAGCATGCCATCATAGGTCTTGGTACCCTGCAGTCATTATGATGGTGGTAGTGGTGGTGGTAGTGGGGGGGGGTGGCGGCGTACTCACTTGCGTGATGCCCACCCGCACATCCCTGCTCACGGAGCTGCCCCCTTTCAGCATGTCCCCGCTGGCCCGCAGGAAGCTGCCGCCACCACCGCCACGCAGGAAGCCACCCCAGAGAAGCTCCATCACCTCCTCCAGGGAGCTGCGCCGGGGGCCCTGCCTGGGAGCTGAGGAGAGCAGAGGAGCCAATGAGATGATGACAACTCAGCTAGGCCTTACATAGCTAAATATGCTGCATTTAAGGCCATGGGCCGCCTCAAACTGGAACCCAAGTGCTGCCGTGCAGTGGGCGACACCTCAGCACCACAACAGTTCTGACCCCATAAGCTCTCTGGCTGTGTCGATTCTTCTGGGGATGAGGCTGCCAAAGGCTTTCACCCATCCCCTTCATGATGTGTGCAGCCTTCCTGTGGGTGGCTGCAACAGAGCTACACCCGCGGACGACAGAAAGGTGCCGTGTCTGCTTGGCCAGAGCGGACATGATTTTTTCTTAGAAGCACCAATCCCGCCACCAACCCATACAGTTTTCCCAGCAAGTTAGAGGACCACTTGCAGGGCCGGATGCAGTTTAACGCCATACCCAGGATATAAGCATTAATATAAAGGGCAATGAAGTGGCAGATTTTGGTTTAGCTAAATGTGTCCATATGGTTTAGCTAAATTTTAAAGACCTAAAATTTGAAAATAAACTTAGAAGCTACATACATACATTTCTTTTTTGGGGACCTGTAAAATTTATTATTTCAATTCGAAGATTATTTGGGGAATATCAGTGTGGTGTAACCATAAAAAAAATTATACCAAATAATTAAACTTGCTTAAAAAAGGTGCAATTCTCAATAAAACACCCTATCAGCTAGTTTGGCATAATCTTACATTTATAAAAATAAAAGTTCTGAATATTATAATTAATTTCGGGATTCATGTTAGTCAGGTCAATTTCCTTAGTGTCAAGGAGCCATTCGTTCATATTGTGCAAGAAAATCCATGTAACAGGAAATAATATCATAGGAACGAACCCCTGATGACCGTTTCTCTTGCATGCCAAGGTTAGTAACTCTCTAAAAAATATCAAAAATATGTAACATTTTTAGGGTATGGTCAGGTACGCTTAGGTTTGTCGAATGGTATGACCCCAGGAAAACACTGACAATTCATAATAGTAATAAAAATTAGTATTTACTTTAAAGATTAAGTTTGAAACATTCACACCAAGGCAATGTGCTTACATAAGTGTCCATGATAATGCCTGTTAAATTTGATTTTAAATTGAAGAGTCAAACGGTATAACCAGTTACACCATTTTACTCCAATCACAAGCCTTTAAGTTAGAGGCCAATATCATTAGTTTATGATGCTTATTAAACATGTAGTATGAACTAACTTACTATGGGGAACTTTTTCAGGTGTTCACTGTTATATTTTTAGAAAAAGTGATTATTCCACAACATTATTAGCAATATTATTATTATATTATTATCTGTAATGGTAGGATTAAAGATTTTGTTGCATGACCTTAGTGTTTTAGAAATGTTTATCTTCATTGTATATTTGTATTCTATTTACTTAGTTCTAAGCAATAAATAATGTAATACATGTACGTAATCTCTTAATATAACAAAATTAAGTGGGTGAACAGTGACTGTTGAACAGCAGTTTTAAAAGTAATAAAACTCCAAAAATTCAGTGATAAGATAAATGTTACTCAATGATTGAACTTTACATCTTTAAATACAATTTCTTAGATTTCTGCCATTTCATAATTAATACAGTGTAATAGAGCCACTTTGAAGCAAGGAAAAAGTGGCTCGTCACTGAGCAAAAGTGAATGCTGATTCTGATGCTAGGATCAATTACCTTGCCAAAAGAAGTGAAAGGTGGTTTACACACTCACACACGCACAGGAACAGATACACAAGCCCTGTTTACACTTGGTTTTAAAATGCATCTTGGCGATTGGATTACAAGTGGACAGCTGAGAGACATCAGCCTTTGCACCTGTGTCTACAGTGTGTCTTCAAGGTGTTCAGCTGTCTACCTGTGTTCTAATTACGTTACTGCCTACGTCACATCTGCTAGATGGCCAAATGGCCTGACATACACATATTATGCTAGCTAAGAAAACAAAAATGTGTGATTACAATAGAAGTCATCTAGTTCTGTTTGGACTGAGTCTTCTGCCCAAATGGAAATTAGGCATCTGCTTTCACTTGTATTCCTATGACATACATCAGTCTTCCTCTCCACTTTTTCAAGTATTGGCACACTATCACCAAAACAACCACCACTTATATCCTTGTCAGGGATGCATCTGGATGCATTATCATTTACACTACAAAAGACATGTCAAATGTATCCCAGCCCACCTCAGCAAGTGATCTGAGCGATTGGATCACTGTTGGTGGTCGTTTATACTTGTATTTAGTACTGTCTGAGCTGATCTGATTGCCCAAGAAGCATTTTAAAAACAAGTATAAACAGGGCATCAGACAGACAGAAACACACAGACACACATGCAGACAGACACGGAAACATGGAACAGACATACAAACAGACAGACACACAGAAAAAAAGACAGATAGACAGACAGAGACAGAAACACAGACACATTTTTATCCTGATTTGTTGTTGCTAGATATTTTTCCTTAACTGAAATCACAACTGTCAGGATCGGTGCCTGTCCAACCCTGTCCTATGCGTCTTGTACTCTTTTGGCCAGCAGGTGTCAATGGCCATCCTGCTTCCCCCTATTTATCTTGTAGCCCCTCAGTCCATGGTGTGTTTCACTGCTCCCTGGGCCACCGCATGGCTCAATGGGTTGAGCATGTGGCTTATGGGCTGAGGCCCTCCGGTCATGGTTTGAGGTTAGCTGCTTAATGGATATTGGTTTTATTTTACACATAGTATTTGTATTGTTGTTCTATGTCTGTTTTGTGTCCCTGTTTAAGGTTTGCCCTGCTCATACCTGGTTTAATTCTGTTATGTTTATATTTATGTTTTTAGTCTTTCCTAGTGTTTCCTTGTGCCCTCAGTGTATGTTAAGGTTTCCTAGTTCTGTGCTTGTTAATTATAAGTTACTTCACCTGTTGCTTGTTGTCCTATGCCTTTGCTGATAGGTTGTTTTTGGTTATGTTCCATACCAGCCCCTTGTTAGCCCTGTTATCTATGTAGATTTCAGTGCCTGCCCTCATTCCGTTCTTTGGTCTGTCATTGTAGCTTGTTAGCAGCTGCTTGTTTCCTAGTCCTACCCATTGTTCTGCTCTGACCCCTAATTGTGTTTACGTTGTCATCTTTTTAGTTTGTTTGTTGTTAATTTTTCAGTTTTGCTAAAAAAAAAAAAAACCTTTTTCATTGGAGCTGCTCTGTGGATTGTCCCTCTTTTCACTCCTTCACCATACCCTGCCGTAACACTAGAATACATGAATTCATGATTCTTGTTTCCTATGCAAATCAATAAGGCCTTCTTTCTACCTTCCAATAATACCCCAATTTGGACTAACCCAGATTTTGCTGTCAATAGAAAAACTTTAAATCTTGGTCTGACAAAGGTATTACCTATCTCAGGGATATATTTCAGAATAGTTATATTCCCCTTTTTGGTGCAAAAATTTGGGATTAACTTTCTGAAATATCTTCAACTAAAATCCTCAATCTAAAATTAATATAACAGATGCTGATATAGAACTACACTCAGACTTTCTCAGTATTACCGTTAAAAGTACACTGCATCTAACATCTACAAAATTCTATCCAAAATTTGCTCTTACGTTTCCCTTATTCTACCTCTATCTCCCAATGTATCACTTTTATCTCCCCCAACACACAAGGTAGAAATGCCACATGTTGACACATAACACATGCTCAACATTAAGGGGAAAGTACAGTATTGGGTCTCAACAGTCTACACATATAAACTGTATAATAACTAATGGTTATGTCACTGTATTTTTTTTAGTTGATTTCATTATTATTTTTCCTTCCTTTCTTCTGTTCTATCTCTTTTCCAGTTACTTGATGTCATCTTGTTGAATGTTTTTGACCCTTTAATGAAATAAAAAAAAGACTTTTGAATTGGTCATCTTGCCAATGCTTATTTGTTAAAGAATTTAAAACCAAAAATTTCAGAATAAAAGCAGCACTGGGTACTTGACAGAAAAACAAACCATTCCCATTTTATATACCAACAGCTGACACTGGGACTACCCCTCATTGTATGAGAAGTGCTTCAATAAATGTTTGCAAACTGCTACTGAAGCACAAGGCCCTTTTTTCAAAAACACACAGAAATCTAACAATCATGCAGGAAGAACTAGACCTACCTCTAAGCAGGAAACTGCAGATCATCCATTCTAACTACCTGGGATAACACCACAATAACAGTAAATGGATGAAAATTCGCCATAACTTAAATAAAATATAACCTGCAGAACTAATTAGAGGGGAAAAAAACTCACACAGTCAAACTGAACAGTGTATTTGACAGATATACCACTTCTACTCTAAAAGCTGAAATTTACAAATTAGAGGCCCCATACTATAATTAGAAAAACAACTGTATCAATGTCACAAAATAAATACAACATACAAAGTTACTTTTGTGTGTCTAACATGAGCTGGGATTCAGAAATCGAGTAATCCAGCAATTCAGAAAATAATCCCAAATGTTTAACTCTTGTCTGTGGCTCAGATTAAAGTCTAAAAATTTAAAAATGCCTTTGAGGCCCAATTTTATTGTGTTATAAATTCAAACCAATTCACGCTGCGTAGAAGCTGATATACTAAAACCACACTATTCAATCAAATTTACACTTGGTTAGCCTTTCATGTCCCATTATTTGGTCAAATACCTTGGTGCCTAAAATGTCATTGGTCTGTCAATAAAATCAGAGATTAACATTATACAGTATATTCACAAGCTCTTCAGCAAGCTCGAAGGAGAAATTTATTTTCTCGGCACTACTCCACTCATTTGTCCTGTAAGCAATGTAAGATGTTCATTTTTATAGATCTCAAAACTGTGAACTCAAACTGTGCATTGCACTTCAGGTACCCTGTAGTAGCCATAAGAGCACATCGAAATTATTCAGCTGAAACATGTGATTATAGTGAAATGTGTTGTTTGTATGATAAAGGGTGAAACAAGCTGAGCAGCTTGGCTTTGGGCACCTTCTTGCTTGACACTCTGGCAGACCTCCTGCTCTTATTCCCACCATCCAGTGACACATTGAAAATTTGAAAAGATGCAGCCTACCTGTGCACTGCTTGGCCATGAGTGCTGTAGCCAGCATGGTTCCCAGCAGCTTGGACACTATCACACGCACATCATAGTTGGAGCCTTCAAAGGCCCGAAAGCATATGTTGGCCATATTCTCCAGCTCCGAGGTCCACAAAAACACTGCCTCCCTCTGCAGCTCGAGTAGGCACTGCAAGGCAATCAGAATCCAGGCATCACACACTGAAGTGCAATCAAAGCAACTCTAAATACTGACAAAGTATTCTAGCATCTGCATTACTAAAAGTATAAATATCTGGTACCAGAATATATGGCACACAATACATAATAGTTCCTTTATTCCCAGGTTTTACATTATTTCTTTTAAAAAATTAACATTAAAAAATGTCAACTACAAAGGGGTGCTGTCAGAATGACAATGTATTCCCCAGACAGCCCACCAACCACTCAGCCCAACTAATCCCTACTCCTCCCACTGTCACCAACTTCTAAAATTTTTTAAATTATTGGATGAATTCAACCGTGAAAGCTAATAAATGTGTTTTCACCCAGATGTGCTGAATGTAATGTCATATAGACATATACAAACCCCACTCTCATTTACTTCTGAGATCAAATGTTACTACTACTGAGATTATTCTTCTCCACAGGAATTGTGTGTGCGTGTGTAAAATCTGTATACAGCAAAGACACCAAATTTGTTACAAACTTAACATCAGTAAACAAACACAAAGTTGTCATTAGTGGATTGTGCAGTCCAAAACATAGGCGAAAAATCTCGATTCACATCCCACTTGGTTCAAAACAGGGACACAATTTTCAATACGGGCGATTGTGTACTATACTAGAGAGGTGCAAACTCTAATCTTCACATTTCCCGAAAGACAGGAATACCTACAATCAATAAGAACATTATTTACAAATGAAAGAAATTTTGAGTATTGGCCCTTTCACTTAGAACATACTAATGCCTCATCCACAAATCAACAAGGAATATTGGCAAACAAGTGACTTTACCTTGCTATTCTGAATGTTAATCACTCATTTCAGATAAACACACACAAAATGCTGTGAGCTAAGCCTGGGGTCTGAGTACAGGGTCAGCCCACTTATGTGGCGCCCGAAGAGCACTTTGACGACTTAAAGCTGGTTTACACTTCATGCAGACGCAGCAGTGCCACAGCGCATGGTGATTGTGATGTAATATTGGAAGGATGAAGCCCTATGCCGTGTCAAAATTCAGGGGCTGCACCCTTCTAAGGTTGACTTCGAAGACTGAAAGAATCACAGCAGTGTGACAAGGCTGTCCTATTTCAAAGGCTCTTTCAAATGTGGTCTAGAAATCCGACGGATCCTTCACAGTCCAACATATCCCAAGATTCACTGTGCAGAGGTAAAGAAGGTGTGTCCCGGCAAGGCAAAAGGAGTGGCACTTTGTGACTCAAGGGTAAGGGCATGAACAGCTAGTGATGCAAACAGGAAATTGTGTGTAGACCAGACTGACCCATATGACAGAGCTTTCTGTTTGATCTTTAAAGGACGCAGCATATAAAGGCTACACCTTCATAGACCATGTCCTTCGAAGGATGCAGCCCCTGAATTCGGACACAGCCATAGACTAGTCAGAGTACAAGGGAGCACGCAATTATCTTGGATCATTTAATGCAGCTTAGCTTATCCAAATCTCCTATGGTTTTGAAGAATCCAAATAGCCAGATACCCATATACATGATTACATGATCTGGGAAGAGTCCTCTGATCTTGCCGTATTTTATTATGACATCCTTTTTGGGGATGCATCAGGATGCATCATCATTTACGCTACAAAAGATATTTGGTCAAACGCATCCCAGACCACCTGACCACCCAGAACACTTGATAGCCACCACAGATTTGCACATATGCGGAAACAACAGGCAGTCCAAAATGAAAATCAACAAAAGTTCCAATCTCATGTATATCCAATAGATGAGACAAAAAAAGACAAGATCAACTTTATTAATTCCAGGGAAATTACAGTGTTACACCAGCAGTTATAGACAGAATCAGACCATACACACACAACATGAATGCACAGTATGAAAGGACATAAATAATACAAACTACCAAATGGCAGCTATGGAGTAAGACTTGGGAATGTACTGCACAACACAGTACAACATGGAGAATGTTATGCTGCCTGTAACATTGTTCAGCATGAACGATTTGGTGGTGGGTCAGTGATGGTCTGGGGCGGCATATCCATGGAGAGACGCAGAGACCTCTACCGACTAGACAATTACACCTTGACCGCCATTAGGTATCAGGATGTAATCCTTGTACCCAGTGTCAGACACTATGCTAGTGCAGTGGGTCATGGGTTCCTCCTGGTGCAGGACAATGTCCAGCCTCATGTGGCAAGAGGATGCAGACAGTTCCTGGAGGATGAAGGAATTGATACACAGACGCTGGAGGCTCTTACAGGGTCTACAGAAATGCCCAGTTTGTGAATTCTGACCATAGCCTAGTTGTTGCTACTCTGAAGATTCAGCTTAGATCCAGTAGGCTATCAGCTACTGGGGGAATGAGGCTGGATTTGGCCAGATTTAAAGATCAAGCTGTTTCTGATGAGTTTGAATGCGGTCTGTGTGAGGAACTTGCAAACTCTGAAGCGACTGCTAACTCTAATGTGATGTGGGAAACCTTCTGTGATAAGACCATGGTGGTGTTACTGCACAGAAGGGGGTGTTTCATCTCACAGGGCACCCTAGATATTATCGAGAGGAGTCGCAACGCATGACTTGGTGTACTCCAGTCTGTACCAGAAACTGAGGAGGATGACTGTGAGGGCTCTGAGGGCAGATAAAGAGGTGTTTGTTAGACGAATCTGTGAGCAGGTGACACATCTGTGGTCTACTGACTCATGTCCTATTTACAGAGGAATTGAAACATTACGCACATCTGAATCTGTTCCTTGGAGACTTGCTGTCTGGGCAGATGATGGAACAGTACTTCTGGACGACACTGCAGTTTTGACCCACTGGGCCAGCTACTTTGAGCAACTGTTTAAAGCTGATCCTTCAGCTAGGACGTTGGACATCTCTGGGTCTAAGATTCTCGAGGTTGATCCACTAATCAGTTGTGAACCACCCAATCTCACTGAGGTGAATCAGCTGGGGGTAGAGAAGGCTGCAGGGATCTGTAGTACCCAGGGTGAACTTCTCCAGGCTGGTGGTAAGGCTGCACTTCTGGCATTGTGGGCAATCTTTCTTTCCATTTGGGAGTCAGGTGTCATCCAAACTGACTGGAAAATGGGACTTGTAGTCCCTATCTGGTAAGAGATGGGTGATCACCTGGACTGTGGCAGCTACAGGGGGATAACACTGCTTTCAGTGCCGGGTTAGGTCCTTGCTAGGGTCATCCTAAACAGGATCCGTGATCATTTGCCCGCCTATCAGCAGCCGGAGCAGTCTGGTTTTACGCCCAAGATGTTTACCAGTAATCGCATCCTGGCAGCAAAGGTTCTCATTGAGTGCAAGCGCGGATATTGGCAGAGGTTCTTTGCAGCCTTTGTTGATTTTCGTAAAGCGTTTGACACAGTTGACCAAGTTTGCCTATGGGACATCCTGAGACTTCGCAGGGCCCCCCAGAAGCTTCTGGACATCATGACCGGCCCGTACACTGGTACAGTGAGTGCTGTGTTCTTCCCAGGGTATTCTGGGGTTCGCCAGGGGTATGTTTTTGCTCCTACTCTGTTCAATGCTTGAATGGACTGAGTGTTGCAGGGTCGTCGGGGGTCCAGCGATTGTGGGGCATCTATTGGTAGAAATATTTTCTGATCTTGACTCTGCCAACGATGCTGTGGTCTTAACAGAGTCTATGGAGGCTCTGGTCGGGGTGCACGAGAGACTGAGTGAGGAGTCTGAGTGTCAGGGATTGCAAGTGTCCTGGATAAAAACAAAGATCCAGGCCTTTAATGACTTCTTAGGCACTGCCATCAGTAGTGTGTCTGTCTACAGCGGAGGTGTTGACCTCGTCGAGAGATTCACTTACCTCGGTAGCGACATTCATTCCTATGAAGTCAGCAGACGGATTTGGAGAGCATGGGGGGGTCATGAGGTTGCTGGAAAGGGCAATCCCGATATCTTTGCAGAAGGACGAAGGTCCAAGTCTTTAGAGTCTTGGTGCTCCCTGTCTTGCTGTGTGGCTATGAGACATGGACGCTATCCAGTGAGCTGAGATGAAGACTGGACTCCTGTGGTACTGTCTCTCTTCGGAAAATCCTTGGGTACCACTGGTTTTATAATTGACTCAAACAAATAGGCGCCAGAGGAGTCCTAAATGAGGCACATTACCTGCATTATGAGGGAACGTCAGTTACGGCACTATGGCCATGTTGGCGTGTTTCCCTGACGGTGACCCGGCTCGCAGGATCCTCGTTGCTGAGGACTCAAGGGGTTGGGCCAAGGCCAAGGGGACACCCACGTATCACCTGGCTGTAGCAGATGGATGGCCATTTCCAGAGGGTGGGACTGGACTGGGTGTCTGCCTGGGGGGGGGGGGGGGGAGTCGCCATGTTGGGATCCCAAAGAGTTTCGTCATATGGTAGGTGACGTTTCCGTAACTTCCAATTTTGGCTGACCACAAGCATCAGTGCGATAAGCAAGTTTCTCTATAAGCCCCACCCCAGACTGTGGTCAAGTGAAAACCTACTGTTACCTACTCTAGAGTATGGACTAAAAAGAGGTTCAAGAACCACCTCTGAGGAATTACAATTGGGCCGAGTTCCTGTAGTGCCAAGGCAACAGAAGTTCCTAGTTCCTGAAAAATGGTGGGAAATTTTCTATGGACTCATCCTGACAAAGAAGGGCTGTTAGAAAAACCCTAAGCTGGTCCTAGCTTAGTGCATAGACTCATAAAACAGAAAAGTAAACACCCCGAGGTACCTCAAATAAAGGGCTAATCAACTGAAGTGAAGGGACCTAGGTGTGATCAGGACAGCCAGATATAACCACATTTGGCCTGGCAAGTGAAAGTAAGTGGGGCTTTAGATGTACAGAAGCAGTACCAAGTGGCATAATTATGGCAAGCTCACCTTATTGAGTGTTGCAAGCTGAAATCCAGCAAATTCCTTGGGGTTGAGCTCCTCAGGGCAGACACTGCTCTCACCCACAATGCCTTGCAGCAGCCGCACAAAGTTCCCACGGTGAGCCAGTGATAGGCTGTTAGCCCGGCACCGAACCTTGGTCCCACTTTCAAGAACAGCCTTCTTCCCTATAGAGGCGACAACACGCTCTGCTTCCAGTTTGGTCTGAGCAGAGAGGAAATTACACCACAAGAGAAACCGGGTCAGAACAAGTACAGATCAGATAAAATGATAACAATATTGATAGGGACAGGCACACAGACACAATCTATGGTACACCCTGATATGACCAAAGATACATATTTGAACAGACAACGTTGGCAAAAGGCTAAACACTCTGGCACATGTGATATTTGAGTATACCTGTAAAATTTACAAATCTGAAAACAAGTTTCACAACTACATCAAGATGTTAACTGAAAGAGTCTTTTTAAGGCTAAAACTAAATGACTCGTAATGGAGCTGTTCTGTGTATGTCCCACTAGGTGAGGAGGCAGATTCAGGAGACGTTGAAGGGATTATATCTCCCATCTGTCTTGGGAATGCCTAAGAAAACCCCAGAAGGAGCTACAGTCAGTGGCCTTGGAAGGAGGTCTTGTCTGACCTGCTTGGCATGCTGCTTACGCAACAGTCAGTAGTTTGAAGACAGCTGGATAGATGGAGGCAGACAGTGACTATCTTCACCCATGTTTACATCACAGATGTGAAGTGTGCTTTGCTAATGGCATGGGTGGATGGACCATACCTGCTGGCTCAGCTTTTTCAGGTAGGAGACTACGCTGTAACTCAGACCATACTCCATGTTGTCTGCTAGCAGGTTGGGTGCTCCCATCATCCTCAGTGCCTTGCGTAAGGGCTGGAAGTGAAAGGGAAGGGTTCAGGGACAGGCATACTATACACCACTCACATCTTTGACTTAACCTCTAACTGGACCTTTTACCATGACTGCAAGATTCATAGCTTAATTACAAGTAAAATGTAATACACATTTTTCACATTTCACAGTTGAGTTTGGGAGAACATATTACAGATGTGCCATAACTGTGTCACTGGACGTGAATCAGTGTAATAAAAATGAGGGTGGGTCTAAGGACTGAACCCTGTTGAACACCTAAGGTCTGGCTACTCACGCCGATGTAGTAGGGGGGCATGGTCTTCAGATAGCTCTCGAATGCCTGCCGCCACTTCAGAGTCGGCTTCAGTTTGTGCACCTTGAACAGGTCGTCTGCAATGGCCGAGGGAAAATCAGTAAGAGGGGGTCTGTGCACGGGGGCTGGGTTGCCATCGCTGCGGCTCGGGGGGGGCCTTCCCATCTCACTCACCCAGCAGAGGCAGGAGCACTGGGTAATCGTAGGGCATGACGAAGAGGTTGACGCAGCTAAGGGCCGTGCTGGCTTTCAGGTAGCCGAAGGGCTGGCCCAGGTCGCTGTACTTGGCACTGTTGCACACAAACACCTACAGAAGGAACAAACCACAGGAGCGTCAAAAAGCCGAAGGCATCACCAGGACCTGGCTGCTTGACGATCTGGCTGCTTAATAAGGGTCAACAGCCTGGACTCACAGTCTGTGGGTCCAAACAGAGAAAATTAACTCAAAGCCTAACAGAGATGCAAATGACTTATGGATAATAACAAATCAGCATTCGTAAGTGTTGTAAAGTTAATCTGTATTCCTTTTGCATAGCTCAGGGATTTTCTTCCTTGGGCCATTAAGCATTCATTTAAAGTTAGCCTCTGCTGATTACTAATAACAGAATGAAGTTTAAAACAAAAAAATACTTCTGAAAAATTGTTAAACCTCTTGGTTTCTGCCCATATTGGTTCTAATAAAGAGTCTGATTACTAGAGTATAACATACAAGCCCCTCACTAGACAAAATAGCAGCCGATTTTTTTAATGTGTTGACATTGATCCAACCCCATCAGTGTCATGGCAACAGCACGAGGTGGCTGGCACAAACATGGCCGGTAGACTGGGTGGCCTCCTGGGAGGTCTGTCACCTGCAGCTTAGTTTTTCAGATTTAATACCAATTACACACCTGATCCAGTAACAACTAATTCAGCAGCTGACAGCTGAGGTCAGAAATGAGGCCGCGTGGGTCGCCAGGCCTGTGGTTCACCATCTATCTGCACTGCTTTCATCTATAATCCAGTCCCTTTGGGAGGTAAACTGTGGTTTGCTTAGAACTGTCAATTCAAACGTAATCTAAGGCAGGACACCGATACAATAGTGGTGCTCATTGGTCTCTACTATCTTAAAGTTTAGCACTTCCTAACCAAAACTGCATACTATGAACATAACCCAGCAACATGAGCAGATCTGACTGGCAGAGGCTGAACTCCTGGGGAGGAGGCGGGGGCTAGGGCTGGGCGATATATCAATATTATATCGCACATGCACAGTAATCACCAGAGCTTCAGATGACAGAAGAGGGATTTGCCCGGATGCCAGCTTTTCAGTGCTATATGGACATTAATTTACGCCCATAACTTGGTAAGAGGATTAGTAGTATGGCTTAAATATTAATGACATGCGTTTTGTGATACCAAAAAGTTAGTAATCTGCATAAACTTTTTGTTTCTTAAATTCGATTAGCGGAGCACCCCACATAATACTGTTTTGGTATACTATGGTTTGGTATACTACGGTTTTGTATACCTCGGTGCAATATGCACTGAAATCGCGGTGATGAAGAGCAGCCAGGACATCTTTTAAAAGAGGAGATCTTGTGGATAAACAAAGTAAAAAGACGTCGGCGGTGTGGTGGAACTTTTTGCAGTTCAAAGTCTGACACATTTTGTATTTTACATAATAATGACTTCTGGACGTCATACAAAGCCTCATTAATATTTTAGCCATACTACTAAACTGCTTAAATCGTAGCCGTAAATAAATGTCCGTATTTCACCAAAAAGCTGGCGCATGGCCAAATGTTGCGCCTGTCATCTGAAGCCCTAATGATTATCGCACAAGAGCGATGCAATATCGATATGATATCGCCCAGTCCTAGCGGGGGCACTAGGAAACCCAGGAGAAGAGTACCTGCCAGCAGGTGTGGGGCGACTTCCTCTCCAAGATGTACCGAGTGAGGGGCGAGGGTTCCAGCTCATATTTGTCGAAAGGCAGTTTGTCCACTACCATGGGTTCTGTATCAACGCAGGAGAATCGCACATGTGGGTGGGCGGAGCGCGGGGGCTACAGGGGGCGGGAAACAGTCATTTAGAAAGTTTGGCTCTCCCACACGGTCACACACAGAGCCTCAGAGCTCATTATGAGACAACAGTTCCCTCTAACATCCCCTCAGTCGTAACCTTACCAACGTGGGTGAGTTCTGGTCTGGCCAGAAGGCCTCTGGGATCGGCCAGTGGCCAAGGGGGACACCCGTCTTCAGGTTAGGGCGTACATAGATCAGCCTGTGGCTGCAGTGCCAAGGCTGCGTGCCAGGTTTGGGCACTTCAAGAGGGCCATCTGCAGGATGGACGAGGGACAGAAACATATGGGGAAGGAAGTTGGGGGGCAACAGAGACAACAAAGAAGGGGGTGGGGCCAATTAAATAAGGGAAACCCACAGGAGGGGCACAGACAATGCAGACGTCCCATTGCTACCTTCCACGGGCAAGGGGTCTGGTCCTGTCTTCTCAAAATTGATCACCACTCCACTCTGGACCTTCTGCACCAGCGACTCCAAACACTGGTTCAGCATGCGCTGGGAGAACACGCTGTAGGAACGGCCTGCCAGGGCGAGCGTGTAGATCAGCCTGCAGGTGCCATAGCTGGCCAACACCAGCCAACACCCACACGGTCTACAAAACCAGAGGCAGGAAGCCTGCACCCAAATCCCTGCATATCCATCCCAACCCAGCAGTTTGGCCACATTAGAGTCCACTTCAGCAGCTTTTCAAAATACCAACCTTACCACTTTTTTTCCACTCCTTTTAAACATTTTACTTTTAAGTGATTCAGTCAGACACAAAGGCTGTGAACTTTTCATTACAGATTCTTTTAAATACACTCCTCCCCCGTAACTCAGGCAACAAGCAGCATCTAAAAAGGATTTTATTTCTCATTCATCATTCGTCCCCAGGAAGCACAGAGCCAATATCCCCATATCCCCTCCCCCCCCACCTCCCACCAGCCGCCACCAGTGCAACTCCTTACCTCCAGTGACCTCGCACATGGGGGTGATGGCAGAGTCATCACAGGGCACCCCCCCCAAAGGCTCCGCCTCTGCTGAGGTATGGCCTGCGATGCGCAGCACCAAGGCAAAGAGACGCTGGTCCCAGCGGAACGGCTCCTTGGTCAGCTCGCTGCCCGGAAGGGGCGTAGTGAGGGGCAGGTGCAGCTGGTGAAGGGGCAGGGGGTGGGAGAACCACAGATGGCATGCAATCACATTAGGAATGGCAAGGAGAATCGGCTTGGAAGGAAAAGAACATCTTTGTCATTTTGCGGTACAGCTGATGCACATTCCACAAGCCTGACAATTTTACCTATCTGACCATCTACCCAGACATGCTGCACACTACCTTGAAGTATCTTGCATAAGTGACTCGGGGTAGAGGATTTTTCAAGGACTTGAACCCACAACAGTTACTGCTCAGCACCAACCGTCACAAGAGTTCCTGCGACGGTCTCCATGGCGAGGGCATGCTGTTCATTACCTCATCCTGCACCCCGCAGCTGCTGGTTAGTCGGCCTCCATCCGTGATGGCAATGATGACTGAGGGTTCCAGGAAGAAGGGGTTACGTCCCTGAGTGGAAGAGTGTTAAATGTGGGAACATGCAGCCCGCTTGCTAAGCGCACAAGCCCACGCAGACGCACAAAAACACACAGCTCCCACAAGCTGCCAGATGGCAGCAGCAAACAAACAAGCTTGCTCTCCGGGGCTCTGAACTCCTCCTAAAGGAGTCCTCTGCACACCTTCACACGCTACCTCTACCATACCAGACTCATTCACACAAACAGTAACGATTCAAAGACCAATCAGACATAGAACAAGACGGCACGCTGGTTTCCCGTGTGTGTCTGGTTCTGCCCCCCAAATACAAACAGAGTAATACACAAAGACACTAGTAAATAAGTTGGACCATCAATCCAGGTATAAAATGCACATATGAGAATTGACTATGGGGGCTAAGGGAATTAGAGTGAAGGCCAGCATAGACATGAATGTGGTCTCACAATTTGAGCAGTTCACTACTATATGAAACTACGGTAGATGAGAAAGAACACACTGGAAGGCAGGGCAGAGGCCACGTCTGTCAGGAGAGTGTGTGTAGCCAGGGCTTATCACTAATGAGCAACAGGGGAGCACAGAGGCACATGGCCAGAGGGAGTGCAGCTACAGAGCAGACTGAGACATGAGCAGACACAGGTACACAAACACACCGTCAAACACTCTCTCACTAACAGAACTGCTGAATCTCAACATTATTATGATTACTATAGCACCCAAAATCTATAACAAGTAACCATAAGTAACCCATTTGGTAAACAATGCAAAGAAAATGACTGAAATGCTTATCCCTGCCAGTCACTGTAAACTACAGACCTAAAGGGCATGACAGCCTGCCCATGTCAGAAGATGATGCCCAAAACAAGGGTGCAAACTCTTTACACTTCAAAGGCCATTTGTATTATACTTCAAAGTACCTGGGGCTGGGTACTGCTATACCAGTCAGCTGATTTCCCATTACAACAAAAGCTACAAAACTCCTTCAAATTATGGTATACATTTTTAAAGAAGGCAGCAATCGCTGTGATAAAGGGTTCCCATAGTTTCTAATGTGTTCTGTGTCACAAGCCACTGGAATTGGGTCATACGGTTTGAGAATCCCCTGACAAGTATAATGCTTCACACAGACAGAAAAAACACACTGAATTCAAACAAATATCACGGGTGGACAGGAAAAACTGATCACGAAGCACTGTTTTGATTGAATAAGACTACCCAATTTCCAGTAACTTTTTATGTGATATTAATTGCTCAGATATCAAGTTATGGAAACATCTATTTAAAAGAAGCAGACGTCAAAGACCAAAGCAAAACCTCTTTGGTTACTGATCCTTATAGGTGCAGTCTGTCAATAAAAATTCTGAATATAAAGACATAATTATTGGCTTTAGTGTAATTTTTAGTAGTTTGTAGGCCTTATAGGTGCACAAAGCATTTGTCTTCATGTACTATTTATGTCTCCGGGTACACACAGAAAGCTGTCAGTTCTCCCGAAAGGTCTAGAAGGCAGAATCACCATCCCCATACAGCATGCATAGTATCAAGCCCACAAAAAAACCTGGCACTCAGGGGAAAAAATAAATAAAACAGAGATTAAATGCCTTCTTGCTCTATCCCTGAAACTGAAAGGTGACTATAGAAGCTGTGCGACACATCAGCAGGTCACAATGCTGGCTCACTTATCACAACACCACATGCTCCCAAGGCAACAAGCCCCCCCAAAGCACAGTCTTGCGGCTAGGACTAATACATCTGATGGGAACAGGACCAAGAGAAGCAGGGAGGGGCAGAATACAGCAAAGGGAACAGAGAGAAAAAGAGCAGATCAAGAAAAAAAAAAAAGAGTGGCTGGGACAGAAATGTCACCATACCCATGAGCCTCTAGGATTGTGTCACATTATCTTTCTCTGGTACTCGCTGCAGCCCATCTCATCCACTGTAGCCTGATTTGGTTTTCCACTGCAGAAGGGTCGGCTCAGTAAAGGCCTTGCTGGGTTTGGAGTGCGACAGTGA
>JAODLC010000028.1:7396539-7420794 GCA_026781145.1 Hippopotamyrus pictus | reverse complement strand
AAACGCCGGAGTTGGAAAGAAATAATCGAACGCACCATACGACTCGGAATACGAGTTCCCAGGCAAATAGAACGCACTAAAACTGGGATTTTGAGTCATTCTGCGCTGCAGATGGGTTAATCACGTTAAAAATTTTAATCAAATTAATGATGGTGATGGATCAATCCACGTTGACGCGTTAATTTTGACAGCCCTAATATATACATATACATACGCTTCTCAACTTACGAACTTTCAACTTATGAACTTTCAGACATACAAACGAAGAGGACTGCAAGTCCAAATTGTGTTCCTTGGGCTCCCATTTCCTGTCCGCAACAGCAGTTTCTGTTTTCTGCGCGCCAATTCCACCTAGTATCACTTCTGACCACAACTTCCACCGCCGAGCAGAACAGCATGCGTACTCCCAGCATCCCATTTATTTGTAATTGCGTATATCCTTAAAATGATGTTGATTAACGACTTTGCGAACATTTCAAGTTACGAACAGCTGTTCGGAACGTAACTCATTCGTAAGTAGAGCAGTGTCTGTATATGCATTATACATATACATGTCTATATATGTATGTGTATATATATATATATATATGTGTGTGTGTGTGTGTATATATATATATGCACACGCACAGTGTTACCTTGGTTTGCGAGCTTGTAATCCAAAGCACTCGTATATCAAAGCGAATTTTCCCATTATAAGTAATGGGAAATCAGATGATTCATTCCACAACCCAAAAATATTCATATAAAAATGATTAATACAAAATATTAAGCAAATATACATAAAACATATTAACCTGCACTTTACCTTTGAAAAGAATCGTGGATGGTGTGAGGGAGACGAGGAGAAGAGGAGGGTTATTTTGTAGGACGACTTTCACTATAACTAAAGGATCTGTTGGCTCACTGGAATCTTTTTCTTTTTGTGCAACTTTAAGAAGGATCCAATGCTTTTGCCTCCTTTTCGATTTCGTGGAAATGTGGACATTGCGTTGTCATTAAACAGATTAATCGCTCGCACTGCTACGCCCTTATTCGGGTGGTGCTTTTCTAGTAAATTTTGACTATATGAGGCTGCATTGTATATGTATATATTTATTGCATACTTGTATGTATATATTTACACATATGTATATATTTAAGGCACTACTTGGGTGTCTTGTCTGTTGTCTCGGCATATGCTCTAACCGTGGTGAGTGATGTTTTGTTGAGGGTGACTTTTTACTGCAAATTCGCTCGGTAGTTGAAGGGTGCCCGTGCGGTGACACTCCTCTGGTCATGGGTGACTTCAGTGTGACCACTGGCACTCACAGGGCTGACTGTGAGGATTGTGTCAGGTCCCATGGGTCTGGAGACTATGAAAGTGCCTCCATGTTCCTTGACTTGGCGAAAGGTCAGGGGCTGCGGGTCACTGGATCCTGGTTCCAACGCCCTGAGCCGCATCGTTGGACTTGGTACTCCAATACTGGTGGTGCAGTGAAGGAGATTGATCACATCCTCGTGGGCAGACACTGGAGACTCATGTAGAACTGCAGGTTCTAAAGAAGTGCCCAGTTTGTGAATCGGTTTCTAACCACAGACTTGTTGCTACTCTGACTGGCTGGACTTATCCAGACTCCAAGATCAAGCTGTTTCTGATGAGTTTGCATGCAGTTTTTGTGAGGAACTTGCAGACTTAGGTGTGACTGCTGACTCTAATGTGATGTGGGGGACCTTCCGTAATAAGACCCTGAAGGTTGCCGAGGGCTGTGTTGGTTTTGCCAGTGTTTCGAAAAGGAGGTGTTTCATTTCACAGGACACCCGGGATATTATCAAGATGTGTCGCAGCGCACGACTTGGTGGCAACTCCAGTCTGTATTTGGAACTGAGAAGGATGGCTGTGAGGGCTCTGAGGGCTGATAAGGAGGTGTTTGTTAGATGAATCTGTGAGCAGGTGACACACCATCTGTGGCCTAGTGACCCACGTCCTGCTTTCAGAGGAATCAAAGCATTATGCACATCTGGATATATTCCTCGGAGACTTGCAGTCAGGGCGGGTGATGGGATGGTCCTTATGGATGACACTGCAGTTGTGCCCCCCCTAGGCCGGCTACTTCGAGCAGCTGTTTAAAGCTCACCCTCCAGCTAGGATGTTGGACATCTCTGGGTCTACGGTTCTCGAAGCTGATCCTCCGATCAGCTGTGAACCACCCAGTCTCACTGAGATTGCACAGGTAGTGAACCTACTAGGGGGTGGGGAAGGCTGCAGGGATCTGTGGTATCCGGGGTAAACTTCTCCAGGCTGGTGGTAAGGCTGTCCTCCTGGCATTGCAAGCAGTCTTTGCTTCCATTTGTCAGGCATCATCCCAACTGACTGGAAAACGGGACTTGTGGTCCCTATCTGGAAAGGGAAGGGTGATCGCATGGATTGTGGCAACTATGGGGGGTAACATTGCTTTCAATTGTTAGGGTCATCCTTAACAGGATCCAGGATCACTTGCTTGCCTGTCTCAGTGTGTGTTTTTCATCTATTTCAGCCAATCTCTGTGTCTCTGACAGGACAGCAAGCAAGGGTTTAATTGAAGAACATCATAGATAATAATGAGTGGGTCTCTGGTTTCTGGATGCGTGGTCTAATTAACGATCAAACTTAAGTATGAGATAACGAGCTACTTATAGCATTACGAACCTTTCTGGAAAGCCTTCTCTGGAAAACCTCCCCTGGCAAGCTGTCCGAGACTAATACTGTGCAGAAAACATGGTGGGGGGGAAAGACATTTCCTCTCAATGACAAAAAACGAGCCCCTGAGACACAGTAGCAACAATAACTACAATAAGCTATATTTCATGTACAATATATATTTTATATACAATATTGTATGGTATTATCGCATATTTTAATTATACATAGTTCAGTAATTTAATCTGTACAGTACTGTAATTTGAAAAGCATTTAAAACAACTATTGTCAATAAAATTCAGTAAATAGCAACTATGTCCATTTTATTACCTTATATTTGTGTAATAAATATATAAATGTCCATTAGATGGTAATCTTCCTGAGACCTTAAGAAAAAGGAAAACATTTGTTATAATGATCATCCGCTTATAGTGATCAATTTCGCCCAGACAGACGTGATTGCTGTTTGCAGTTTCCACTGTAATCCCAAATAGGATTCCGGTCTTTCTCCTGACTTCGGCCGCTGCTGCCTCCACGATCGATGGATAAATTGATGATTTGTCAACACGCACGTGATGTCATGTGCCTGTTTGCACATGTAAAACTGGCACAGCTAAAAAAAAATGAAAGCAGTCATCCACCTAGAGCTACGTATGGAATAAACTGACAAAATGTGAAAGCTGAAGACATTTCCTCTGTAGTTTTAGTTTCAGTGAGTTATTGTTTTTTTTTGTCAAGCCTCGAAAGGGGTGTCTGGCGCTCCAGACATCTTTGTAATAGGTTGAAGGTCTTCATAGTCCTGGTGCTCCCTGTTTTGCTATATGGCTGTGAGACATGGACATTATCAAGTGACCTGAGTTGAAAACTGGACTCTTTTGATACTGTGTTTCATCGGAGAATTCTTGGGTACCACTGGTATGACTTCATGTCATACGGCTGAATCTGGCCTGGGAGACTAAACAGATAGATGAACATTTCCGAAGGATGGGACTGTACCAGTGCATGCTCCCCAGCCTGACCTGTACATCGCTTTTGACAAAACTGTCTGCTAAGTAAATGGAAAAGTAGTTCTGTATTGCAATTCTTGTGATAACTCTGGAGCCCTTATTGTGGATACAATTGCAACCAATCACAATAAATTGTCATATCACATACCACTCCATCAAGTAGATTCACTACTTAAAAATGCTGGGGAATCAATTCAGCTTCCATCCATCCAGTACAGTCACAGCAGGGATTATTCAGACTTGTTTAACATGAACGTTCTGTGTGATGATCCATCTCAGCTGAGTCTGGACTTGCTAATTGTGTGTCTCTCGGGGACAGTATGTAACCTTGGCTTGCTGATGAATTCTCCTACAATGATTGGCTTTTACACCACTTATGGCTGTATACCAAAAATGATCACCTCAGAATTACAGAGAATCAGTTGCTGGCAAACGGAGTTAGACTCTAACAGCTTTTTTGTATTCGCTGGCACCATCAGAGGCAGCAGGATGTGTACATAGCCTAACAGTCATGACGTTGCAGCACGTCTCTGTTTGTTTGCTGTAGTATTTTTATTTATATATGTCTCCGTTAATTTGCGTGCACACAGGAGGCTGGCCATGTAGGATTATTGAGATTTAACACTGTTCTGGACAGTGCTACAATCTAGATCATTCCCTTTTCATTTTACGTGATGTTCATACACTGCTAATAGGTACATTGTGTTGTAAGGGTCAGTTAATCCCTGGGAATGCATTTCTGCCAATGGTTACTTAGAATCTCATATTGTACATTTTTTAAAGTATCTGTGATTAGTAATTGACTTGTGTTTTTGACGCTGTACTAACTCCAGTCTGTCCTTCAACAGAAATACACATTCGTATGAAATGGGTGAATGATTCCATGTTTTCTGTCTCTGAAGACAGGATACAGAACTTTTAAAATCATCCTTTGGCACAGCAGAAATCTAACTCTTTTTTCCTGTCTGATGCTTCCATGTAGTAATCTAATGTGTCACAATGGTCTTCAATATTATTGTATCAGACTGGTTTGCTATTATAGATAGATATACTAGATTTATTGCAGAACATTATCAGTTAGCTGCTGTAAAGTCCTTGCTGATTTTTTTCCAAACTGGAAAGATTCCCTCTGTTAGTTTGTGGTCAAGCCTGTCAGCTTTTAGAGACCTTTGTTGTATTTGGAGTCTAACCTGTTTCCTACATGCAGTGTGTAAGACTGCAAAGTGTTGATCTATATTTTCACATGCTTGGATTCCTCCCAGGTCTAACAACCTTGAAGACACTATCACTTTGATCAAAGGCAGGATTGAGGAGGTTGACCTACCAGTGGAGAAGGTGGACATTATTATTTCAGAATGGATGGTGAGTGCACTTCAGGTTGCTGGTGAATGTGTTGCTCCAGGTACTTTTGTACAGTGCACAAAGCCATAATTGTGATAATTTTATTGAGATTACAGTTAACACAATTACTCTGATTTTGGAAATATGCATTAATTGGCATAAAAAAAACCTGTCTTTTTAACTGTGGATTTCCTTGAACTCTATATATAATTCAACTGAGAAAAGGGGGCTGGAAAAATGGGAACAGCTAAAAAATGGGAGCATCATTGTGAAAAGTAATGTGGCACAGTAATAATTTTGTGTTTATTATTTTAGTTTGATAATTGTTGGAAGCCAAAATCATGAGTGAAATTAAAATTCGATTAATTGCCTTGTCTGGTGAACATAACTATGAATCTGTGTTTATGGATTTAAAGAATATTAAGAAAAATGTCCTTCGAGCCATGTGGCATTTTCTGTGGACCTTCTCAATTATCACCACCATAAGCAAAAATTACAAATAGTGAAAATATACTGTAGTATCGGATCTTTGTTTAATGTCGTGTGGTACATGCTTGGTTGGTGGACAGACAACTTCAAGCTACTTGACTCTCACTGGTGGCCAGTGACATGAGCTGCTTTATGTTCCTATAGGAAATTGAAATTCCTTGGCTGACTATTTTCTGGAAAATGAAGGATGAGGAACATAATTCCTAATGACTTAAAGGCCATGACCATTAATAAATTTGAAATCCCTGTCATGTTTGATCTCCTGGCAGAAGTGTGATGTTTTCAGGGTGTCAGGGTTCAAGAGCACCATTCTGTACCATTTTCTGTACCAGCTTGTCCCATGCAGGGTTGCTGGTTCCGGAGCCTCTCCCGGAAGCTACTGGCCCATGGCAGGGAATAACCTAGGATGGGGTACCAGGCCATCGCAGGGCACCTACTCACAAATGCAGCACTCATACCTACAGACAATTTGGCAACACCAGCATACTCTGGTTTCCTCCCATATATATTTCTGTGGCATCTTTTAGAGCAAGATACTCCCCTTCTTTTCAAATCAGCATTCTCCATGCTGGGATAAAATTAGTGACCCGAACATATTGAATATTAAACATTTTACTACTTGGTATTTGGATCCTCCTTTACCTTAAATTGATGTTTCATAAGACAAAAAGTGCTTTTCCACCGCATCAGGTACTGTGCTTTTGGTATGGTACTTTCCATACTTTCCCTTTTCCATTGACTTCAGGTCAGGTACTGTTAACGAAAGGTTTCAGTACCTAAAGTGCCAAACAAGCTGGGGTTGTACTTTTTTGATACTTCGGTACTTTGGGGTGGGACTTGAAATGCTTTCTTTGTCAATTGGTTATGCAAATAGCCTGCCTCTGAAACACTATACAACTGCTGTCTTGAAGTTGCAAACTCAGACAACAACGATAAAATAAGTAAGAAATAAATTAATAAACGTAATAATGGATGTGAGGACAAATGAAAGACCCAAGCATATATTGGGGTAGCATAGTTGGAAGAACATAAACGAGTTCAGAATGGCATGACAAGAAGTAAAGTGTTTTGTATAATATACTAGAACAGCATGGTATTATTTTGTTGTAATAAATATTGGGGCATTTATAAAGCAAAAAAGGAGTTTAACACAAGTTTCTCCCAAATCTGAGTGATTTAAAAAGCAAGCATGAAAGCTCATGCAAAAGTAGTGGAGGTAAACTTTAAACTGATTTTAAAACATATACTAGATAACCTTGAAAAGGAATAATCATTAAAATTGCAAAACTTGCTAAACTTTTTTTCATATGAAAAAGTAAAAATATTTTAGCAAAACAAACACCCCGCGCTGTAACAATGTTGGTATTAATATCGCACATCATCCAGCTCTGTAATATACTGTAGGTATTTTTCAACTTCAGTACAAAATACTCCACCTCACGTTGTGATTCCATTCAGCACTGACACCAGTTTTATGCCAGTGAAAAACCAACAAGCGCGGTACCTAGTGCGACGTGCAAGTGTTTTTGAGCAGTTCGTTGTTTTTTAGCATTTAAACACAAAATGAACCGGATAAAACAAGAAGAACACTACTGTACTAAGCACATTTAAGCACATTTATCAAAACAGTAATTTGTAAAGTAAGAAAATAAATGTATCCAAACAATATGTAAAGTTAAAAAACACAATGTGTTCTGCCGCAATCGTCCGCTCCTTCCGTGTGCCACACTCCCTCGTTAACCCCGTGTGGAATCCCCGTGTGATCAGCTGTTTCTGGTTGTTGTCATTAGTCCTCTGTATTTTTTCTGCGTTTCCGGGTGTTTCCACAGTCCGGTCATTGTATTGTCCGTCTGCGTTTTGCCTGCCTTACCTGTAATTAAACCCCGTATTCCCCGATACCCTGACGTCTGCACCTTTGTCTCCGCTCCGTCCCCACTGGGCACAACAATATTATTATAATTAAGTGTATTAATGGTTTATTATTAATGTTAAAAATCTATATTTTTAAATGTATTTTATTATATAATTATTGTTACTGTCTATCATTGTCAAAATGTATTTTTACTGTCTAAATATATGTATTCAGCTAGTGTAAACATGCATGATGCTCTCACAGCGAATGAGAGGCTGAGATTGAAGCGTTACCCTTTGTTTCCACTGAGAGACGTGCCACGTGACTCCTTTCCCCAAGCGTTCACGGTTTGACTTGATCAGATCGAGTTCTGGTTGGTTCGACTTTTAAGAAATTCGAGTTCTGATGAGTTCGAGAACTGAGGTACCACTGTATATTGAAATTTTTTCTAAAAGAAAAATAGGATGACACAATACAGTTTATTTAGAAATACTTTTTATTGTGTTAAAATTAGGACTTTATTAAACCAATAGTATTCCTTTCTGGTTGTAAACAGTGTGAAACCTTTGGTCGTGACAATACACAGAATCCCAGCCCTTATGAATAAAATGTAACTTTTGTGGCCTTAAACCACAGATAATAATCTGTACACTTTTACATGGAAGTGACGTAAAGCTATAGAGACAGGCCTAGAGCCCTGTATTGACAGATGAGAGAGAGAGAGAGAGAGAGTCTCCATTGTGTGTTTCTGCATTGTTGGCTTCTGTCTATTGTATTATAAACTTTCTTTATAATTACTGAGCTACAGGAAAGATTGAGGAAAATATGTAAATCATGATTTTGGTAGCGATACACTTAATCTCTAGGTCTCTTTGTGGCTTTACTTTTCAGCTTCATGGGAAAGTGAGTGAAATACGTCCACAGCAGTAAACTTAAGGAAATGTGTTTCACTAATGTGAAACGAGTACCGAGCTGATGGAAAAGAGCAAAAAGGTCCCAATGGATCACAAGAGAATTGCCGTTTCTAAAGACAACCGTTTCCATTATAAAAGCTCATCAGTTGTCATTGTTGGACTGTTGTGAAACTGGGCAGTGATAAATCAACAGGGCTAATCTTGCAGGGCTTAGATGCTGTCTTCCTCGCATTTTGAAGAAGGACTACCTCAACCTGCAATCTTGTCATTTCATTATTTAAAAAATTGATCCACATTTAACCTTAGAAGAAGATTGTTGTGATAGAACTTTTGACATAATTTCTTCCCTGGTTCACAAGAACAAAATATTTATAAGTAACAGAAGGCTGAAACATGTGTGCATGTCGGGCAATCCATCACTATCTGTTAGTTTGTCTGCTTCTTGGGGTCATGTGTGAGGCAGCAGCTGAGGTACGTAGCGGTCAACCTGCTGCTCCCTTTTTAGCACATGTCATGCTCTGCTAAACCTCGCCAAGATCAGTGCCCCTTAAAGTCCTGCCCACAAGATCTCTGCAGGTAGGCGGGGAGACAGACTGCAGACAGCTGACACAAGCTGGACCCGGATCAGTTGCCCACAAGACCGGAGAGCGGGTTTATTTATCACACTGATTGAGGAGGAGCCCAAGGTTGATGATGTCAGAACTAAGCCGTTAGTCCTGCAGGTGTAGCTACAACGGCCACGTCCTTGGCAGGGTTAATCATGATGGTGTCCAGCTTGCAGATTGTCCTCAGTGCTGCATGAGCATTGCTTCTCCTGCACTTACTATCAGCAATATATTTAGATTTGAAATAAACATTATTTTTTGGAGGATGAGCTTGGATGACTTTTTGAAATGGCGAGTGTTCAGAACCTGGAAATTCCCAGGATGGGGTCTGGTCGCATGTTCTGCCATGTCCCCTCTGGGCACCATGTGCGGTTCACAGACAAATAAATGATGCTCCCTCTTCAGTTTCATTATCTTCTGATAAGAGTCCTATCTCCTCAGCAGGAGGACCACCATAATCAGTCATTCTGTCCATTTTTCCTGCCGTTGTGTCTTCGTAGCCCTCACCATGCCTACCTAGAAGGAGATGTATATTTTCTGTACCATAATGCTTGTTTTGTATTTTTTTTTCTTATTTTTTCTGGACTTGCGGTCATCTGCTTTTTGTTAAATACATTTTAAAGTTTCAGTAATTAATGAAAAATGCAATTAAAAGCTGCTTGTTTTGATTATGCAGAGAAGAGGATTTTCACAAACAAGTCCTTGGTCTGATTTTGGTTGGCACACTTGGATTTCTGTCATCATAACCATTTATCAGCCCTCAAATGTAGGCTGATGGTTGTAAATATAAGATTTTGTCTGCAGTGACCTTCAGGTTTTACTACTTTGTGTATCACGATTTTTCAAGTCATGTAGTATTGGAAGGAGCATGCCATACCCCTGCAGGGAGTGCTCTGGAAGCTGGGGCAGGCTTCCTCCATAGCCCCAATTTACAGCATGTAGCGGTGCAGAGAGGCCAAACTGTCTCCTTCAGGGTAGGCTCCCGGGGGCCAGCATGTGATGGACGGCAGTAAGTAGAAGGTGTGCAGCAGGGGCACATGATGGCAGTGTGCCTCAGAGCCAGCACGAGCATATGGCTGGCAGCCCCAGCACCCTCTGTGCATTTGTCCAAACATATGTTCAAATGTAGGGAGGGGATTTCCGTATTCAGTGAACGAGAAAGGACCAAAACACTGTAGCATACAAACAGGTGTAATTGTATTCCCCAGATGGGGAATACATGTGGTTTTGAGACCAGTCTGCTGCAGACACTTTTATGTTAAGCTGTAGAATACACTTGATCTTGTGAACACAGTAACTCTAAAAGTATTCGATGGATCGTTTTCAAACTTTGGAGGCATATTATATGGGTGACAAACTGAAAGTGGTCAAGTATCGATACAAATTACCCTAATATTGAAGCAGAGTGACAGCAAAAAAAATAAAATTGATCCCACTAGTCCGATAGCTCAAAAGGTTTTCAACAGATGTTTTTCAGCCTTTGCAGACATGTTATATAACATGTTTGACCTGGTCAAATTTCAAATGACAAATGACATCACAATAGAAGCAGAAGAATAGCAAAGCAAAGGCTAGCTCAGACACTTGATCTTGTCTGCATGATTACTCAAATTATTATTAGTCCAATCTTTTTTAAACTCTGCAGGTATGTTGCATGGGAGAAGATCTGGACTTCTTCATATTTTGAGAGAAATTGCACCAAAATTGAAGCAACAGAACTTAACGACAGCAAAGAGAAGGATGTGATAGTTAGAGGCTTATTACTGTGAACAGGATCATTCTGTTTGTTATTATTTTCCATGTATGATTTTTTTATTTAAATAAGAATGTTTACTTTTGTTCAGCTTTTTATTGTTAGAAAGGTCAGTGTAGTCATTAAGTGTAGTCGTGCAGTTTTGTCTTTGTAAACATGAGGATTAGAGTTTGTACCCATCCCATATTTTACGTGATGACCCCACTGACAATTACCTGGTGCCCTGCCCCCAAATCTGTCTCAAGCTCAGCACCACAGAATGAAACTGCTAAGCCTGAGAAATCAGCATGTGGAGAGGGGTTGTAATTTGCTGTGAAGTTCAACCGCATTTGTTATTTGCTGCGTTCAAAGTTTTGTTTGATTTTAGCGTTTGCTGAAAACATGGGAAAATTAAAGTAGAGCTGGCAAAAGAATTCTTAGAATGGAGCAAATTATGGAGCAAACTAAAAATAAAAGACCACAGAAACTACAAAATAGAACTCTCGCTAATATTGCAGGACAGAAGAAGTTGTCCCATTGTTCATTATTGCCAGCCCCCAAAAGTGCAATTGTAGCAACATGGTTTTTATGTGTACACTCAATTGAAAATTGGTGCTTGCTCTCTCAAGCATATGTTCGAGATGGTGACATGTGTAGTCAGTAGGGCTGCATGCCTTAATCCATTGCATTTGTAAGCACTGTTTTGTGACTGTTGACACAACTCTCAGCAACACCACTAACTCATTTCATAAGTTCTATTTGGCTTTACAGTAGTCCCTATCCACGGGTGATATGTTCCAAGACCTACTGTGGATAGCCAAAACAGAGGATAATAGCAAACCATCTGCGGACCCCACATATAACTTCATTTTCGTGTACTTCCATATGTTAATTGATAAATTACACACAGTTAGACATCACCAACATTAAATTCAGTACTAATAAAGTACTTTTTTTACCTTTATTATCATGCAGTACAGTACTCTCTAAAATGAAAGGGATTCATTGGATTCAAGGGTTTTTTCTTAATTCTCAAGAGGGGAGAGAGCAATGAAAAATATGTATCAAGGAATGATGGTGCAATGATAAGAGATTAAGCAAAGAGACTATGAAAAAACATATTTTTACACATTTCACTTTTTTTCCAAACTGCAGTAAAACATGGAGATCAGAAGCTAGGGTTAATCAATCCACAGATATGGGGGTAATTTAATATTTTTTTTGTTTTATAAATATTATATATTTACTTGCAGAAATTTCACGTCACAATGTGATATTGTGCAGCCAAAGTAGTCAAACAACTCTGACACTGAAATTTTAATGAACTGCGTCTGATTAATCCAGGAACTATTGTGTATGATTAATTGCTTGTTCGTGGATATGACCAAACAACCGGTGACACCCATCTGTACAGCTGCAACATATACATAGCAAAAAAACAGGAAATAATTAGCTATTAATATATTTTTTTTTAATTTAAAAAATTTATATTTATTTCATTTTTTTTATGTAGGTAGTTCATGTTTTATGAAAAAGCATGTTTCAACAGTGTTTCAACTCTTAAGAATTGATGCAACTGATGAAATTTCTGGCCCATACTGACAGCCATTTATTTGAAAATCTGATACCAATTGTTTGGAAGGTTCTGCTTAAGTAAGTTTGAAGGGACAATTCACCCTAATAAATTTAAAAATGAATAACATTCCAAAAATATGAAAAAGAATTTGTTTTTTGTTTTTTTTATAATAAAACACCAACTCTGGCATACAACAGTCCCAGAGCATTAGTGATGGACAAAAATGATGCCTCGTGAACCATTTGCTATATTTTTTGACCCCACTAGGTGGTGCCTTTGGTTTGCTTTAGGGCATGCTTTGTGCCCTTTTTTTGTACAGAGTGCTCATTTTAGTGCAGGGGTGGGGAACCTGTTCCACCGTTGTGGGTTTTTGGGATGACCTCTCAATCTATCAATAATAAAACAGTGCTTCTGAGTTACCGTCCAGGGGGCTCTGTGTTATTGACTGAGAGAGGCCATCCCAAAAACCTGCACCCACACTGGCCCTCCATGGAACAGGTTCCCCACCCCTGTTCTAGTGGGATCAAAAAATACAGCAAATGTTCACGAAGAGTCATTTTTTCCATCACTACACAGCAATATATTTTATTACAGAATACATGTTATATATTTATACATCAAACATTTATAACGGAGAAAGGGTGATCATCAAGTGTGATAAACTCCTCAATTTTCAGAGTAATATCTTTTGATTTCACTCTCTCTGCACTGAATTTTCTTTTGCTGTCAAACGCTTGCGTTACTGATGAACTAACGTTATCAGGCAGTACTGCAGGCTTCCTTAGTGTAACAGATTCGTTTTTCATACGTTCTTCATACTCTTTACTGCCTCACCTTAAGATGAACAGTCAAATTTGTGGTGTTCAAATGTTTATTGATGGATCCCCCTCTTGAAATTTTAGCAGAGCGAGGTTTGCGAAATGCATTTCTATTGAAGTTAAAATAATTTCACACAGTAGACATTTTTTTAAACTGTTTAGTTCATGGGTTTGCAAACAAATATGGGTCACAATTTTAAAGGGAATTACCGGTAGTAAATATCAGCTCACAAGACCTAAATATCAGGTAAAAACATGTTTATTAACTTTCACCTTTCCAGGTATTTCATCCAGTACTTCTAGAAATTGTACAGGGTGGTGAGTGTTTGACGATTAGGGATTAGATGGGCAGAGTGGGTGATGGGGTTGTCTGGGGAATACATTGCAGTTACAGCAGCCCTCTTTCAAGATAATACTTCTCTTTGATTAATCTCTCTGCATTTTGTCCCTCCACAAGTCGTGTAAGGAAACGATGCATTTGATTGGCCTGTAGTGCATGATGGACAGGCTGAAATGAAAAAATCAGAAATAATGTCCCTTAAATTGAACAGCTTTAAAATGCCATTATCAGCCCACAAGACATCTGTATAATGCTAAATTCAATCAGTGAGTGGGCCCCAGAGAAGCTTTATGTGTTCATTAATGCGAAAGGCCTAAGATGAATACCCAGTGCCTTGGGTACTTGCCATTTGTTCTCATTTGCCTCTTCTTTGCTTCTCAGTGTGTTTTTTGAGCAGACAATTTGAATTTTTGTTTCCAAGTCTAATAATGTAGATGATTTTTCCTCACCTTTGAGTGTAACAAGAAAAAAGATTATTCTATTCTCTGGACTTCCAACTCCTGGTAAAGAATAATTAATAAATTACGCACATTTAAACATTACCAACATCATATGCAGTAATATTAAAGTACATTGTAGATTATTATACAGCACTAAAGTACTGTACTCCGTTGAATGAAAGGGATTCTGATGTTTTAGCCTAATTCTCAAGAGACGATAAAATGGAAAAATATCATGCATCCAGGGATGATGGAGCAATGAAAATCATGTTTTTATACACCTCAAAGGATGACGGAACAATGAAAAAACTTACCCGCAAAGGGTCGGTGTGTATGCCGGTTTTTGGGATAACCTGTAGGTCAGCTGTTCAAATCCAGGTGTGAGGACTCTTCAGCCTATCAGTCCTCTAATTAGTAATCTAATTAGGGAGCTGCAGCGAAAACCCACATACACAGCGGCCCTTTGCGGATAAGATTGGCCACCCCTGACTTAGGCAACTGTTGCACATTTCATAATGAGAAATATTATATCATGAACTTTTACATAACCTATAATGAGAAAAAATTATTACTAAAAAAATAACTTTTATTTTTGAAAAAGCCAACTGTGGGTGCTCACAGGCTTATAGCCTGTTCTTGTTTGGCACACGGTTCGAAACGTCTGAAATGTTTCTGGACTTTTGAAACTTCTTCTGTTGCACCATGGTAAACCGCGGATGACTGAAACCATGAATACAGGTGTCCCACTGTAGAAATTTGCCAGTTTCATTCATGATTACTGCAATTACCTAATTTTCATAATAAGTATAACTAACCATTATGATACACAATTCTTAAAAATATGTGTAATGTATACCCATTATATGTACACAGTAATGACCTTTCACATCGTAATTTTTAACCTTTTGCATGTCTGCACTGCACGTTTATCAAAGCAAAAAATGTTTAGAAGTACATTTTCTAATGATTTATCACACATGCATATATTGCACAGCTATTTCTAGCACATTTGCACTAATTTACACTTGCAGATTACATACCAGACTGCTGTTCTTTGTCAGATTAGTTATACGTTGTATAATGGCAATAAAGGTGGATTTACTGCACTGCAGTAAATTCTATCACCCTTATAAAACGCCACAAAAAAAAAAGTGGTCGGATCTGAAGATGGAGAGAAAGAAATGACATTACTGTACAGTGCAGTCACTTGCCATGATTACATTTGGAAAACTGGACATAACTGCAAATGTAGTTTTTGCATTTGCTTGTTCACTTACAGCATAGGGAAACATACATTTAATACAAAACAAACGAAGACATTAGACATAGTGTAAACAGTAAACAAATAAGTAAAAATAATTTTGATGGTCCGTGAAAACCTGCTTCCATCTAATCCTTTTCGTTTTTGTTACTGAAGTAGATTCATGCATGTGAGTGTGACACCTAATTCACATTTTGTACAACCCATGACAATTAGTTTAATTCATGGAAAGAGGTGACAAGACATAGCATTTGAAATAAATTAAATGATCAAAGGCAACTGCATAGTCTTTGGCTCACATAAATAAATGTAATTAATAAAAATATTCATTAAAATACTTCCCAGTTTACATTTTTAGGTTTACTGTTTTTTACACGGAGACATAGGTTGATAGGATGACTTGCTGGCTGGCTTGCCGTCATTTTGCTGGTTTACTTGCAGTTCCTTTTTAAAATGGGTATCACCAAATTGTCCAAAATGTTGTGTATGCCACAGTTTCCGTAAATATGTGCATTTCTCATATGAATTTTTGTTTTTACATACAGGATTTTGCATGAAAAGTTGGGTACATGCATTTCAGGCATCTTGCACATACACAACTTTGATTAATTAGGCCCCAGGTTTTTTGGTCAATCACACAACTGCTTTTCGCTGCCTTAAGATCACAGTCTGCCAACCGTGTACCTGACTTTATCTAATTTTAAGACCAACACACCCATGGATGCTCAAATGGGTGCAGGTATATTTGCTATTTAAGTGATGTGGGCGCTGGACAGGACAATCACAACTGTGTCAGGCTCCTTCTAGCAAAGACACCTGTGTAGTGCCTGGTGCTGCTTCGTGGTGGGTGTATGATAGGACCTTATATGGATGAATATCTACACCTGAAAATGTACAATTCATAATAGCCTCAAAATTGGAAAATAGGAACTGCAAGACAGGGGGCGACTAAGAGCAGAAAACGGAGCTTGCAGCCACCATCAAGTGAATACAGCCATCTGTCATTTTTTGAATATTCTGTATTACACTTTATATTTATTCTTTCATCACTAGCCCCTCTGTTTTGCTGATTTTATCTGTAGCTCTCTGGTAGCAGGAATTTGCTTTGGATGAAGGGAAGACTAGTATTGGAAGGGGGAATTTATTTTGGTGGAATACCTCTTCAGTTCCCTATGGACAAAATAAGGATGCTTTTCCACTGTGCCAGGTAGCAAACGTTTGGTACTAAAAAGTTGGTACTTTCCCTTTTTCACTGATTTCCAGTCAAGTACTAGTAACAAATATTAAACCAGCTGGGGTATTTTTTTGGTACTTTGGGGTGGTAATTGGCAAATGTGTTTATTGTTGATATTGTTGATTGGCTTGCAAAAACAAAATATATTTGCCACCCAGAAAAAGTGTACTTATCATAAGAAATGAAGTAAAAAAATTATATACAAGAGCTGCACAAAAATTGGGAAATTTTAAAATATTGCAATGTTGTTTTATTGCAGAAATTATTGGAATATTTATAAAGCAAAAAAGGAGTTAAAAATAAATAAATTTCTCACACACCCATCTAGGAATGATTTAAATGGCAAGGATTAAAATGATTATGATTGCCTCAGAGAATTATCCATCCTACAAACATCTTAGATTATACTTTCTGAACATTTATGCGATATTTCAAAGGCATGTTGCATCTTTTTACCTTAAAAACGTGGACTTCCCCCTTTTTCTGAGGCAGTGCTGGATCTTTGAATAGTAGAAAGGCTTAACTGTGAGGGTACCGACATTGTCTTACATGCCGTCCCAGTCAGTCGCTCTGTCAGGCATCCTCAGTGAGCTGAGTCTCCCGTTGTTGGGTTTTTATTCCTGCTGTATCTTGCCACGTCACCCTGACATCTGCTCTGCCTTCCATTCATGGATTTCCTGCCTCGTGTAATTATTGTCCCCGTGTCTTTTTGCACATTGACCTCATTAACCTTAAATCAATGGGCCTCCACAGTGCAAAGGCGAGAACAGCGTCTGGTGAATGTCAGACTCTTTGTTACTGAAGAGAAACGACTTTCTTTGTATTTCTCCATGCCCAGTAACACATCACAGTGCTGCAGCACTTCGTATATACAAGATCATTTAAAATACCTGATCACTGGATTTTATATACCTTGGATCTTACCTTGATATCATCTTGACAGCCGTGCACAGCAGGAGCATAGCAGAACGAGGTTCACGACTTTCCTGCATGTCATCACCGCGAGGAGGGAAGTATTACATTTTTGAATTTATATTTCTCTTGTGTCACCTCTTTACAGATACAGAGAACTGGTACAGTATGTTAGTTCTGTGCAAGCACAGAGGGCTTGTTCAGCAAGGCAGCTCATGGTAACTCCCCACCATGTTGTGGAGCCCCAGAATTGATATTCCACCCCCGTGTCTGTGTAGCATGTACTGGCTTTTTCCGGTAATTAATTGTGAAGGCGTTAATGCAGGAAAGTGCACATGCACTTGCAGCAGTGCAGAGGGTGGGGATGTGGCAGGGAATCATGGGAGACGATGTCAGGTATATTTCTCTGTCCAGATGGCTCCCCTACAGGTGAGGCAGCAGCCTGTGAAATTACATTCTAAATTACACTGCAGATGAGTGCCGTACTTTCGCTGCTCCGCCGGCCGCCCATTCCTCTCACGTTGGCTGTAAATGGCCCGGCGCTGGACCAAGGACAGAGTGCTGTTATCTCACACAGGAATGCCGTCATTGGCTGGAAGTAGGAAAGGGGAGGGGGCAGCACGGGTAATATGGTTCAGGTAGAGGACAGTGGTTGTTAAAAAGTTAAATTGAGTTGAATTGCTTTCCGGTGCTTTTTATTTTACTGTATATCAGCATGCAGGCTTGTTTGTCCTGAATTGTCTAGAGACTGGTCACACTGAGGCAGTGGATTTATCATAACTGGAAAGTGGCAAAATACCCAGTCCCCCCCCCAGAATGGTTAGCACTATTTCCCCTACATGCCGAGCACTTCTCAGGTACACTGACTCTTATCTGGAGCGTAATCTTGTAGCATGGTCATCATCATAAAGCCGACTTGCATAACACTATTTGGTCTACATTGCCAGTAAGACCGGGTCAAACGGGATGTTTGAGAGCGTTGGACATCGACAAGGTTGGCATGTTTGTCCATTGTGCTGAGATGCTTTTCTTAAGTGCTCATTTGTTGTGATGGATGTAATTTTGCTACCATAATGGTTTTGTAAATTGCTCAGCATAACATTGTCGCTGAAATGAAAGAGTGAATGTGAGCTAAGGTGGGAAGCCTTCCTGTGGTTACTGAAATGATGAGCTTTTATGGAGCTGTGTGTGTGCGTGCGTGTTTGTGTGTGTATTTATAAAGTACAGGCTGTTTATGAGTTGAAGTTTACTGTGTGCTGCTGAGCATGTGAGGACCAATAGAAAAGTGTATACAAGTCAGCAATTTGGGTGGTTCACAGACGTGTTAAATGATGTAGACAAAAACTCAATTTTTAGTAATAATGAAATAATACTCTGGGTAATATGGTGTCTACTCAAGCAGAAAACTGGGTCAAGCAGAGGTCGTGTCAAGCAGAGGGGATTCTGGGTAGCAGGTGGGAAGAGAGGGGAAAACCTTGGAAACCTTGCTAGTGAGACCATATAAGGGAGCCTGTTTTGGTGGGGGGTTGAGTCAATTCCACAGTTCATAAACATTTACTGCTGTCATTTCAATGAATACTTCATAACTCAGCCTGAGCCATGTGGTATTTCTTCTTTTTTTTTTTTTTTTTTTGAAAGGATGTGTTTTCACTAAACAATTATATTATTGGATTAAATTAGAAAGATGCTGTCAGAACAACAGCAATTTATTCGCTGGATAGCCGTGTCACACTCTACAATTTCTAGAATCACTGGATGGACCAACTTTAAATGTGAAAGCCAATAAATGTGCTTTTTATCTAAATTCCCCTAGTCATGACACATAACTCTGAAACTGTTCATATATTGCACAATTTCCCACAAAGCCAGACAGTGAAGTGAAGTGCGTGAATACTATGGGTTTTAAGGTAGTATATGTTTCTTGCTCAGCTCTTTATAATGATGCAAAATTATACATATTCTACAGTCCCTACCTTTACAAAATTCTTACATTAGCAAATATCTTTATTAAATTGTGCATACAGAAAATACAAGATAAATTTTTATCCCATTTGGTTTTCCAATATGAGGTGAACACATATTAGACAGGACGGGTAGCGACTCATTTCTCAGAAGGCGTATTGTCATGACTGCACTAACATGTTCCTCCTGCACAATAAAAAAAATGAACAAATGAATGAACAGTCTTAGGTATAGAATATAGAATTGTTTAAAGTTTTATGGCACTTCTTGTCAGATATAGGGTCTTTCCATATCAAATCATCGACAGGGTCTCAGGTCATCCTATCAGTTTCCCTGAAAAAATGTGCACATGCTCCTATACCGAACATATGGAGAAATTCCAAATATTAGGTCCTTATCTCCAGTAGTTTTGAAACTACAGCCCTTTGAAACTGTAAATAATTTAACGCACTTTGCAGACTCAGCATTTCCATCCAACTTCCAACATTCATAGCTCCTTTGATATATCATGTACAGCTTTGAAACTTTGTGACTAGGGCTAATTTAGTCAAATTCAACAATGTAATCAGATCTATGTGGCAATTTTGAAACTGCGAACCATGTAATATTAGTTTTTTGGTTGCATAAAAAATCATAACTCTAGAAGGAAGCTCAGGCAACAACACCAAATTTTTTGTCAGACCACCTTCAGATATATAAGAATACCTGGTAAAAAATATGAAAATGATCATTAACTGCCCAAATGGTCAAATGAGGACATGAAATTAGGCAAGTCTGAAAATTTAACACATTTTTCTGACACTCCTATAACAGTAATACATATGGTTATTGCATACACCTAGCATAATATGTCATAAATGTCAGGAAAATATTCGGAGTATTTCGGTAAATCGTTATCAAAGGGCGCATCATTTTTGACCATTTTCATGGCCTACTTTTTGAATGTGCAAAGTTAATTAGCCCTAGTTACAAAGTTTCAAAGCAGTAAGTGCCGTATCAAAAGAGCTATGAATGCTGGAAGCTGGACTGAAACCATGAGTTGACAAAATGTATAAATTAATTAAAATTTTCAAAAGGCTGTACTCAAAGCTATTAGAGATACAGCCATAATAGTTGGAATTTCTCCATACTCTTGGTATAGGAGTACCTGTGAATGCATTTTTTAAAGGAATCTGAGAGGGTGACCTTGGAATTTTTTCTCAAACTAGGTTATTTGATATCAGATGACTCTATAGTGTAACATTGGCCTGATGGAGTTGGAGACATTATGCCTTTTTGCTAAGATACAGACTTGGTGGTATGTACATGTATGTGTTATTACAGTGCATAGTTTTGAATGGCCATAACCTTGGATTAAACCTTGTGTATCTACTTGTCAGATATAAAAGAAATTTCTCAAGTTGAACTGGTTACATATGATTTATTACAAAGACTTGAGCAAATTAATTTTATTATTGCAAAACCTATAGTATTAACAGACTAGTGCGGGTGGCTTGAAAGATAGTTCTGTGGGTCTGATTTAATAATGAATAATAAACATTTCATGGGCTGGCAGTTTTAGACCTTTTCATCAACTGTCAATGATCCAGTGAAAACCCTCCTCCTCCACTATAGAAAATGGCTGATCATTCAATAGAATCATTTCCATTATTTCAGTAGTAGCTCTAGTGCTTTTAACTTTGAATACTGATAGTTTTAATAGGGGGCAGCAGTTTCGGTATGTTAACCAAAAGGCTGTATCGTGCATCTTTACACATTGTTTGTTCCATCAATAAATAATGCAAAATAATAGTAATAATAAAGGAAGAAATATACTACTCAAGAATAGTGAGAGAAGATCTGATTTTAATCCATGTAATGTTTTTGTGAAGTGATAAGATCCACCAAGATCAAATGAAATAAATATAGTAAGGTTTAACATAGGGCTACAAGAATGATTCCTGGTCTTAGAGGAGTATCTTATGAGGAGAAGTTAGCTGAGCTGAATCTGTTCAGCCTCACGCAAAGGAGACTAAGGGGGGGCATGATGCAGGTATATAAGATTCTAACAGGTCTGGATGCTGTTCAGCCAAATGGCTACTTTAATATTAGTTTAAATACTTGAACTCGTGGCCATAGGTGGAAATTAGCAGGAGAACATTTTAAACTTAATTTGAGGAAGCACTTCTTTACACAGTGTGTAGTTAGAGTATGGAATAGTCTTCCTGCTCGGGTAGTGCAAGCTAAAACCCTGGGTTCCTTTAAATCAGAGCTAGATAAGATTTTAACAACTCTGAGCTATTGCTTAAGTTCTCCCCAAACGAGCTTGATGAACTGAACGGCCTCCCCTCTTTTGTAAGTTTTATATGTTCGTCTCTTTGCTGTCACTAATTGCCATTGCTTCAATTTTTGTATGATTTGTCTCAATTTGAAGACGTCTAGAGCATCACCCGTACAATTTGCCAGGAAAGCTCAGAAAAGATCAAACAAATTATTTTTCAGTTATCATGCTGATAAGATCAAGGCTCTGAGCTGATTCTGATCAGGTCCAGATCTTTACCTGTACAAAATGTATGAAAAGGTTTAAAAAGATATATCAATTACTTATTACATATTTCGGTTATTGCGCTAAGTATCAAGCGTCTGAAACTGCTATCACTATGCAGCACTGCTTCAATTTTGTGGTGATCAGTCTCACAATTTGATCACTTCCAGTTTGTCATCCATACAATGTGTCTGCAAAGTTTGAAAAATATTCATAAAATTCTTTTCCAGCTATCTCTATCAAAGTCCTTTTGAGTTATCATTAACGAGAAAGTGTCTACGGCGGAGACAGGCCGCTTCCAAAACCATATATGTTCACCAGGGGTGTTTCTAGCTTTTGAAAAGATCAGGCGCTAAGTCAAGTTTACCTGGGGCCTGACTTCTTTTTTTTTTGAAGGTAGATCAGCGTCGGGACTAAAATACTCGGGGCTCGGCTTAAAACACTCACGGCTATATCCCTGAGTGATCTCACCTAACGACGCCCATGATATTCACCATCTGAGGAATACCGATATTCCTGACTTGTTCACCCATTCCAATTCACACACTGTATGATTTGTTTCCAATTACGTTACCATGGAGTTGTGCTGCATTGCCTTGCATTGCATTGAGTAGAGCGCAGAGGGAGCCCCCCTGACTAACAGCTTTTTGTTGTCTGGTGTGAGACAGAGCCCATCTGTGAAGCTGCTGTGCATAAGCAGCCTATGCGGTATTTCACCGGTCAAGCCGAGTGTGTCGCAGCACTCACTCAGCTAGCTACTGCTCCCTCTGGGGTTTTTCCTTCTCTGTTTAAACTATCCTGTTTGTTTGTTTGTTTTTGTTAACCTTTGTTTTAATTACCACTGCAAGTTAATGATAAGTTCATATTTGAAATCATGCTGTGATAAAATTAGGCTAATATTGTTTAACCCTGATATACCACAGTAGTCTAATTTTTTTTTTGCAAATGATTGTGATTTCGTTATAGACATATGCATGGATGTTTTAGTGCCAATGTGACTATTCAAACCCTGTGTAAAACAAATCTTAGCAGGTTACTTCAGTTCTTTATTGTCCCTAGACAATTGAAATGTTTCTGTTGACATGGCTGTCCTCTGTCCCGTAGGGCTACTTCCTCCTGTTTGAATCCATGCTGGAGTCAGTGCTCTATGCCCGGGACCTGTACCTGGCTGGAGGAGGATCAGGTGGGTCATGCTTGCATGTGCTCCGCGAACGCGCTGCTCGCGGCTTTCTGGAAGGCCCTGATGATATGTGCCCCATGCTGCAGATGAAATATCGCTCCATTATCGGAAGCTTCCAGGCATTCATTCGGCGTATTAGAATTCCATGTCAGTGGGGTTGGCTATCGCTTACTGCTGTTTGGTTGTTGATGTGTTTTGGGGGGGCAGGGGTGCTTTTTATGGGTTTTTGAGATAGTAGCAGTTGTACTTCAAGGTCCCCGTAAGTAATTATACCAGCCTTGTGACGAGGGCACCCGACGAGGCAGAGAGCTAGCTTGGACCTCCAGACCCATTAAGGCACAGGTAAGCATATCTGGGTGTTTGGTTGGGCCCCTTCCCATGAGCCCAGCAACAGCAGCAGCCTCCCGGTCACTGTCTTTGTTTTTTTATGGGAAGGGGACCAGTGCATCTTTTAGCCGGGCTCCCTCGGTGTGCCCTAAAAGCTGCAACATAGCTGTGGGGCTCCCCAGGGCTTGCTTGTGCCTGCATGCATGCGCACTGCGCTTGGTCTCAGCACTGCCGCATTGACCTAATGAAGTGCCTGTGATTAACCAAGTGCTTTTAGAATCAGAATCCTTTTGTTTGACATGTATAAAAATGTACAGTTTGGTGGTGGCCAAAAGCAGATACACTGGAAGGGGATGTGATCAGGGTGACAGGGGTCACGCATTATTTTCATAGTCCTGTTCCTTATTCTTGTTCAGTACATTGGAAGTGTTTAATTGTCATTGTTACACATCACAGCACACGAGACATGAGTCCTCTGCATTTAACCTGTATGTGACATCGTGACAAAGTAGTGGGCAGTGCATGAGGAGAGTACCTTGCTCAGGGTATCTCAGTGGTACCATGCTAGTCAGGGATTCAAACCAGCAACCTTCTGATCACAAGCACACTTCCCTAACCATTAGACTTCAGGCGCAGGAAGTTGGCAGCCAATAATCTTCTCTGCACATTGCACAGTACACCACAGTGTCCACTTCAAGTGCGATGATACAGAGTCAAATTAAACAGAAATGCAAGATCTAACAATGCAAGATCTAACAATGGATTCTATTACAACGGTGTAAAACAGAGCCATTATTATTTGTTTATTACTATAAATAATTAAACTACATTAACCATCTGGGTGGATGGACAGAGGGGGCACTGTGCCCACAGAGTGGCAGGCCTGCCCGGGTGGGGTTAGAGCTGAGTGGATGGACAGAGGAGGCACTGTGCCCACAGACTGGCAGGCCTGCTCGGGTGAAGTTAGAGCTGGGTGGATGGACAGAGGAGGCACTGTGCCCACAGACTGGCAGGCCTGCTCGGGTGAGGTTAGAGCTGGGTGGATGGACAGAGGAGGCACTGTGCCCACAGACTGGCAGGCCTGC
>JAODLC010000028.1:7385281-7396439 GCA_026781145.1 Hippopotamyrus pictus | reverse complement strand
CCTATATCGCTCAATTAAGGCCGTTGCGAAATTCTTCTTCTTCTTGATTATTATAGGTAGCAATGTAAAAACAAATACTGTCATCTATTGTCTCGGAGTATGTTGACGGGTCCTGTACCGATCCATTATCTGGCATCTATTTGTTTTGACTTGCTGTACAAGGTAACCAATCAGATGTTACTCTCGGTTGACGACCCGCAGTGACAGATAAAATTAATTCATGATGCAGTGAAAGTGCCAAAATTAAATAGTGAAATAATTGTAAATGACACATGTAATTAATTAATTTATGATTTTATTTCTAATGGTAGATAATTCATGGCACATTTAACGATATTTTTATTTCCCATTTTAAATAATTCATGACCCATTTAAGTAATGGTTTCTCTTTATATTTCCCATTTTAAACAGTTTGGCACATTTAAATTAATTGATTAATTAATTAATTATTGGTGTATTTATTTATTTAATTTTGGCACTCTTAGCCCTCCATACAGCACTACCCCAGACCTGACATAAAAACACAGTTGCCTGACGTGTTGGCACTTGAATTATGAATATTCAGGATCACAGACAACATGGCACTGTAGTGTGCTCGGCGGAGCACACCGACTTTCCGTGAAGTATGAACCAGCCCTTAATGTGATTAGATTCACCAGATCTGTATCTGTTCTTTCATATTCACCATTGACTTGGACTAAGGATAACGGAGATGACTAAACCCCCCCCCCCCCAATGTAAATTTCACCAAGTTCCCCATAATGAATTTCGCTGAGCAGCTACTGGACTGCTACTGATAAAATTTGCCAGGGTTGGTGACAGAAAGAAAATCTTAATCCTTATTTTAGTATACTCAAGGAATTATCTTTTTGGGTGATCTGTCTCAATATTTAAACAGTTCCAATTTGACACTTATACAATACTCTGAACAGTTTGCAAAAGATCTGTAAAACAATTTGAGTTGTCGGCTAACACACTAAAGCCTCTCTGGCAGCGCCAGACCAATGGTAAAACCATATGTATGACCAGAAATCCAGGGAATCCAATAATATTAGGCTGACAGAATGGCTGTTGATATACCACATTACATAATAGCAACACAGAGCAGTACTGGAGACAGTAAGAGGACAGGTGATGGAGGGCTGTCCCACGTACCTTAGCTGCAGCACAGCGCACCGACATGGCGCGGTCTGTCAGGCAGATGCGCGCCACCTTGTACACGTCTCTGTGGCATGGCAGTGCGGCGGGCCCGAGCCCTCGCAGGATCTTCTCGATGCTCAGCATGATCTCGTACCGTCCCTGGGACTGAGCATCACCACAGCACCACAGTGGTTTTAGGAAAAGTAAGTACATGCATCCATTTATGTGGTTCTACAGATGTATGTTAAACCCCACTATAAACTCAAGCTGTCAGGAGTCTAGGCAGTAAATTGCAAAGAGACTAGAAAACTTAAGTACAAAACACTTCCTTGATTTAGCTACGGAACGGATGAACTGTACAGCTGACTTAAGTAATATATAATGAATACTTTAACGGGTTGGCTGAACTGATTAATTCAGAACTTTAATCGTTTCACCAAAATTTCCCACCTCATTCAAATAAATGATTAATACATATAATAGCATCCATTAAAACTATGTGCAAAAAAAAAAAAAAAAATGCAATGACAATGCAATGGAGTTCATTCTTGTGACAGCGCCATGTCAGGACTGACTCATCAGTGGCGGCAAAGCCAAAATGTTGATCATTGTATGGTATTCAGAGTCTACCATAAGCTCTTCTAAAGCAATAGAGTATCAAGCCTGATTTAATCAAATGGCAGTTTAACATTGCTCGGTGCACACATGACACATGTGGCTGTCCTAATCTGAATTAATAGATATTCTGATTTGAACAACAGGGAAAAAGTATGGATTATAACTAGAGCTGGTCGATACGACCTAAAATTATTTTTCACTTTTTGGATGGTGACGGTATTATATCACAGTATAACTTTGTTCCCAAGCTCTAGGAGGGTCAGCATGTCCTGTCCCTTTTAGTAAATAAAAACATTCCAAAGTACAGGAATGCATTATTTTCAATTGGGATAACTGGGAGAGTATCAACAGCAATTATTTTGCAAAAAGCCTGAAGATCCTGACAGTAATTATTATTTGCTACAACAAGTTTGGCTGTACAAAAATGAGAACAATTTTGTGTGCCACATGTTAGCTGTGACCCAAATTGTATCAGGGAACACCAACACACACAAAGGAAAGCATCAAGGCACACAGCTACTAAAACGAACAGTGAAATACAGTATTTAAATGATGCGCTATACAGGGAAAACTGAGTTAAAAAGGAGGGTAACATAAGAATGCATCAGAGCTATCATGATACGGCATTATAAAGCATGCATAATACTGAAATTTACTCTGTGTCAGATGATAACCAAATCAGTTCCAAATAACTGATGCCTCGGCTGTTTCTGCCATTCCACTCATGTCTTTTTTTTTTTTTTTTTTTTTTTTTTAATTCCTCTTTCGCAACTTTTCTTAATTTTCTTACCCCATACCTAGTTTAAATGGTTTTTGGCATGGTGTCGCTATACGTTAATTGGGCAGTTGTGTCTTAACACACACCTTGCATAAAGGCACCTTGCATGAATTTAGCGAATATGTTTTACTTTACACGAACTCTGTTTATTTTGAATTTGTTAATTTGTTATCATGACACAGTGTCAGAGTGTATTTAATCGAAAATTCACACAATGCAGATAAACCAATTATATATACTATACAAGGACAAGTATTCGGACTACAACTGAAGCTTTGAAGAAAATAAAATACATTATTTTTTATAAATAATGTTAAATATAAATATATAAATGCTGACTTCTTGCAGTGTTAACAGTATGGTGTCCATGTCGTGGCACAGAATCACACCAGTAATGACTATGGTACTACCCACCCCCAATTATAAACATCTCCCTTTAATACCTGTCATTATTTCGAGAGCGTTATTGTTTTTTTACATGATGATAAAAATTACAGAGAGCTGAAAATATTCCAGGCCCGGTTATCTGAAGAGATTTAGTATCAGTTCGATAAGGTTCAGGTTCTGTGTTGAGTAGTTAGGGAGGAATGGCTCTTACCTCAGCACTCTTCAGGGTCTTTATTAGGTTGGCCACCACAGTTGAAAAGGTTTTACCTAGCAACCGGCCGAGCTGCTCATATATCGCACCCAGGCAGGCAATGGCTGCCCTGCAGAATAGATTCATGTGCACATAAGCTCCAGAACTGTAGTCACACGTTGATTTATTTGTTAAAACAGCAAACACCATTTGTTTAAAAGCCTTTTTGCTTCACCTTGACTAAAGTGAAATGAACTTTATGGTTACTTGTTTAGAAAGGCTAATATTCTTAATTACTACCTGGCACCCAGAGAATGAAAGAAAAGAATCCATTGCTTTAACTTAACATTTCATTAAATAGACCAGTACTCAGAGAGCTGGGACAAGAGTAGACAGCATGACCCAAAACTGACAGTGAGACCCTGTGAAGTTGTGGCTTTAATCAAGCATCCAGTGACTAAGACCAGTGAAGGGATTTTGTGTTAAAAATCACTATATGTCCAACAGGGGAACAAATCTAAACAGTAAACATGTTACAGTGCGTCATGGGCCTGTTCGTGTAGCATTCAGGGTTAAATTAATAGCAGCTTCATCACACAGTTAAGAGGAGCCTTTGAGACATTCTACTACCTGAGCAATGTTTTTGAAATGCCCAAGTAGGAAAAGCAGCTTTCAGTAACAAGTTATGGGATATTATGGCGCTTTTTCAGTGGCATAGAGGAATCAGGCCATACCTGACCCGTACCACAAAGAGATACTAGTTACGGTTCCAGCTTCGATCAGTTTTCCACTGCATAAAGGTCAGCTTGGTAAAGGGTTTGGAAGGCAACAATGACATAAAACTAATGCTTATTTATTGCTCACAGTGTATATCATGATTCACTGTGCTAATTGGCACTAATGTGTCTGTGAGAATCGCCGTGTTATGTTAGTATCAAGTGGTAGCAGAATTAGCATTAGCTTGCATAGATTTGCATCACGATCCCATTCCATTCAGCCGTTCTATAGTACTTTTTCAAATAGGTCTGAAATATTCAAGTTCTAAGTTATCAGGAATGCATCAAAACATTGTGACGTGTGATACGATTAATCCATGTTCGTCGACCCATATCACTGTTTTTTTTCTTGTCTCCGTGCAGCTTGACCAATCAGATGGTGTGATGTAGCCAGCTTAGTCACGCTTTCGGCTCTGCTCATAAGCAGAATCATTTCAGCGTGGGTATAGACTGAGTATGGCTCACATAATTTACAATGGAAAACCTCTTTTTGGTTCAGCTCGGGTTCAGCTCAGTTCTGAGTGGCAGTGGAAAAGCACCATTAGTCACACTGGACAGGGAACATCAAGGCACTCAGTTTATCACAAAGGTACTGAAACACGTCAGCTCTCAATCACCCGATCCTCCTTCAATCCAGACACCACAATATTACAGCACTCAGAGGATCTATGTCAGCTTATCATGTTCTCAGACCAAGGAAAATACCAGTGATATAAAAACATCACAGTAAATTAACTCAAGTACTATGCATGATAGTTAGGTATCATATATAAAACAGTTTTACTGGTAACCAACACAGCATACTATTAGAAGGGTGGATAATGTGGGAATGGTGCATGGGATGAATGCTCACAGGCGGGTAGGCAGGAAGCTGGGCGAGTCGTCCTTGCTGCGAATGATGTCATTGCACTTATCAATCGTGATGGCGGCCAAAAAGGGATCACCGATCTTGTACAGCAGGGCAAAGCACTGGGAGAGAAGTTGCCGGGTTGGTGGCCCTGGAGAACCCATCAGGACTCTCGTCAGCTGGTCCACCAGGTTCTTCTGATTCTGCTTCACCTCCACCTGGTGATACAGATGTTTTGCAAGCACTGCTTCATACAGTCAGCTGATTCACCACATATGAAATCGCAATGAAATTGAGTGGTTAACAAATGATTAGAGGATCAACCTCAAGAATCTTGGACCCAGAGATGTCCAACATCCTAACTGGTGGGTCAGCTTTAAACAACTGCTCAAAGTAGCCGGCCCAGCGGGTCACAACTACAGTGTCACCTGTAAGGACCGTTCCATCACCTTCTTATCTGCCATCAGAGCACTCACAGCCGTTCTTCTCAGTTCCCAGTACAGACTGGAGTTGCCACCAAGTCGTGCACTGTGACTCTTCTCAATAATAACCAGGGTGCCCTGCAAAATTAAACACCTCCTTCTGGGAACACTGGCAGCACCAAAACAGCCCTTGCCAACCTTCAGGGTCTTATCACGGAAGGTCTCCCACATCATATTTAGAGTCAGCAGTCGCACCTAAGTCTGCAAGTTCCTCACACAAACTGCATGCAAACTCATCAGAAACAGCTTGATCTTGGAGTCTGGCTAAGTCCAGCCTAATTCTCCTAGTAGGTGCTAGACTACTGGATCTAAGCTGAATCTTCAGAGTAGCAACAAGAAGTCTGTGGTCAGAATTCACAAACTGGGCACTTCTGTAGACCCTGCAGTTCTGCAGGAGCCTCCAGCGTCTGCCCACGAGGAGGTGGTCAATCTCCGGTCAGTGCCAGTGGTCACACTGAAGTCACATATGACTAGGGGAGTGTCATTACGTGGGCACACATCAAGTACAGAGCGAAACTGAGAGTAAAATGTCTCCCTCAATGAGACATCACTCACCGTCTCATAATACACTCGTTGAAAGGAGTGACAACAGACACCATCAGGAGGAGCTGATCCGCTACAATTTTCAAGCATTATGAAATGCAATGTGTTTTTATTCGTGCATTATTAAATGGAATGAGTTTTTATTCAAGCATTATTAAATCCAATGTGTTTTGATTCGAATGATTTAATTCAGCGCGGTTTTTTTGCATCAACGACTTTTGTCATTAATTTACTTCCCTAACCAGTTACCTGTACTTCATTATGTATATCTTAATGTCCATGTCTTAAAATGTCATTTACATGTCTAAATATTTATATTCTATTTATTTCACATTTGCATTAGGAACAATGTTTTGTATAACAGACACAGCAATTTTATATATGGAGCCTGGGCAATATGATGATATTATTGGTAATTGACAATATCAGACAAGTATCATGGTGTCGATACCTGAAACTGATTAACCAGTGATTTATTGCCTTCGTCAGTGAAGTACTTAGGCTAGCTTGATGAAGATTTATGATTTGGCTCTGAGTTCAGCCATTTGGCCTACATTTCCAACATAGATTAAAGAAACACGCACACGTACAGCTATTATTTTTAAATTGCAAGCTTACCGTAAGCTTGTGAACCACTGCCTTTTTTTAAAAAAAAAAAAAGATATTGCCCAGCCTTGGAGCATGGACAGTTCTGTTTTATTGCAAGCACAATGTACATTTAACTTATTTATATGTAACTAATACTTTTATCCAAGAAGAATTACATTAGAGGGAAGGGCTACAATTTGTGTGGTCCCTGGGATTTGACCTCAGAAGTTCCCTATATTTTGCCGACTGGCTACCAGACTGCTACGGATAAAATTGGCAGTGAGATTAGCTGTGTAACACCAAGATAAACCTTTATTTTAGAATATTCAGAAAATCATCTAGAACCCAGAATCACTAACCTCTACAATATTTCTGAGAAGCTTGTAAAAAAAATCCACAGAATAAGTTTAGATGGCAGATGGCTGTGTTTACAAGATGATTGCTGCAGACTCCATTTTTTCCTTTGGATGGCCTCTGCCATTGCAGTTAAAATTTCCAATTTTGAGGTAGTTTTGGGTCTAGTCAGATGTACATTTTCAGGTATAGATTTTCATCCATATGTTTTAGTGAAGTCATAGAAGACATTAATGATCAAATAGAGCAAATACAGTAATAAATTGAGTGATCCCTTTCACAAGAATGAAGCTCATCCTTCTCTTTGCTGTGACTAAGAGCTAGGTATTTGGGGTGCATAATATTTTAGAGTTATTGTTTGGAGTTATGGAGTTAGAAAGTTTCTGTGGCAAACTGGTCCCAAAGCTATAGAAGTACTACAACAAATACAATATAAATATGTAAGACATATGTCATATGTGTTACTATGTCTAGTAAAATCTAGATATAAAACAATAAAGTACAATTAAACACATAATTGGGTGACAGATAATGATGTGCAAATAATGAACAGAATGCCATAATGTAATAGATAGATGAAACATTTTTGTGTCAATGTTTTGAGTACAGTGTAAAGAGAGGGTCAGTCAGTCCATTTCACAGATCCAGTCTTAGAGTGGGAGGGGCCAGAGCGTTCAATAGTTAAACAGCTTGGGGAAAAAGCTCTATAGACAAAATTACTTCTGTTTTGACCAGCAGAGACAGACAGACAGACAAAGGAGGGGGGAGAGACCCATGACTGCAGAACAGAATATCAAAGATCTGGATATCAGTGGGCTCGAAACCTTTCCATTAAAGAGCAGCACTACTGTGCCAGGGGTGCTGCTAGACATTTTGGACCCCATGAAAGCATATCATATTGGGCCCCCAACCCAGACCAACTGAATCATGTTCCAAATTTTTCAGCCCCGTCACTCAGGGGTCCTTGGTATCATCCTAACTCTTCCCCCCCCCTTTAAGGCACCCCTGCTCTGTGCACTCAGCTTACATTCCAGCTGATGCTTACTGAAAGGAAGCAAAGCCTGTCACAAGCTAAGAAAGCAAACTAAATCTGTCTACCCTCTCTCACAAACCTCCAGCAAGAAAAACAGTTAAGCCCTAGCCAACAAGCCCAATGGCTTTCAGCAGCAGAGTGAAAAAAACGCACATTTGCCCAGCATGAGAAACACGGTACCCTTGTGGGGAGCCACTGTACATCCAGCTCAGGCCCGTCCTCACCCTGTCAGCTGCTGGCAGCAGCCGCTTCAGGAAGCTTAGCCACTTGAAAATGAAGGCCGCCCTCTGGTGCTCCCCCAGCTGGCCGCACGCCTCCTCGTTCAGCAGCAGACTGTGGGCCAGCTCCATCTCGGCTGTGTCTGTCAGGTGACCCTGCTACCGTATGGCGCTGTACCACGCTGCCCTGGCCAAACCACCTGCAAGCAGCACAGGGAAAACAGCAATATGCTGCTCAGTTCAGAAAAGCAAGCCAGATAAACAGCAGACAATAGCAGATATGCATCACCCCAAAACAGAAAGCAAAATCATGAGGAAAGAATGCAATAAAAAAAAAAAAAAAAAAAAAAAAATCTACCAGTAATGGGTAGCCAAATGCACATGCATTCAAAAACAATTTTTAACTTTTTTTACAACAATTGAACAGCAGATCTCCTTTCATCCATACCACAGAGGCAGAGTTCATGTTATTCCTGTCCCTCTCCTCAAGTCCAAAGCCTTTGTGTAACAGTGTAAGGCGATCTGAAACATGGGTTGTGAATAATTCAGTCATATTGTGCAGCACTGCAGTCTTGATTACCTGCCTGTAAACCAGCTAGTGGGCTCCTCAGATAGAAGCCCCCCCCCCCCCCCCAGGGAGAGCTGTGGGCCTTGTGTTCCAAACTACGTTATCCTACTCAATTCCACAGCAAAAAAGAGAAATGTAGTGTGTGATAGCAATATGCCATCTATAGTGTATTTGATATAAAAAGGTGTTTCTAAACAACCTAGACAGTTCTGAGCTGGTACGTCTATACATTATTCTATTATTAAAACACTACAAAAAAAAAAAAATTATCCATATATCTTGCAACTGCTTATCTATTACAGAGTCAAGAGGACCTTGGTTGAGATGCCAGGATATTACAGGACACAAACAATGTCCATTTCAGAAACACCACAGACCTTTACAGTGCGGGAGGAAACAGAGTAAATGTGTGTGACACAGAGAGCATGCGGAGCCCACAAATTACTTGAAAGGGAGATTCAGACCCCCACCATTCTACCTCAGAGAAACTGAAAGGAACATTTTCCCTCTGCCCACTCTGCTTTGAGTCATAACAAGCATCCAGATGATTTCATTTGTTCCAGGAAATTTTATTCCTGATATCATAAATATAGGTAACTTGTAAAACATACAATTCCTTGTTAATTTGCTAAAAAAAAAAAAAAAAGACACACACGGTAAAAATGTTCATTTATACTCATAAGGTAAATTGATATAATCACGAAAGAATATACAGCAGTTCCCTGTTAATGCTACATCAGCAAAACAGCCCTTTCTTGCACTACGACTCATTAAAATCAACTTTAGGTTTCAATTTGCTGCTGCAAGGTCATTCTGCTTATCAAATTTCAGTATCTATCAGATAATGGTGCAACAAAAGAGTGACTTCAAATAAATATACTGAATAAACTAATTTTATTATTAAAAATAGTTCAAGTATCCCTTAGAATTACATTACAGGCGATGGCATACTTTTATGGTTTTGGTGCAGTTCATATCCATTGGTATACAAATACATATTTATTACAGAATATAGGATTCAATAACCGTAACCCCTATTTTCCACCATAGAACCTTTAAATGTTGTGTGCCTACCTTTCAGATATAGAAGGACATTATGACACTAGAATGGGAGAGATATTATGCCTTATTACAGACTTGAATACTTCTTGCCTTGCGAGCACAAAAACAAATCGTTTGTACAACTAAATTAATTTGAGAGCTAGAAATAGCAAACAGACCATAAAAAAAGTTTAAAATCGCACGCAATTTCGTAAGCTCGATTTCAATATAAACTGCTTGTGGCCCCAACAAGGCCCTGTACTTTTCTCAGGAACAGAGCATGAATCAAAAACCGAAGGTACTGGTCAGTGATGAGCTAGTACTGTTACTTTCAATTTCAAGGGACATGGTCACAATCTCAGACGCAAAAAATCCAGCAAAAATACTGATAAAATGGAGACATTTTATTCTGTATTGTAATTAACTGTGCAGGAAAACAAGCAATTCCACAGCATCACAGCGTTGTCAGGATACATTTAAACAGCATCTAAATCAGGGCCTTAAGTCACACTGGTGTTATCAATATACAACAAATATTAAATCAGAGCCTAGATCAAACTCAGCATTTAACTTCGCATTGAAAAGTAAGTCACTGAAAGTTAAAGGTCTTCTTTCAGTTCTTTATTATATATTAAAATGTCCCTCGGGCCATTTAATGAGCTGACTGATTCAAAAAGCAAGGTTATAATTAACTGATTAGTATAATAATTAAGATCAGATGTCTAGACGCTAGATATCAAAGTACTCCCTAGCTAACAATGAAGCAGGACGTTTCCAGTGAGGATGTCACATGAAATGAGCCACCCGCTTTAAGGCAACAGTTCTCTTTTCTGCACGTAAGCAATTTAAAACTCAGCAAAACAGGATGCATATAAATATACCTCATAAATATATTCGTTACGCTGTCAGTCAGAGAGATCGAGAAATATTTTTTGTGAATATATCCAGACAGCGATGCCGGACAGCTAACCCTCTGAGACCCCCAGCCCCTCTGCAACAGACGCCACTAAACGTGAAGCACAAAAAGTTCCCTTACCGCGCAGTCGTGATCTTTTTATATCTCAGATCGTAATACGGAAAACTGCAAATCACAGTGCATCAACATGGGTTGTCTGGCTATCCGGCCGACAGCAGGACAACAGCTGCCAATTCAAGTCGTCAGTGAAAAGAGACCCGCCATCCCCCTCGGAAAAGAAAGAGCTGAGCCCAGAAACATCGAGTAATTTCAGGGCGGTCAATCGATTCTGCAGCTGGACACACCCCAAGCCTCACAACGCAGAGAGACCCGCGATCCCACTCGGAAGGGAAAAGAGCAGAGCCCAGAAACAGCGAGCGATGCCAGGGCGCCTAGTCGATTTCGCCACTGGGCACTCAGTGGTTTCCAATCATGTTTATGAATTTCGAAGTCGCACAGTAAACCATAAAAGACACCCGGGATGCCGCCGTCATTTGAAAGTGTATTGTGCAAGTTCAAGGGTACACTTACGTAGCAGATGTGCTGACCAAACAAATGTCCTAAAATTAGGGTGACCAGATAATCCATGTCAGGGAGGACACTTTGAGCTACTTCAGGTTTTACAAACTACTTTCAAATT
>JAODLC010000028.1:7333820-7348373 GCA_026781145.1 Hippopotamyrus pictus | reverse complement strand
CCTTGGGTGAGTGATAGTGTAGGCTTTGCACGTAAGCACACATATTAATATGATAACCACAAAATTACACTCTAACAGCTACCCTAGTCTTACATCTCCTGATGTAAATGTCCTGCATGGAGGGGAGAGCTAACCTGCAGTAGTGTTCAGCTGCTCGGATCACTTTCTGAAGGGCTTTCTGGTCCTACACACAGCTGTTCCCAAACCAGGGACAATATCTGACCATTGGAAGTTAGAAAGTATTTGATGGATCTTATTAGTGCTTTACAAAAACATTATATGGATGAAGATCTACACCTGGTTTTTCTCAAATAAAGCAGTAGTGCTATGTTGCAGCAAAGGAAGGAAACTACATCTGTAGAAGACTCTTGGTTTTTTAACACAATAAATCTGATATAATTATGATTTTAAAAACTCTGGGACAGTCTTAAACCGTCGAAAGCAGTAAGTTAACACACTTTTTTATGCCACACACCACCTTAGAGCTTTTTTCACTGCATGAGGATTAGATTAGGTAGTTGGATTTCTTTTCTCTCTCCCTGCTAGTGTTTGCTGCGTGTTGTGTTATGTGGTCATAGGCATTTTTTTTTTTAAAGAATAAGGCAAGTGATTTTGAGTTGTTTCCACTTTCCATTTCAGGAGAAGTTTCGATGGAGAAAGTCCACTACTGCGAGAGGTTCCTTGAGTTAATGATTGACCTGGAGGTGGGAATGTAACAACAGTATATTAAGGAGTTCACTTTTGTATTATACAAAAATAAAGTGACAAAAACAAGTTTAATGGCAGTCAGTAGTAGGGGACATTACTACCCCTTGTCCCTAGTGGCATACCTACCTTTCAGGGCTGGATTGGAATTAAAAATTGATCCTAGACTTTTGCCTAAACTCACCCACCACAGTGAATTATTTGAACCAAGAGGTTTCATCTGGCTGTAAATGACATTAGTATGTGATGGTAAACCATTGTGTTACATTTAAGTTATTAATCATTTGTTTATTTTATTTACATTTTTGAGAAAAACGCCATGTGCAAAATTATTCGTGCCCCTTGAAATTGAGCTATTTTTTGAGAAAATACAAGCTTCTATACCATTCAGTAGTCTTTGTAATTACTACCATGCTCTAGAGCATTCTAATCAACTTTAAAATGAGTACAGCTGATGCAGTAGTTCTTTAGTCAGTTACTAGTCAACTGCAAGTCATGTCTCAAACTACAGATGTTAGTGAGGTCTTGTGGCAGCTCACAAGATGGGGAAAGGCTATAAAGCCATATCCAAGTGTTTTAGTGCCATTGGCCACAATGCAAAGGATAATCAAAGTACAATAAGTTCAACACTGTGAGAGAAATTTTTAAAGGGCATAGTAGGAGGCCAGAAATGACCCCTCCATTGTGATGGCAAGGAAGCCTTCCAACTTCAAAGATCTCATACTCTTTTAAAGAGGAGTGGTCCAAAATCCCAGTTGAGATATACAAAAGTCTTGTTAGCAATTATAATAACTGTTTGATTGCTGTGATGGCAAATAAAGGCTTTGCCATTGATTATTGAGAGAGTATGAATAATTTTGGAGAAATCTTTTTTCGTAAAAAGCTTTTTTCATTTATATCTTTAGCACAATGTCTTACCATGTTTTGTCACATGCTTCTGTCACTTCCAGCTGTGATATAAATAATGCTTTTGGTCGAACTATTCAGGACTGTATCCTGTGTTTGAAAATGTTACCTATGTAATGTATGCAGTGCCTTTTTTTAAACCGTTTTATTCTTATGACGGCAGCAGCCTTAGATGTAGTAATTTTTATGTTTTGGCTGCCTCCTAGCAGTTATTATACTTAATGGTTTGCTTTTATCTGTGATGTGCTACTAGGCTCAGCTTCCAACCCGCCGATGGTTCAACGCCGTGCTGGATAACTCCCACTTGGTGGTCAGGTGTCAGCTCTCAGGTCTTACCCGCAGAGAAAATGAAGGGCATCTTTTCTGCCAGGTGAAGTGATGCGGTTTGCCATGGATTTCACACAGTTTCACTAAATTCAATCTCTGTAATTCAATCATGTATCTTCTTTGTGCTTAAAACAGATCTTTAGAAAATTTACTCTTTATTTAATCTTTGTTGGATCTGATTGCCACAAAAATTATTATATGGATGAAAATCTTCACCTGCACATCAACCCATGAGACAAATTGCCCCCAAATTGAAGTGGCAGTGATGCAGATGGCATCTTATATGTAGAGTGCATCTGAAAGGATGATGTATCTATTTATTTGTTTGTTCATTCAAACTTGCATGTCAGTAGTTTTCAAACTGTGGGACACAATGATTTTCTTAATATTCTAAAATTACACACACAAAGTTGGTCTTCCTATCTAAGTGGGGACCGTCCATTCATTTGTATGGGAAAAACCCTAATTCCAGTCACGACACCCTTAACTCCTACCCATCCCTAACCTTAACCATAAGTAACCAACCCAAATAGAAGACCTTTGGCATTTTTACTTTTTTGATTGCATTCATCGATTTTTATAAAACTGAGGTTATCCAAATGGAGACCTCAAAAGATGTCCCTAAAGTAGGAATATTTCAGGTTTTACTGCACTTTGGGGACAATTTGGTCCTCAAATGTGATCTATGCAAACCCACACATACACGCACCGCTCACTGAAATTTGTGGGGGGGGGATTTAATCATCTCACTTCTAATCAGCCCTACTTCTAATCAAAACATGAAAAATCAGTCACAGTTCTGGTGAACCTAATTACATTCAAACAAATTGTACAATGAACAGGTAGGGAGAGTGTGTAGGGTAGGCTTGATCAGTATTACAGTAATATTTCCGGTTTACTCTGATTTTCGTTCTGCAAAATTTATCATGGGTAATGAATTTTTTTTAGATGTATAAAAAAATATGACCCGAGACATGGACATTAGGACATACATTAAGAAATAGTTAGCCATCTAATTGGTGGGGGGAAACCTGTGCAAACTGGCATGTGAGTGGAATGTGCAATAAATGAATAGCCATGGTTCAAAGTTATGTGTCACAACTACAACTCAGAGTATTGGGATAAAAACACCTTCACTGACTTTCACATATCCGGTTGGTCCATCTTGTAGTTCTAGAAACTGCAGATGTGGGGGTGACGGGGCTGTCCAGGGAATACATCGTTGTCATTGCTACGGTATCTTCTAGTTTTGGTATTTTGAGTCACATCAGTTTAAAAAAGGGTCATGTTTAGTAGCAAGGTATAGAAATAAGCTTTTTGCTGATGCCGATTAATCATAGGCTTATCACTTCCTAGGTGATTTTAAAGAACACGCTTATTTTAAAGCAGAACAAAACAGCCTAGATATATCCAGTCTGATAAACAGTCGAATATCCAGTCTGAAAAATCTGCAAATTGCAGTATTCCTTGCACATGGCTCTGTGTGGGTAATGTGAGTTGTGCTAATGTTTAATGTGAATCTTTGTGTATTCAGCTCTTGGATATGCTGAAATTCTACACCGGCTTTGAAATAAATGACCAAACAGGGAATGCTCTCACAGAGAAAGAGATGACAAATCTACACTATGACCAAATCACATCTCTGCAGGTTAGTTATAGTGTGATAATGCCGACTGATCTTTATTTAGCTGTTTGCATGTTATTGTGAATGAGGGCTGAGAGAGTGAATGCAGGTTTAACGCCATGCACCTTTGTGTTTCAGAGAGCAGCGTTTGCACATTTCCCTGAGCTTCAGGACTTTGCTTTATCCAACGTAGCAGCAGTGGATACCCGCGAGTCCCTCATAAAGCACTTTGGTCCTCTCAGGTATCTATCATAATACCACATGTTATTACTGACATTAATTTGCCATAACGTTCTGGGGGAAATCGGGGACAAAACAGGAAGATTTATTCAGGCTCCCTATTTTTAATTGATTTACAAAAGCTAAAAGTGGAAACCGTTGTCCAGCTGCAGCGAGTCAGAATGTCGCTGATTTTAAAGCTGAGAGCATTGTGCAGATGCAGTGAGTCAGGATGTCACCTTTTTTTTTTTTTTTTTTAAACACCAGTACAGTCAAAAATATGTCTCTAGCAGTATATATTTGCTTTCTTTAGGTACCATGACATACTGAACTTTTTTATTCCAAGACCTGGTCGTTAGACTAATTTTAATGAATTACAAATGTGGTCAACGGGTATATTGTGTGATTTGAAAAGCTGAAGGCGTGAACCCAGTCTGCCACAGTCCACTGCCCCTTGACGTGTGTGTGTGTGTGTCTGTTTGTGTGTGCACACGCTTTTTTAATTAGTGTATATAATGACATCCTTAAGTAACAAGAGTATCAAAGCATGCAGGCTGTTGGATCTGGCCACAGTGCTGCCATACATTTGGTTTCAGAATTCTGCTCATGCACATGACTGTGGTATAAACATACTATTTTTAATTGACTTTTCATTTTGAGGGGTGCCAGAGTGGTGCAGCGATTAGCACCATTAATTAATGTTTTAATGTTCCCTAACACCTCTAGGACCATGGTTTCCAGTGTTGTTGTGGGGTTTTCTCCAGGTTTTCCAGTTTCTCCCCACAGTCCAAAAACATGTTATGGTTAGAGTTGCCAAATTCCCCATAAGTATATGTGCCCTGTAATGGGTTGGTGCCCCATCTTGGGTTATTCATGGCCTTGAGTCCAGGTTCAGGACAGGCTCCAGACCTGATGGATCTTCATTGTAAGAAATGTCAATTTTGGATGTTTTTCCTTCCTGCAGTCCCAATACACTTCATCAGGTGGCAGCCTACCTCTGTCTCTTACCAGAATTGTCAGAAGGAGAGAACACTACCAATGAAAGCGAGTTCCTCTTTGAAATGCTGGTGAGTGATGGCTGAAGAGCATCCTTTATACCACACCTGGACAAAAGCTGGCTTGTGGACCAGACCCAGGTCAAAGGTTATGTACAAGTTCATGAAGTTAAGCATGTAAAATGCACTGGTTCTCTTTATTTCAGTATGTATTTTCAAATAGAAGAAAATAGATTAAAAATTTAACCAGTTTCAATTTGTGAACCTGGAATTTTTGTGTGATAGAAAGCTTAGCCAAAATGGTTACTCCAAATCTAGTATTTCTTCCTATTTTTTCTGTACATTTGATGTTAAAATTTTAAATCAGTTAACTTGTTAAATCGGTTTGACAGTAGGTTAGAGAATTAGTGTGATATAGCAGCTTTCACAGTTTAAAACTGTGAAATGTATTCCCACATTAAAAGGGAAAAGTAAGATTAATTAAGTTCAAGGTTTGTTCTATTGTATCATGAAGACTTCATGTTAGTTGTGGCAGTTAGTTGCAGCAGTACTATCTTGTGAAGCTCTATCTTAAGTAGTTGGCTTTAAATTAGTGTATTCCTCAAAGTAAAAATGGTACAATAGTATTCTATGATGTGACCTTTATTGCTTACTTTTATGGCTGATGTATTTGTTGTAAGACTGGGCAGTAAAATTTAAAATATTGATAGTATCGAATCATCCAACACACACACACACACACACACGGCATCAAGCGTTTCACCAACACAGGCGATAATCGCTAGTTAGTCATATATTGTCACTGAGTTACTCATCTGATATCATCAAATACCAATATCTCCATATTGCCCAGCCCTAATTTGTTCACTCAATTTTGTTACTTGTTCATAGGTATCTCGTCATGAGAGAAGAATCTCACAGATTGAGCAGCTGAACCAAATGCCCCTTTATCCAACAGAGAAGATAATTTGGGATGAGAACATTGTTCCTACAGAATATTATTCAGGAGAAGGTACTTTTGAAGACATTTAAAAAGAATATATTTATATTCCTGCCACACGAAAAATGATTGCAGTATTTATATTTCGTTTTACAGGTTTGTGCTGTAATGTTTGAGAAATTCAAGTTCCAGCAAATGGTAGTGTACATATTCAATAGCTTGAGTATATTTGTAACTTTCAGGTTGTTTAGCATTGCCAAAACTGAACCTGCAGTTCCTTACTCTGCATGACTACCTGCTAAGAAACTTCAATCTGTTTCGCTTGGAGTCCACCTATGAGATCAGGCAAGACATTGAGGATGTGGTGTCTCGGATGAAGCCATGGTGAGCTTTGCACACTTTTTTTCAGTGGTTCTTCTGCTTTTCCATGAAAAGCTTGACAAACACAAATAAAATTACAGTTAACCAGTCCAGCAGCCTCATTCTATTTCATTTATCATGAAAAAAATGCAAATTCACAGAAAAATATAGGCCTGTACATATTTATCAGACCTGGTGTACGTGCATTGCCCCTCGGAAATGTCTGAAGTATCTTCTAAATGTATACGTACACGAGCCTGAGATCCTGCCCAGTTTGATTACTTGAGACAATTACAGATATTTTCAGTTCATTGGAAGTGATGACGATATGTTGAAATTCAGTTCTCCAAGGCAAATACATGGTGTTTGACTTACACAAATAAACAGAATCCAAGTAGAATAAAAAATATATCCCAGTTCATTTTCAGATTTACCGTTTTTCATGTTAAAGTGCGGTTTACCTGCAATTTCCTGCTTTCCAATGGGTATTACCTTTTCCCTATATATCCAAACTGTTCTGTTTGTCTGAGTTTTTGTAAATATACACATTTTTGCTCTGTCAAGTTTTATTTGATAAATACGGGATTTTGCGTGAAAAGTAGCATACACACCTTTCTGGCATCTTTTTGTGCATACGAAACTTTGATTAACAAGGCCCCATGTGTTTACTACTACTTGATGACATTGACCTTTTCCTTCTAGGCAATCAGAGTATGGAGGTGTCGTTTTTGGTGGTTGGGCTAGAATGGCACAGACTATACTGTGCTTTTCTATTGTGGAAGTGGCCAAGCCCAACATTGGGGAGAACTGGCCTGCTCGTGTTCGAGCCGACATCACGATCAACCTCAATGTGCGCAATGAAATCAAGGCAGAATGGGAAGGTACATTTTTTTATTTCTGATACATTCCTTTTTGTTACTGACTAATGACATCTGTGTTCTTTACTGAACAGATACATCTCTGTGTATTTTTACAAGTGAAATGTAAAGCTCATATTTTTTAAGCCATCACACTGTTTAATGGGTTTTCTCATGAATATATATTCATTTTGGTTAACGAGTTATTTGCATGTCTTAAAGTTTTGCATTTCTGTAAATTGCTACTACTGTTCAGGATTGCGGAAACACGACGTTTGCTTCCTCATCACGGTGCGGCCAAACCTCCTGTATGGCACACGTTTTGACCGCCGGCAGTCGTTGGTGGAGCAGGCGGGGCTGGTGTATGTGAGGGGCTGCGAGGTGCAGGGCATGCTGGATGACAAGGGCCGCGTCATCGAGGACGGTAGGCAGCGAGTAACAGAGAAGGCAGCGAGTAACAGAGAAGGCAGCGAGTAACAGAGAAGGCAGCGAGTAACAGAGAAGGCAGCGAGTAACAGAGAAGGCAGCATATCTGCTGCACCCTACTTTTTTTGTGCTTTTCACATGCTGCACTTATTTCTTTTTGTTTTTGCTAAACTTTGAGTTTCCGAAAAGAATAGCATAAATTTCAGGAATGCTGTAGGCTTGACTGTAGGGGGATACCTCTAGGGCAGAGTGTAACCTTTGCTGCAAATGCTGTTGTATAAATTAACAAGTGGTTAAAACATTTCTGCAAGTTCCTACTTAAGATTTTGACTCCTTTAGGGGGAGTCTTCAGAATGATTAGCTAATACAATGCTATGATGCTAAAATTATGTGCGTTTTCCAATATTGAGGTCCTGAACCAAAACCCAAGCTGAAAGGCGACACCCGGACATTTCGTGTTTGGCTGGACCCAAATCAGTATCAGCAGGACATGACAAACAGCATTCAGACAGGGGCAGAAGACCCCTATGAGACCTTCAACATCATCATGAGAAGGAAGCCGAAGGAAAACAACTTTAAGGTTCATGGCAGTGATGCTGCTCAGCTGCGTTCCTGGGTTTTTCCTAGCCCAGGATTCCCCAGTTCCAATCCTTGAGGGTTCATCTCAGGATTCCCCTGCTCAAACACACCTACTAAACCTGGTAAAAAGCTGAGTAAGATGTGTTTGAGCAGGGATATCTGCAAAATGTGTTGCAGGCTGGCCCTCCTGGACCAGAATTGGGGAACCCTGTTCTAAACCATCAGAATGTAGTTTATATACTTTGGTTAAATATTGTAGTCTGTAGATATTTTTAGACATCTCTAACTTGTATGATTTCTCTTCGGCATACATTTATTTAATTAACATCTTGAATGGATCAATCCAATTTATGATCTTCCTCCTGTCCCCATACATTCAGGCTGTCTTGGAAACCATTCGCAACTTGATGAACACCGAGTGTGTTGTCCCAGAATGGTTGCACGACATCATCCTGGGATATGGGAACCCAGACAGCGCCCACTACTCCAGAATGCCCAACCAAATCTCCACACTGGATTTTAATGACACATTCCTGTCTGTCGACCACCTGAAGGATTCCTTTCCAGGTCACAAAGTGAAGGTCACTGTTGATGACCCTGCCCTTCAGATACCCCCTTTCAGGTCAGTTTAAACTGTGTATGCATGCATGTTTTTCATTTAAAATAGGTAGCATTGGGTTATTGCTCAACAATAATCTAGTTAATAGGGGGAATCAGAATCCCTTTACCCTGAAAGAAACTGGTTGTAGTTAGACTATTTGTGTGAAGATACACAAAGGGCAAAAGTAGAAATACACAATGCTGTGTACAACACTTGTATATAAAAACAATTTAAAGTGATTAAGTTACTATGTGAAAATGGTAATGAGTTGGTAAACCTGAAAATAGGTATAGTACTTTGTGGAATAAACTCTAATTTGCTGAGAGAGCAGATTCGCAAAGATAAATATTTTTAGAAATTGGCAACATAGCAAGTTCCCAAAGTGGTTTACTGTTTGTACTTTCTGATGACTCAGAAGGGATGATACTACCAAACAGGACAGTATTGGAGGTGCTGGAGAAATCAAAAAACGTGATCCTTACAGTATCTCCTGGCTTGTCCAGGTGAGAGTAGGCATGGTGCAGTGGGTAGATGATGGTATTGTCCACACATCCACTAACTACACAAATATTAAAAACTCCCTTGGTTAAAAAGGCCATCCATTCCTCAAGATATTTAAAAATAAAAACTAACCCAAGTCAAAAATAAGTAGGTAAAGCGTAACAGACGCAGCAAACTCAGAGCAGCCATAACAAAAAGCTGTTAGGCTCGTGCCTGTGCCAAAAAATAAAATGTAGGGAATTAATAAGTTAACACTAAACAGTTATGCCGCACTAATAATATTGGCTATTTAGTGTATTACTCATTTCAACAATATATATATCAAAGTTCTATAACCTAATCACTTAATTACTGTGTAATTTAGTGTCAGGTAATATTTCAGTGCATGCAAGGAGTAATTCTTATTTGTGTAAATCTGGTTTTGGGTTGGCATTCAGTCTCTACTCTGTGTGTGAAGATTGCATATGTTTTCCCCATTTTGCAGGTTTCTTCCTGCAGTTCATATGCGCTTAGAACAACTGACTAATTTGCTCATATGTGTGATGTATGTGGCTATGTGCCCAGTGCTGGATATCCTGTCCCAGGTGTACTCCATACATGACCTATATTTTTTAGCTGACAGAAATTGTATTTACGTGGTTTAATTAACAGTTTGTTGATATGAATATTGGTTTTCATGGTTTTTTTTAAGTTAAGCGGGACATATGAAGTTACTGATGCACTCTGTAATTAAATGAGGTGAATAATACTGTGACAGAAACAGAAGACATGTGAAGTAAATTTATGTATCCAATAGAGCTGGGCTGTATGACCAAAAATTTATATCATGGTATTTTTCAAAGTTATATCGGTTTCACGGTATACGACGGTATTTTTTATTTTATTTTTTTTTTAAATATGACTTGGTGTTTACTACATTTTACAGGATTTTACAGGATACATTTTTTAGATTTTTGCATTGTTCCCACATTAACTATATTTTATTATTAGCCATTGCGCCTATCATCTGCTTCAATGATAACATATGGCTAACGTGTTTGTTGGCTAACTACTTATAGATAAACGGCTAATGTTAAGGTACGTGCCGGCCAAGGTAATATTTCATTTAGTAATTTAGTGTTGCTGGAACGCCAGCTTTACTGACCTCGTGAAATTTCTCTTGAAGTCTAGGATGTCGGTCTTTAAGATGCTTCGCCAAGTTTGACGTGCTGCTTGACTTCGTCGCCACAACTTTGTAGCACTGTTTGCATAGAGGCTTATCGACATCCTTAGCCTTTCCATGCTTTTGCATTTTTTTTTTTCTAAAGCGACTTGCGAAGTGCCTTCAACTACAGTATATGTCATGTTCAGCCAATTCGGTATGTGTGTGTTAAGCAGCGCGAATGTGTTCAGCGTGTGTCCAGCGTCAGCTATATCTTTCGTTTCTGATCTTTCGCGGTACATTTTTAGCGGTGCAGCAGTGAAAATGGTCACCCCTTAAACAGTTTCCAGCTGCACCACTTTCCGAACGTTGTGTAGGCTATTTAAACTGGTATTGCGGTATAAGAAAAATTCATTTCATAATAATAAACGGTTTTTGGTATGAACTGGTATACTGCCCAGCACTAGTATCTACAATGCTAATTTGCATCACACGAGCACAAAACTTGTCACTTATCATGCAGAACATTTGAATAATGTTGAAAGTATGTTTCACATAAAGACTGCCTGTACACCACTTAATCCAGAATCAAGTTCCCAGTGAAGGACGGGAAAGGGAGAAAGCGGAAGGCTGAGGAGGAAGGTGAAGAGGAGGCTGGCGATGACACCCTACTGGTGGAGCCTCACGTCATTCCCAACAGGGGGCCCTACCCCTATAACCAACCGAGGAGGTGAACCAGTCTTTATTTTCTGATAATTACAATTCATGAATTATGGGATGTGTGGCTCTGTAAGATAAGACACTGTCCTTGTGATTGGAAGGTTGCTGGTTAAAATCCTATGGCCTATCGGCAGCGCGATGTCACTGTTGGGCCCTTAAGCAGGGCCCTCAACCCCAGTTGCTCCAGGATCTGACCCTGCTTTGTCATTTGGATAAAAGTATCTGCTAAATAAATAAATGCAATATAAATGTGCTTTTACATATCCTCAATTTCAGTTCATGACAGCACCATAGCAACTATGGTGTTTACTTTTTAGGTGTGTGAAGTAACTAAAAACCTCTTAGTTCTTTGAGTAAATAAAGGTAAAACATCTGCTGACATCCATGTTAATCTTTTTTTTTTTTATGTCAACAGAAACACCATCCGCTTCACACCCACACAGATTGAAGCAGTGCGGGCAGGCATGCAGCCTGGCCTCACAATGGTGAGTCCTTCATGATTTGACGCATCTTATTGGTCTGTTATAGTAACATGTACCTTCAGAGGATTCATCAGCTGAACCTCTCTTCCAGGTTGTGGGCCCTCCGGGTACAGGGAAAACTGATGTGGCTGTGCAGATAATCTCCAACCTTTATCACAACTTCCCTGAGCAGAGAACTCTGATTGTGACACACTCTAATCAGGTACCTACATGAAGATTAAGGAGAAAGCAAATCATTCTGTGTAACCATGCACATTAATCAGACGCTGCTGGTGGCACTGTGGGTCATTGTGGCTTCATATTATAGGAATTCTGACTCTGCTTCTGTGTCAGTGCATTTTTGTGTTCATTTCATTTGTGCCATTTCCTCCCATAGTCCGTAACTTATGGATATGTGAATTGGCCATAGTACATGTCTCTCCCCTTGCCTTTCGCCCTGTTTTCTCACTTAGGGATGCCAGGTTTCAAACTGTGTTCCTACCATAAGTACTTTATGCAAGTCTTTTTGGATAAAAGTGCCAGTTAAATGTAAATGAGTTAATTGCACACAAAAAATAAAAGGGAACAAGTTTCTGCAGATTGTCATATAAGTGGAATGTACATAAATGAATGCATATAGACCTACATCTCTCAACAACAACACATTTAACTTTCACCTTTCCTGGTAATTTATCCAGTACTTCTTAAAATTGTACAAGTTGGTGAGTGTTAGACAAGCAAGGCTTAGTTAGCCAGACTAAATGACGGAACTGTCGGTGGAATACAATGCTGCCATTTCCAACAGTACCAAATTTAATATGACATTAATTTATAGTTATCGCAGTTTCTGGTGGATACAAAAATTGTGTCAAATAGTTAAAACCCAGATTGGATCTCTGCTGACTACATTTTTTAATAAACTTCTATCTTAAGTCATGTGGAGACATTGAAGTACGCACTCAGTTCTGTGGGGGAGTTTTGTGGTTTTTATCAGCTGTCATTGTCATTGTTGCCTATGTTCATAAGAGATGTTATCATCACTTTTGATCCTTTGGCTGCTGGAGCTTTCAATTCCTGTTGGAATGTGGGCATTGTTGGAGTTTCCATTCAGCAAAATGTGCTTCACCTTCACCTTTATCTTACTGCTTGACCCAGCTGCACTGGGTCTGTCAGTCTGTCTCTATACTGCTTCATACTTCTCCACACAAGTGCAACACTTGCATTTCCACACAGCGTATGTGGACACGAAAATGTTCATAGTTCTCCAGTGAAACCTCGTACTTTTGCACATGTGCACAATTTGTCGTATTTATAATGATAGTATTTAATATTATTATTAGTAATAACAGTAATAATAATAATTACTATATTATAGATTATAATGGTAATGACATGCAAATAGTCTGTAGTGTTTGCAAACTAACCCAACGCTCGTTAAAAGCATCCGTGTTGGTGTTTAAAGTTGGTGCTAGTGAACCGATTGTGCGCAGTGTGTCCAGAACTTCCTCCACTTATCACAGTATCACCTGTCTGCTTGATCATTAGGAGGTAATTAAATAACCCCCTACTTAGGTTAATTTAATATTAGTGGGGGGGTCACGCACACATACTCATGTTTAAGTGCTATCTGCTGTCTAAAGGCCCTGAACCAGCTGTTTGAGAAGATCATGGCACTCGATATTGATGAGCGACACCTCCTCCGACTGGGCCATGGTGAAGAAGAGCTGGAGACAGAGAAAGACTTCAGCAGGTGAGAGAGGGAGAGTCTTTCTCTCATACTCTTAGCTCTTTCAGTAAATAAGGTTAAAACACCTACTGACACGCATGTTGGTCTTTTAGATTTGCAATGCAATGCACTCACTAAAGGAAAAGGACATTTTGCAGCAGCAATTTTGTCTTTTTAACTTGACAGCTTTTATTTAAAAACCATTTGCATTTTGTAAAGGCACACTATAAAACAGCTGAAACTAGATTTGGTGCTGTGGGAAATGACAGCATTGTATTCCCCGACAGCCCTGTCATTTGGTCCAGCTTTCTAGTCTCACACTCACACTTACTAATATTGGTTCAAAACCAGACAGCATTTTGATTATCGATATGAAGTGGTTGCGCACTATATGGGGCAGGAGCTAACTGTAATCCCTACATTTCTCAAAAGACTTAATTGTACGACATGTCCGGTATATTTTTATAATGCACTTTACAGTATTAGGATTAGTCAAACTAAAGCAGGGTTTTAGTATAACATCAACAGTGCTCCTGTAGCTCAACCAGTGCAGCTCAAAAGGTAACGGAGAACTTGTAGATCTCAGGGAGCACACAAATTGTAGTCCATGCCTATACTGTAAGTCTTTTTAGATAAAAATACCTGTTAAATGTAAATGATTTAAATGTGGCCTGTGGCCTCACCAGGGTTCTGTATATACCATTAATGAATCTGTTACAGTTCTTAATGTAATGTCTTGGAGAATGTTGGTCATACTGCTCATCAGGAATACATAGAATATGAATATTTAGACATATAAAAACTATATGTGATATTTTTATATGGACATTAAAACATGCATAAAGAAATGCAAATAACCACCTAATTTTGGTGGGGAAAGTTTTCGCAAATTGTCACAAGTGGAATGTACATAAATGAATGCGTGTAGAGCTATTTCTCTCAACAAAAAAACATTAACGTTCACATTTCCTGGTAATCCATCCAGTACTTCTTGAAATTGTACAACCCCAATTCCAAAAAAGTTGGGACGTTGTGCAAATTGTAAATAAAAACGCAATGCAATGATATGGAAATCTCATACACCCATATTTTATTCATAACAAAACAGAAAACACATCAAATGTTTAATCTGAGAAAATGTATCATTTCTAAGGAAAAGGTAAGGTAATTTTGAATGTCATGGCAGCAACACTTCTCAAAGTTGTGACAAGGCCATGTTTACCACTGGGTTTACCACTCTTTTAACAACAGTCTAAACATCTGGGGACTGAGGAGATCAGTTGCTCGAGTTTTTGGAGAGAAATGTTGTCCCATTCTCGTCAGATACAGGATTATAGTTGCTCAACTGTCCTAGGTCTTCTGTGTCGTAATTTTTGTTTTATGATGCGCCAAATGTTCTCAATGAGTGAAAGATCTGGACCACTGGCAGGCTAGTTCAGTACCCGGACCCTTCTTCTACGAATCC
>JAODLC010000028.1:7301301-7313055 GCA_026781145.1 Hippopotamyrus pictus | reverse complement strand
AAGTTGCTACATATTCAATGAAAGGAGCCAGAAATAGTGACATGAGTTAGCTTTTTCTTATTTATTTATCCAACTGAACGTTGCAAATACACCATTTAATCATCTTCATGCAGCCAAGACTTTGGTGATCAGATATATGGGATCAAAACAAACTTCCGCCATTGCTTTCTATGTACTTTTATAACGTCTCTGCAAGTGTTCCAAACTGCATTTTGCAATATCTATGCTTTGATGTCAAATTACAAACTTCACATAAATCTGACATATTTACAAAGTACACTAAGATAAAGATGAGTTTTATGCCAAAACAAATATATAAGAAATAATTTATTTGCCATGAATTAAGTTTGATATCGAATGAAATGTGTGACCATGTCCCAGTCAGTGAAAGTGTGTCCCCTAGCCCTAGACTCCAGAGGGTTAATCAAGTGGGTAAGTGTAAGGGTAAATGTAGGAGAGATGACCTGGTGGAGATTGGATGGGATATTCCAGGGCACAAGTGGTGGGCCGACAGCTGAGTAGGTCAGAAACAACATAGCTGTCATCTAGTCAGCTTTGACATCTATCAGTTTGTTTATTATTTAAATTGAGCTACAGTGAGGAAAGCCGGAAGTGTGATGCAGTGTTTCCTCTGACAGATGTGATAATGAATAATCTTCGTTCCCCACAGGACAGGACTCGCTCCCCATACTCTGATCAGGTCATCAAGAATATGCCAGAGATGGCGAGTCTGGTGTACAACATGTACATGAGCATGATTCAGAAAACACAAACCAGACAGGTAAGTCAGGTGGGTTTTGTGCTACCATCTATAGAAAGGTAAACACTGACAAGAAATAGCACCCCCACCTCCAGCCCGTGTTGCATAATACAGAGAAAGTTACGAAGGGAGGGATTTACAATACATAGGGTTTTCAGTTCTCCCATCAGATGCGCAAGTCAAAAAAGCTCTTAAAAATTTACATGCATTTGAGTTACACACTTTCTCTTTATATCAGTACAGTCATGCCCACTGCACTTAACCCAAAAAAGGTGCAGCCATGCAAGGGTTACACCCTCAATGATCTTTCCAGAAAACAAAATATATACATTTCATATTGTTACAGCTTTCTGAACACTGCAATATTATGTTTGGCCATGACTTAATATAGCCCTCCAGAGCTAATGGTGAAAAATGCATTTAAAAGCACTTAAGTATGGCAGAATTTGTGTAAAGCCTGATTTATGCATCTGATTTATACTGATTTGTACTTATGACACTTGATGATCAGCCCTTCTCTGTTATAAATATATAGGATGTATACATTTATAAAGTATGGTGCTCTGGGACTACTGTTGTATGCCAGAGTTGGTGTTTTCTTACCAAAAAATACATTTATTTGGGTGGAGTGTCCCTTGAAACTTAAGTAGAAAACTTAAGTTTGTGTATGTTAAGTTTATGGGACACAACATGCACTGGCTGTCTTCAGCAGGTGGATGACCGTCTTTTAGCTGCACCTTTCCAAGCACAGCCGATAGCTGACGCAAAGAGCAAGTTGGAGCAGGTGGTGCAAGAGTCCAGCACAGAGGAGGCTGCTGAGGCGGACCACATGGAGCAGGAAGAGGCAAAACAAGAACATCCCAAAATGCCTGAGCACCCAGGAAGAGACAGTGACAGTGAAGACAGCGGAGCAGATGATGCATAGTGTACCCTAAAGCATCAGTACCATTCCCTGGCGTTAAGACATTCTAGAGAAATGCTTTTGCCTAGTCATGTATTTGAGTAATATACTCTTTTTGTACCATTTTTTTGTCTTGCAAAACTTTGATAACTGGCATTTAAAAAACTGTGTTTACTATGATTAGCTGGAGAACTTTTTTCATAAAGTTTATTTTAAAGGTTTTTAATGAGTACATGGAATATGTGTTGAGTAGTATACTGGCACACTGCATCCCCTCGGCCTTCTGGATTTATCCAAAGAATTCATTCAAAGCCTATGTCCCATACACATCACTCTGTTAGGGATGTTCCTGTTACACACATCACAACACAGACATTATGCAAGTTCTGGTTATTAATAGCAATTGCCTGTCTGCTCATTAATGTAGACCTGGTATTTAAAGTTAATATTAGTTCATAAATTCTATTCAATGCAAAGCATGGTACACACTATAGGGCAACACGCTATCACATCATGATTTTTTTTGGCAGTAGTCACAATCTGTGTAAATTTTGCATATCCTTATGTTTATCAAATTTGGTTATCGTAGGATGCCACATGCTACTGTTTTGGTAAATCATGGAAGCGATTTATAAGCACTGAAGTGGCGGTGAAGAAAGGGACAGCACAGCAACCACAACATCTTTAAAAGAGGCAATACCTCTTTTACTAGTGTGGTTCATCAGAAGCCGGGTAGGATAGAAAACCTACTGGATAGTAGCCCTCCAGCACCGGAGTTGGTGACCCCTGTTATAACCTCTCATTGATGTTTTAGGCTTACTACTAATCTGCTTACTGAATTGTGGGCATAAGTTAACGTCTATATAGGACCAAAATGCTGGCGTCCGGACAAATGTTTCAGCCATTACCTAAAACCCTGGTGATTATTGGACATGCACCATCAAATCACGGTGTGATGTCATGCCCTCCTACTACCCATTATAAAAATGTTCTGCATTCAGCTGTATTCAACAATGGAGATTTTCAGTTAGAAGTACTAGAAAAAACATTGTGCATTTGATTAGCTGACACATGTCCAAAGCAAAGCGAAGACATTTTGGTTATAGAGAAAGGACATCCAATGTCCTTGCAACAGGTGTGGAGAATACATAATTTCTCATAGACCCGCTGGGGATATCGACCACACGGTTCCTGAAACAGTATATATGCAACTACTGGCACAAAATTATCCAGCTACCTTTGATTTAGGAACTGAAAGATGCCCACCTGATTCCAGCTCAAAGGATCCAGCAATCGTCACTGTACATCCAAAGGTGCTCTTAACATTAATTATGTATTTGCATGATCATTTGCACAAGTCAGAGATGGCTTATTAATTGTTAGTGCAGAGATATGAAGTTACGAAGCATATCAAAAAGATGCTGCAAGGGCACATTTAGTTTCTTGAACATATACACTACACAACGTATTGGGACACCTGGCCATTACACCTACAGGATCTTTCATGACATTCCATTCTAAATCCATTATTCCTCCTCCACCCAGGAGGCGTTACAGTTGGCACAATGCAGTCAGGCAGGTAACATTCTCCTGGCATCTACCAAACCCAGACTTGTCTCTCTGACTGCCAGACAAAGAAGCATGCTTTACATCACTCCATGCAACACTTGGCATTGCACTTAGTGATGTGAGGCTTTTATGGAGTTGCCCAGCTATGGAAGCCCATTCCATGAAGCTCCTGGCGCACAGTTTTTGGCCTGCCACTTCATGACTGAGTTTCTCTTGTTCCTAAATGCTTCCGCTTACAGTTCATTGCAGATTATGTGGATATTGTTTTTTTATGTAAAGCACTTTGTGTTGCATTGTGTTTGTACAGTAGGAATATTTAGCACAAGTAGGTGAAATCACCTGCTTAGCATCTCTGCCTGGCGCACTTCCAACAGTGCCTTTCTGCCGGCTGCAGGGTTGTCAGCTGGGAGCCACCCTTCACCGATGTTCCGCTTTAATACTGGAACATTTCTGTGTGGCGGAGCAGCGATAGGGACGTCTCCCTACCGCCCCCCGCAGCTAGCCCTAAGATCCCTGCTTCCCTCATTGCTTGTCCTTCGTGTGGAGCCAGATCCAGAAGCTCCCCTGCTCTGCCTCATCGTCAATACCTTTGATGGCTCTCTTCAGATTGGTACCTCTGATGCCCAGGGACTTAGAGACGCTGAGCTGATGTTCCTACATAGCCTCTGTAACCAACCTTTGTCCACATGTGTTTCCTTGTGCACCACACCGTCTTTTCCCTTATTTCACTTCCCCTTTCTCTTCCACTGTGTTACGCCCCTACCCTAGACTGGGGCTCGTTCGGGATCGAACTGTTAAATTTTGGTGGCACCGTCCCTCTGTTTTGTCTGTGTCACTCAGTCCCCGTGTTTTTCGGCTTTGTTTGGAGGATTAACTGTGGTGAGGAAAGTCTGTGTAATTGGGATTAGCATGGCTACATTCGACCTGCTTGAGTTTACTCTGTGCCCCACACAGGAGCAGTTTGATAATTGCAGGAAGTCAGACCTGATAGCCATCGCAGATTTCTTTAATGTGGTAATTCCTGTCGGTGCCTCAAAGCGGGAGATTAAGCAGGTCCTGCAGGACGATTTGGTCACACAGAGAATCCTGCCGGAGCCTGGTGATCTCTCGGGTGTTGTACCTTGCCCAACCCAGTCACCTACGATGGCAGAAGGGCATACGAGTGCCTGAACTTCCGGAAGCTTTGTAAATCCGCCTCTCAAACCCACGTGGAATTCGCTCGGGAGATACCAGGGGCAATTTTTCCAGTCCATTACAAAACTTTCAGTTTAATCTACTATTGTTATACTATTCATTATTTAATTATAATTTAATCATAATTATATTTATTATATTTTTATTAATGCATTAATATATTATTATTAATATTACTGGATAAAACAAACAGATAAGAAAAATTGCCCCTGATATCCAAAATTGCAGGACCTGGGAACTTGAAATCTTTTTAAGCCAATCAAACCTTTACACAATTTAGGAAAAAATCATGAAGTGTGGCAATATTGTCATTATGCAATTTGTAATATTTAGTTTACAAAATAGATCCTTTATGTGTGATTTACATACATGTATATGGCTGTGACGAAGTCATTTATAAATTTTTACAACTTTATTTTAAATAATCTCCAGGTATCAACCCCTAAACACATAAGATAAAATGACCATTTCCCTCTATTTCTGGAACCGTCATAGGATCATTCACAGATTATGGACTATGCTACAAGATTCACTTGCAACATCTGAAAATATCTAGTTAAACCAAAAATTAACTGTAGCCATCAGAATTTAAAAAATGACAATTTTTTCCAGTTAAGACTTGTAATTTGAATATATGGAATAAAAACAAGAAAATGCTGAATAAAATAAAGTACCTGTTAAATAAGCCATTAATAAGCCTCACACAAGTGCAATTCATTTAAGTAATAACAGCATGACAATCTTCGCCATATCCCCCCCCCCCCGTATTTCAATACTCATGACACTAAAGGAAAAAAAATATATACAACCATTAATATCAATGCTTTGACATTTTTACATTGGAGCATCTGAAAATAATGCTTGTACAATTAATTGGGATCCCAAAGTTACAGTCTTCCACAGTCCTCAAGAGAATGAGCTATCCGTTTTTAAATGTCTATGCATGTAAAAGTGTCACTAAATGAATCACTGAAGTGATACATTTAAAGCTTTCCTTTAACAAAGTTTTAATTTTCATCCCAAAGCCATTTTTATTTGAACTTTTAAAAAAGGTTAAAATTGCCATAGCACAAATGGATCCCAAAGTCTCAAGAAACAGTATATACAAAATGGGGCCTGTTCAAATTACCAATCTGGCGGTGGGGGGTGAGCTTAAATGAATATCCAGTGTTAATATCTACTCAAACAGCCCATCTGAAGTGTTTCATGAGGTGTCCATTTGATAATTTGATTAACGACTGAATCATATCTTGCACTGTTTCTCCATATTTTATATGGGGTCCATTTTGGACCATGAAAAATATACATAACCGGTACAAACATTCAGTTTTAAAAAACTATGACTATGTACTGGCATAATTAAGGAAAATACTGTAAAGTCATTATATGTACATTTCTTTGAGGCATTTTGACATTAACAATACCCAAAAATTTAAAAGGCAAAAAATTTGTTGATGTAAAATTTACCTTTATTTCTCCATGATCATTTAAGATTAATATTAAATATATTCATTAATTCCAAGATATAAATGTACTCTAAATAATTACCAGTAACCAAAGTGTGATAAAGCACATATAGTAACCCAAATTCCTGGTTTTGCCTTTTCCTTCTCACACGTGTGTCAACGTGTCTTCACAGTTCAAGCCGGACGGCAGTGTCTTCAGCTGCTCTCATTCAAAGAAACGACACTGCATATAGGTCTCTTCTGAGGCATGATAGCCAAATTTCTTATAAAATGCCACATTATTAGGAGCACACTCCAGTGTTATTTTGTAACAATCCAATTTTTTGCTTAGAAGTGTAAGAGTTGACACTAATCTGTAATCAGAGAAAAACAGATGATGATTTTACAATTTGTTGTCATAAAAAATTGAAATAAAATTATGATGGCATTAAGTAGACAGCTTGTAGAGGGAACTCACAGTTTCCCTAGCTGCTTTCCTCGGCACACGTCACTCACAACCACTTCCTCCACTCTACCTCTCTGTAAAAGGATTACTGATATGAGCACAAAATCAATTCCAAACATAGAAAATAGAGAAACTTATCGTACCTTGGCACCCGAGTGAATGAATTTGTGTTCCGTGATGAGTGTTGCTGTTGCAACGATTTGCCCAAGATTTCTGTCCTCCACCACAATGACATAATAATCACCAGTTTTCCTCATGTGGTCAAAATTCTCTAAAGAAGGAGGGAAAAAAACAACCTTTTTAGTCATTTATGACTCACTCAACACATTTTATAATAAAGTTATTTTAATCTCTAAATATAAGGCATTCCTCACATTAACAAGTGCCACTTACTGACAAATTGTTCTGGTGTGACATCACCTGCTAAAGTGAGCTGAGATAAAAGTTTGTAGTATCCTATATAGAAATTAAAACACAGACATGTTCAATTATTGCACAATTAGTTATAAAACAACAAAACCAAGCAACATCGAATTACAACTCAGGATGACCTAAACCCATACCTGCCAACACCCCATTTTCCCCTGGTGATCTCATGTACTTCAATACAATCTCCCGGTGGGAAAAAGTGCCATAATTTGTATGGCCCTCAAACCATTTTATGAATAATCATCATACACAGATCCATAACTTTTTTGTGTTTGTCTGACATTACCAAAGTTGCCAGATTGTCCATGAAACAATTTACACACAAAATCCACACTACATACAATTTCAGTTTTATGGCCCAATGTCACATAATGTTTCATCTATCACTGCAACCTGGCAACCCACCACATTTAAGAGGTGTGTTCAGTTGCTCTTTGCCCAGGCTGGAAGGACACTTGAATGCTGAATGAATTAGCCAACTTAGCTGGTGTCAAAATGTCAGTGCAGTGTCAGGGCAGTGTGGTAAAAAAAAAAAAACGCAAATTTAACCAGAGTTGGAATGAACAGACACCATTAATATCTGATAGTCACCAAGATAGTGGCCATGCCTTTTGTAAAGTCTGTAGGACTGATTTTAATATAGTGCACAGTGGGGAAAATGTCAGCCAATATATCAGTTCCCAATAGCGCGCCACTGGGGCACAGAAGGGCACATTGACAATATTATTCTTCATTATCAAGGGACTCTGGATTACTGTGATGAGTCGAACATCCAGAAAGACAAATATTTTATGATACTGGAAAAAACGCATGACGAAAAGCCTTGAGGTTGTCACCAAGTTCGATTGACAATCTGATGTTTTGTAACCACAGTGTTAAACTGCAATGATTCTGATAAGATGATGTTTCGTCATAACATAAACTGAAGTAACCAGATTTATATTTTTACTTACTTAACCTTATTTACTTACTTATGAATAAATTCAAAATAGCAATTCAAAACTCCCATATTTTGAAACTTAAATGTTGGCAGGTATGCCTCAACGAAACATTAAACGAAGGTTGGATACATGTAGTCATGCAGCTAAAGTGTGGTGGGAGTTTGCACCTCGGTTGAGGTCTGCAGTGTGAAGAGGACGGAGAATGAGACCCTCTCCAGGCTGGGCTGGGGAAATGGGAGGAGAGAATGGGACAGTGTTGCTACTCCAATCCAGTTCCTGGAGAAGAGTGGGGTCAAAAAGCGGAGTCTCATCCAGTAACATTCCACAGCCCCTGTAGATTATAAGCAAAGGAAGATTACTTTGGAATTCAAATCGGGTCCCCTGAAATGTCTAGTAATTGATAAAAAAAAAAAAAAATTGATTAAAAAAATCTCTTTTCAACTAATTATTATTCTTTAAAAAAAATAAGATTAAGACACCACATACAATTAGAGGTGGGCGATACATTGATTTTAACATTTAATTTGAATTTACAGTTCAGGACAATGTGTTTTTATGAAAAATCGATTTTTTATTTTACATGCGAGTGCCAAAAGCAATGTGACGCACCATTCTTTACGGGTAAATTACTGTGGCGCAACCAATCATTGTAGCAGATTCACAAACAACATGGCAACAACAGGGGAAAAGCTGGAGCTTGTGCCCAAGAAAGGTGTTGCTACATCTGTTATATGGAATTAGTTCGTCGGACACAGACCAAATAAGTCCTCGTTGCAAAGTCTGTTTAAAAACTGTTGCAACCAAAACGTTTGGAACCACTGACCTAACAATATACAAATCTATAAATTTTTTTCAGCTTTGTAATACTGTAATAATAAAAGATAATATGATAAACAGCATAGTTGCAACATTTTGTTTGTTTAACAATACGGGGTTTAAATTGGTGGCCCCAAGATGATTCGATCTGATTGAAGGAATGATTTGATGCACTGGAAAACTTTGATTTCTATCTAAATTAAAACCTTTAACTTCACTGGGAAAAAAACAAATATTACCATGGAAACTTAATTACACACAATTAATGTTACATACATTTAACTGCAAATTTTATTGGTAGCAGTCTGAAGTCCCCCTGACTAAATTTATCATGGGGCGATTTAATTGTATCACTTTGTGATAGTCACCATGCTTCGCTCTCAACTGTGCGTGTCTATGTGTGAAAAGGAGAGCAATTAATCACGTTTTACAATTCAGAATGTGATTTCAGCCATCAGGCAAGATCAAGTCAGTTGTTCACCAATATCCCTTGATGTTTTGGTCAAGGAATTGGTATATTGGTATAATGAGCCAAGTGTCAAAAATACTTTGATTAATAAATACTGTTTTTGTTCGTAGTAGTTAATCCCGTGTACATCTGTAAAGAAAAGTTCAAAGAAATACAGGCAACCACCCAATTGTGGAGAAAGCTTCTGCAAATTGGGATGCAAGTGGAATGTGCAATAAATTAATAGGTGTAGTTTCAGAGTTACATGTTGCAAATATGAGTAGGAGCATTCAGGAAAAACACACATTTACTGGCTTTCACCTTTTCAGCTGATCCATCCAGTACTTCTAGAAATTGTACCAGTCAGCTTCCTTGTTAGCAGCAGTGCAATATGTAGATTTCCTCCACTGCCCCCTACACTTCAAATATGAAGAACAAACAAGGCATCTGAGTGTGGTATGGTTAATGTGTGCATGGAGCAAATAGAGGTTGTGTGTGAAACACCACCAAAGACGTGCACACTCAACACAAAACAATACAGAGGAGTGAACACTCAACGAAAGAAGTGTCACACCTGCAGGTACTACATACTGAGCCTGAATACCACCCCTTAGACACTCAGTATGTTTACACACACACTAAGAAAATCAAATTATGATGTTAGTCCGACTGAAATCGTACCAAATTGAATTTCTCAAAGTTTGACTAAGACACCCAGATAATGCAATTGGGAGTCTATCTACTCCTGCATGTATCTTTCAATCATACTGAATCTGACCTAGCCACTCTGTGCATGGTCCACAGTTTCCCTCCCTGGGCTTTGACCCAGAAGTAACAGAAGAAGGCGGCACGCAGAAGAATCATGGAGCATACCAGAGGACGTACAGCACATGCAATGTGCAGCACCGTAAAGATCTATACACTCAACTAAAGGGCGTTAACAACTGGTACTAGCGGCGAATGACATCACAGCACAAGGTGGGGTATTTTGTACTGAATTCAAAAAATGACTGTAGTAGGACCAGATGATGTGCAATATTAATACCAACATCACATGTTTTGCACATCCAATTCCGACATCACTAGTCAGCTAGATTAAGATCAGGCTTTTTCTTACCTTCAATTTGGTATGGATATTATAGCGCAGGGCGTTCACATTTTGGTAAAACATTTTTACTCTCATGGAAAAAAACGTAGCAAGTTTTACAATTTTAATTATTCCCTTTCAAGATTATCAGTATATGTTTAAAAATCAGTTTAAAGTTTACCTCCCCTGCTTTTGCATGAGCGCTGCAGGTGTTCTGAGATAATCATAATCATTTTCATCCTTGCTGTTTAAATTACTTCTAGTCAGGTTTGTGAGAAATTTATGTTGAACTCCTTTTTTGTTTCATAAATACCCCAATATTTATTATAACAAAATCACATTGCCATATTTGAAAAATTTTCAATACAGTGCCGTCATAGTATATTATACAAAATACTTCAGATCGCAATTACAGCTTAGGTCACTTCATTTGTCCACGCATCCATTATTACCAATTTTTATTTATTTTTTTTACTTTCTGTGAATTAATGGGTCAACTGGAAAAAGTCTAATAACAATAACAAGCTGAAAGGAGTCATATCGCCACCTACTGTAGTGGAGTCAAACATACTTTGGTCAACAAATAGATTCCCTTCCCATGTATGTATACTGGGACAAGGACAGGAGTCCTATTAAATGGTGCAGTCAAGCTATAACCGTAGCTTGACCTAGCTGTGCATGTAAACATACGGACTGCCAAATAAGCCAATAAATAAATAATGGCCAATACCTGATCCATCTAATCGGTATGGATTGGTACAGATATCAATATGAATATTGGACTGGTGTACCTCTAATTACACAAGGCAACAAAAAAAATTTTGTTTCGTTCCTAGCAAGACAATGTTATTTTTGTGTTGCTTGGGTCAAAAGCAACTAATAACAATCATCCATTGAGTCAAAACATTGATTTTGTCACTTCTGTCCAACATTTTGTATACAGTCATGGCCATAAGTTTAGCATCACTGCAGCAAAACCTTGTTTGAGTCACTGCTAGTAATGCTGTCGTTCAATGGCATTAAGTTATGGTGCCAAGCTGTTGTATATATAAAGTCTAAACATACACCAATGTAATTGCTGTAACATCAGTCGGATATATCGCTAGATGTCGTTGACATGGCTACCTAGAAGAATTCTTTCCCAAGCTGTCTGAGGCTAAAGTAAAAGCTGGCGTCTTTGTTGGACCACAGATAAAGAAAATCATGTAGTGTCAGCAATTTCCCAGCAAAAAAATTTTTTGTAAAAAATTTGAAGTCTCTTGCAAAGGCTGTTAATGTTATCTAATGCATGTTCTGAACTATTGATGTCCTGACCTCAAAATCAAAGTTATTTTGAAATGAAAGTTATTTTCTATCATTTGGTTATATAAGCTAACAGGAACTAATAGTTATTTCACAGACACAAAAACTGTGTTACATGGTGTTATAACCATTTGCAAATTACATTAGATTGGTTTATGTCGAATTTTGCAAATCCAAACTATTTCCACACAATGATGTAGAACAAATTCTTCCTATAATCAGTCAAGATAAATCATATCACTCACAACTACATCATAGTACTCAGGTACATAAATTAGCAAAGTATTACATTTCCCAAATTAGCTGAAAATAAACAAAATGTGTGCAGGTTTGGTCACCATACCTCAAGAAGGACATTGCTGCCTTAGAAAAGGTGCAACGGAGGGCTACAAGAAT
>JAODLC010000028.1:7260044-7277723 GCA_026781145.1 Hippopotamyrus pictus | reverse complement strand
ACGCCATTGGTTGCACTTGAAGTTATTAGTTATCCAATCCGACAGTAAACGGCTCATTAATAAGAATATTCTCAGAGCTATGGTCTCGAAATAAAATCCCGAGTCCATAACAAGAACGAGTACAAATACGGCAAATACAAATACAAATCGAGATCTTCAAAAACTGGTCTTAATACAACATTTGATATTACTATAAATTTCTATCATGAAGAAATGAAGCAGTGGTGTAGTGGTAACGAAATTTAAGGTGGGTAAACTATATGCACAGCAGTAAAAATGGTGGGTAACTATTTATATCCTTAACATTAGTGATCTCAAAAAAGGTGAGTAAATGCTGTTTTGTAAATTTAAAAGGTAAATGGCGTTTATGTGCATTTACCCTCCACTACACCACTGAATGAAGGATTTGCTTTAAGTAATCTGAATAATTGCATAAAATAATCAAAAACCTCCACAACGTCACATAATACATCAGTGTCTCTCCGACCTAATTTCAGCTAATTATTGTCAAATTCTGGCAGAATTAAAACAAGACTCTGCTGTGTCCGCCTCCGCCATTTTTTAAACGTTTTTTTCAGTTCTCCCAGAATTCATCACGTAAGCTACTCAAGGCACACCATTGGTTTTCATCACCTTTTTCTTTTATGGCGGTCGGCATCCAGCTTAATTAGTGGTACTTTACTGCCACTGCGGTTTTGGTTAGCTTACTGCTCCCAAATTAGGAGGTAGCTACTGTACTTATATGTACAGTACGTAGACCCAACTAATCGATTATTAAATTAGTTGGCAACTATTTTAATAATCGATTTTAATCGATTAAATTGATTAGTTGTTGCAGCCCTAGCATTTTCTTTCCACCATTTCAGTGGACAGCTAGTGAGGGGAATAGAAGTGTCCTTTTTGTACATGTCAATCTCTACTTCTATCCTATGTTTGGCCTGACTGATTGTTGGTTTAGCAAAAGTTGCACCAAGGAGATCTTCCAGTGCTGTCTTTTTGCAAGGTGGTGGCTGTTCTTGCTCAGCTCTCTGTGTTGTCTCTCTTTTCTCTGTTGCATCAGTGGGATCTTCATCACTGGCACCTCCCTACTTTTCTGTTTGCTCCACAGTGCCAGCCTTAAAAAAATATTAAAACAAACTATTAAGGACTGGGCAGGTTTAGTACAGTTGCAGTTACACAAACACACGCACATATCACAAAATACATAAACATGCAAATACAAATATACAGATTCTCAAATAATGCAGACAAACATACCTGCTGTAACTGGTTTGATTTGTCCATCAACCAGTGCAAAACCTCTTTGCGTTGTTCAGGGAGTAGGTGAGGCAACGATCGAAATCTGGGGTCCAGTGCAGTACTTTCTAGCAGATAATCCTGTACTTCTGTGTATCTGCCTGAGAGGTTCTGCAGGATGGCTGCTTTCATGTTAGCTATAATTGTAGAGTCTCATCCTGTGTCATGCTCTGCTCGATCATGGCTTTCAAGGGCACAATGAGTGACAGGGTGGCGCTCTTTTCATCCGAGAGGACAGTGGTGGCTTTTTTTAGAGGTTTAAGTAGATTTACTATTTCTTCTGCATCAGTGATGTCGTTGCTATCCAGAGTATCGAGTTGACAGGCATTTTTGTGCACCTCTGTTCTCAAAAGAGAAGCCGTTATAGCCGCTTGTTGCTCGAGATCCAGCATATCCATGGAGCTGTTCTATCTCATTGCCACATCGATGATAAGCTTATGTGATGCGATCTCAAGCGTCTTTTGCTTTTCCGTGAGCACAGCTGTGGCTGTGGCACTGCGGTGAAAGAAAGCCATGACTTTTCTTACGTGACCAAGCAATCGACTGACGCGAGGCACATTTAAACCTGCTTGCAACGCAAGATTCAATGTGTGCGCGAAACACTTAATATGTGGTGACAACCCGGCTTCTCTCACTGCCACCTCCATGTTGCGTGCGTTGTCAGTAACAACTGCAGTACTATGAGAAGCCCTATCAAGCTCCCACTCTTGTACAGTTGTTTTTAAAACTTCGGCTATGTTAGACCCAGTGTGCGACTCAAAAAGCGGGCGAGTCTGAAGCACGAAACTTTTCATTTCCCACTCCGTGGTAATAACATGCGCCGTGATTGTAATATAGCTCTGACAAGCCCACGAAGTCCATGCGTCAGTTGTAATTGCTTTCATGTGCTTTCACGCGTCAGTTGTAATTGCTTTCATGTTAGCTATAATTGTAGAGTCTCATCCTGTGTCATGCTCTGCTCGATCATGGCTTTCAAGGGCACAATGAGTGACAGGGTGGCGCTCTTTTCATCCGAGAGGACAGTGGTGGCTTTTTCTCTGCTTTTTTCAGATCATCGACCACCTTTGCCTTAGCTTCACGGTGCAAAAACAAGTGCTCAACTACCTCTTGACTGAAGTGCGGGCATGACGAAATATGGTACCTGGGCTCCAGTACCCTAACCAATTCACGAAATCCAACATTGTCGACCACAGAAAATGGTCTCATGTCTTTTGCAATAAAAACTCCAATGCACCTGGTTATTTCTTGAGCTTTCGCACTTGACTGAGACCATGTTGCAGCAAAACTCTGTTGTATAGATGTTTGGCCTTCGTTCACCCTTTTTGTCGCAGGAGTTTGCAGGAGTTTGTTGTTGTGATGCCGTTTTAAATGGCACATCATATTCAAAGTGTTTGACGCTGTATATGACAGCCTTGTTTTACAGTGTTTACAAACAGTTTGTGTTTTGTCTGTAATTTTTTTACCGTCGTCCTGTCGCGTGACTGGAAAACCAAAATGCTGCCAGACGATGGACTATAAGAAGACGGGGCAGCTTCAATTTCACTTTCAACTGAACTCATGTTGCCTTACTAATGTGGGTAAGCGATTAAGTGACTAAGCGATTTCTGCTACTGCGATGAAAGCACACGCAACGCTGTTGCAGAGTAGGTCATGTTGGCAGCTCAACCAATAGGATTAAACTGCCATCATATCATAAATGTATCGCCAACACTCTACGATACATATCGTAACATTTTAGCATTGCGATATATCGTACTGCGATATAGCGTTACACCCCTACTGTTCAGGACTGCCGTTCACACACGGACAGGACACATAGCCTATCTTAGATTGGGTTTCATCTTATTATAGTAGTGCCCTTTTACAGCATCAACAGTATTTCTTTCGAATAGAATAATTTCATTTAATTTTCAAATAGCCTATAAATAGGCTACATAGATAAATGAAAATACATAAATTTGTAATTTATCTTAATTTCAGATTAAAAAAATGTTTTTAGCAACAAAAGTAACTTAACAGATCATAACATTCAATTATAATGTTTAAAATGTTAACATTGTCCTGCCCTGCAGGCAATTCCTGATAATGACAGTGAGGCAGGTCCTTGCTAGGTTGAAAGAGAGGATCTGCTGGAGGGTAGTAGAAAAGGACAGCAGGAAGAGATAGAAGGAAGACAGACAGAAAAAGGTGGAACAGAAGGAGGGACAGGAGACGAGACAGCAGGAACAGAGGGAGAGGGAGAGGAGGCTGACATCCTAATGACATACATAAAACCAAATCACTCTAACCCTAAACTTTTGCAAAAACAAGTGCTCAAGGACCATAATCTGTCATTCCAAAAAACATGGTATGAAAAGTATCCCTGGCTGCATGTCAGTCTGGGTACTGATGGTGTTTTGTGTTTTCAGTGCTCTAAATACTACAAGAGTGGAAAACCACCACAAGTCAAGAACATAGACCCAGCTTTTGTAAGTTCCGGATTTAAAAATTGGGAAAAAAGCACATGAAAAATTTTCCTTACACGAGAAATCTGCAGGTCACAAAGTGGCTATCACAACAGATGCATATGTGGCAGGCCAATTAGTACACAGTTGAGCAGTGCGGTCAGTACACAACAGGCAGAAAACAGAGCTAGCCTTTTAAAAATAATAGGGGGTGAGATGGTCCTGGCAAGGCAGGGAGTAACCTTTAGGGGGCATGAACATCGTCAAGGTAACCTTGACCAGCTTTTAAAAAACAAAGCTGAAGATGATCCAGCTTTTACAAGTTGGTTGTCTGCAAAGAGGGGAGTGCACAGGTCTTGGGATTGTCACAATTATGTTATCAATTTGATGAGTACATCTAATATAAGGGAAATTGCTGATGAAATCCGGTCTCCCAATTTTACACTATTCCATCATTATGGATGGGACAAGGGACATCTCAGGTATGGAGCAGGAGGCCCTGTGTTTGCATTATGTTGACAATGATTTGCTGGTACATGAAGAGTTTATTCGATCTGAATCTCAGAAGTCAAACCGTGAACGCCGACCTAAGATCACTTGTACGCACAGGGAAATGATTCACGCAGCATGTCTCTCAGCAGAAACAAAGGGTAATGCTTCAATCTCAGCCTTGCGTTTGGTGTCATAGCACCGTGCATGTTTACACTAACTGAATACAGTAAAAATACATTTAAACAGTGATAGACAGTAACAGTAATTATTATTATATAATAAAATATATGTAAAAATAAAGATTTCTTATTCATTATTTTTATATTAATAATAAACCATTAATATATTAATAATAATATTGTCATGCCAAGCGGGGATGGAATGGAGACAAAGGGTATCGGGATACGGGGTTTACTTACAGGTAAGGTAGGCAAAACGCTGACAGACAAAACAGTGACTGGACTGGGGAAACAAACTGAAATGCGGATGAAATACAGAGGGCTAATGAAAACAACCAGAAACAGCTGATCACACTGGGATTCCACACGGGGTTAACGAGGGGGCATGGCACACGATCGAGGCGACACATTGTTTGGATACATTTATTTTCTTACTTATAAATTACTGTTTTGATAAATGTGCTTAGATGTGTTTTGTACGGTATATGCTCTTCTTGTTTTATCTGGTTCATTTTGTGTTTAAATGCTAAAAAGCATGTTTAGGTGTAATTTTTTGGGGGGCCGGGAACCAATTAATCAGTTTTCCATTATTTCTTATGGGGAAAATTCGATCAGAACTCGAACGTTTTAGGATTCGATCCCGAGTTCTGAATGGATTAAGTTCGAGTTCTGAGGTACCACTGTATTTTCATTTATAGTTGTTCACTCAAGTTTCCAGTGCTTAATAAGAGTAAAAAATAGTGTTTTAAATAAATGGAGAAGTGGTGAAAACCTGTGGTGTGCAAAAACTTTTGCCTGGTAGTGTATTAAATCGGTTATATATTATTATGTTCTTTTTTAATATTTGTTAATTTTACCCCTCAGTATTAAATAGTGTGGTGGGAGGTTAATGGCATAAAAAGGCTTAAAAATCCTTTATATTTAATTTACAGGGGGTACGAGATGGATGTTTGTTATACACCGCAAGAGATACTATGCTTAATAACTTTATTAATTTGCCCTTTTTGTTTCAGTTACTCCAACAATTGGGCTTTTCCTGGAGCAGCTGGAAAAATCTGCAGATGCTTTAGATGATTATGGTATTCTAGTTGCTAAGGTAATGAGAAAAACCAGGAGAATACAGGACTGCTTAAGTCATTTAGTCTGGTACCTTTTGGAAATTACCTGTGGAAAAATCACTAATCACTTTTAATATTACTTGTGACTGTCATGTAAAATATTTTATGTAAAACTTTTAGGTGAACTGCAGTGAAATACCTGTCCCAAAGTATTGTCCTAAGGAACTTGTTATGAAGAAAGCATATTTGTTTCGGTATGTTTTCTTGTTTCACTTCTTTTTGAAGTATCTTCATTTTAAGTTCAAATATTGTTAAATAGAATGATGGAAATAATGTGTATCTAATGTAATGCAGCGTGTCTGACTTGAATTGTTTCTGAAAAATAGTTTGTTTCTGGAAACTGGTTTTTGACCAGTATGTATAAAATCTCCTTAAATTCTCTTAGAGGCATGTATAAACATTGTGCAGTTTCATATCTGACCAGTCTCAAACATGCACCAGAAATAGCCATTTTCTGATTGGTTCTTTTCTCTTTTGCTAGGGGCTCTGAGCTTATGAAGAGCTTTGTTATTGACACCGTATTTGATGTCAGTGCCATTGTGGCTCATGTTCTCTTGTGAGTAGCTAATTTAAATCCATCTTAATTGCAGTATGTATGGTGTGATCCTGCTTATGGTTTTTGAAATTCTTTATGTTTTTGTGTTCCCTCAGTACTGTGCTCTTTAATGAACTGAGGATTGTGCAGACACCAGAGGAGCTCTGGAGCATAGAGAAGAATGTCAAAGGAAAGACTGACATTGTTCTCGCGCAGATTGTGACTCTAGGACTCCCAGGTATGTCATGGTAATCATGAGAGATGTGGCCACCTAATGGTTTTCCACTCTGCAACAAACCAGTCTGGTCTTGATCATTTTGTTTGTTTATAGAGCACAGAGCAGTGATGGAGGCTGCATTTGTTTATGGAGCCAGATACCAATTTGTGCTGACAGCAGGAGGCTCAGTGATAAAGTATTTGGGGTCAGTAGAAATGTCAAAGCCCTGAAACATAACTGTGATGTGGAGTGTTTGTCATGTTATAGTGTAGTTCTTTAACTTCTGCAGTGTGGAAGACTCATCCTCTCCACAGTCACGCTTGTGGTTTCTGCACTGTAAAGAGGTCTTGCAGCAGAGTGACCCCTGCCCCCACACAGTTATGAGGAGAGCCCTCACTACACTCAGTATCTATACCTTCCTACAGCTGATGGAAGCACCATTAGTGGTGAGAGGTCTAAACTGTGTCCCTGTTGGTTATCATGCCTGGCAATATGATTACTAGGGCTTAAGGACTTTATGGTAATATTTACACATTTCTTAAATATGAGTATGTTACTGAAAAAGGTAATGGAACTTGTAATAGTAGTAATCGTATTGTGATTTAAAACAAATTAGTAATATCAAAGCCTACTTATGACAACTTCTGTAGGTTATGTTTTATACTTTGGATTGCAAAACTTTCTGTTTGGTTCACTTAATATTACTATGCTTTTTCCCGAAATTGTTACATATAGATAGAGTTCAAGTAGCTCAAGGTGTTTCACTGATATGGATTATCTGGTCACCCTAAAGCTGTATCCCAACATGTTGCTTGGAGTCAAATTAAGCAAAATGCAGTATGTTTGTATTTATATTTAAATTCCTTATGCAGTCATGGTGCCATTGTGCCCTTCCTATATACCCCGTTATTCTTTCACATGTAGCCTGTATTTTCCAAAATGAGAAACTTCACAAAAAAGTCAATACAGCTTGTGGAAATAAATGAGTTGTGCTGCTTTTAGATGTGTTCTGCATGGGAAACATGTGTTTGACACCAGTGTTGCATCAAACACAGTGAAACGTAAGTGATGGGCGCTGCATGTATTTTTACATTTGCATGTCTTAGCCGGTGTTTCACAGACCTTTTTGCTTTCCCCCTTCTCCCATGTACCTTTTGTTTTTTTGCATACATAGACTGAGGCATCAGCTGGCCCATCAGAGGTGAAACTGCCATACAGCCACCTGCATGCACCTCTGCTCTTTCTCTTCTCTCAAGCCGACAACCTTGCTCTCGACAGAATGACTGCTGAGACATTGGCCTGGAGGCTGCGGGGTGAGCTTGTGGTGGTGCTCATCCGCAGGTTTGTACAAGAAACTTAGGTCTGATTTTATAATTATGCTCAAGTCACACAAATTGACACAATTCACTTGTTTTGGGGTGGTACAGGGACAGCCTGGATGTGAAAACATCTCTGGAATATAATGCTGCTTACAGGCTTCCTGGAGAGGTAAATAAAATATGTGACTTTTCAAAGGGTTTAATATTTAACTTTGTTTTGAAATGATATCTCTGTTTTTAGGGATCAGAAATAAAATACTTTACCTTAAAAAGCACTGAGGAAGTCGTTGATCTACTCCGGGAGAAGATGGTTCAGGAAGAAGAGGAAGAGGACGACTACAATGATTGGACTGTCCTTGGTATATACATTTTTCCCAAATTTTAATAAATTAATGTGGAGATAAAATGCAATTAGGATTAAATTAATAAACATCGACTTTCAGCACTTTTACATTCACTGTTAGGTGGGTCCATTGTTATAATGCTTCAGACAAACTAATATGTAATTTTCCAAACAGGTTAGTGGTGACCCTGATCTTATTTGCTCACCGCCTGGACAGAATGCCAGTCTATTGCAGGGCATGCTCACACCACGGGTGATTTAGAGATGCTAGATCACTTATCACCAGTTTGGTTTTGGACTGGAGAAAATTCACAATGCATAATGATTGGAATAAGGCACAAAAGAGAGATAGATACATAGATGATAGATTCATTCATTCATTCATTCATTCATTATTTATTTATTTATTTATTTATATATCTGTCTATCCATCTATCCATCCATCCATCCATCCATCCCCAAGGGGAAAATTCGGATATCCATAAGCCCCCTTTAAAAAAAAAAAGTGTCCTCTTCATCCGACATTGTCCCGTCCAGGAGTGTCCTCCCCACCTGACTTTGTCTCACCCTGGGATATCCAGGAGTGTCCTCCCCTCTTGACCTTGCCCCACCCTGGGATGCCTGGGAGTGTCCTCTCCATCTCACTTTGTCTCACCCTGGGATGCCCAGGAGTGTCCTCTCCATCTCACTTTATCTCACCCTGGGATGCCCAGGAGTATCCTCCCCACCTGATTTTGTTTCACCCTGGGATGTCCAGGAGTGTCCTCCCCTATTGAACTTGCCACACCCTGAGATGCCTAGGAGTGTCTTCCCCACTTGACTTTGTCCCATCCTGGGATGTACTGGAGCCCCCATCTTCCTGGTGGTCTCGACTCATCATTGTAAAATCTAGAGCTTGAGTGACTCCATGAATTTGTCATAGACTTAGCTGAGGACAGGTGGGCTATTCATACATGCCAAACATTAAGCAGTTATGAGACATCTGTGATCATGTCATAAACCTTTCTGAGATGTTTCCAGAAAGTGATGCCATTTTGGCTATCCCGGCGCAGTCAGAAACAGTCATCTACTAACTCTGTTAATTGACTTGAGTTAAACTAGAACTATAGCAGTACAGTGGAGAATGGATAGAAACTCTTGTGAGTTCCTTTAGAGGGCAAAATGATAAATTCTGTTAAGAGCAACTATGGATTTGCTCTACTTAGAAGCTTAGAACTCTGTGTCCAGAAGGTAGTGAATTCAAGTACCATGCTTTTAGCATCTGCTAAAGAATTGTCAGTACTTGATTTATTTTGCCTGCTTTTGTACTAATGCTTTTAATAGAGTAGACTGCCTTTTAATACTAATGGATTTCTGTCTCTCTGATGCTGACAGATGTTTTAGATGATGAGGTGGTGGACACTGTATATCAGTACAGGGATGTGGAGTTGGATTTGGGACCAGTATCTGAATTGACAAAACATACCTTTGGTGCAGTTGTGAAAGGAACAGATATTATTGTGGTGCTCTTCTTTGTCAGATGTAAGTGGCTTTACATTTTCAATCAAGTATAGTATACTATTGATTACATTTAAATCATATTAAATAAAACAAAATGGACACACCAGTTTTGAACTTAAAGTGAAAAATAATGAATTACATTCAAATTGGATGGTTGTCTTTTTTTTTGGTTCTTCTTAAGGGGATGCAGTGTCCATGGCTCTCTTGACATCCTTTAAAGACGTTGCTAATACATTAGAAGGTAAGAATATACCTTGTGCTTTTCAAGTACAAGGATTTTGGTTAGCATGTTGCTGCAGGAAATCATGTCTTCCTGGCTCTTATGCAGCAGTTTCTGTCGCTTTCTTTGTTTTGATGTCCACTTCATCCCACACAAATGCTGAGGCTTGGAGAACAGGCAGTCCAGCTCATAAGTTTGAGCTGTTCATTACTGACATTCTTCCCCTGACAGTAGTTTTTAAATTTTAAGGTGTGTTTTGGGTAGTTTTCTTCCCTGAAGAACAAGGGGCTATCCAGTTGATATAGAATTGACTGTGGTAGCAATGTCAGTGTCACATGGCTTTAGTAAAGATCAATAAGTCTCTCACCAGTAAAGTAACCCTAGACCATGCCACTGTCCCCTTCAGGCTTAACATTTGGAACCGAACTTGCAGAATTGTGTGATCACCCTCTATGTGTCTGACAAAGGCATGTGAAAGGGCCACAAATATATCTAACTTACAGTTCTCACAGAAAGTCTTGGGAGGCTTGCTTAATTCAGTAAAAATATTGCAAATTTAGTGGTTTCGTAACAAAAGTCCACTGATAACCAATGTTTAATGCATCTGCACATATCTTCCATACAGACATTTTATTTGTATTAAGTGTCATAATTTATTTGACTGACTTAGTCAGTTTAGTTCTTGCCATTTTGCTATTAATTGCAAATGTAGTCATTGGCTCAAAAAAGGGATACGTCACACATATATTTGGTGTTTTATGTTATTGCAAAGATGTTACTAATTAAAAAGCACCCAAGGGAACTGCTTGTTGATGAACTTCTTAACTCAGAACAGTTATTTTAAAACTATAATTTGGTTCAATGTATTACTACTTGTAATGTATGTTTTACTTAAAACTACTGGTTGTTTCTCATATATATTTTTTGTAAACAAATGAATAAATAATAATAATTGATACTTCATTAATCCCCATGAGGAAAATCTCCTTACGCCTCCCCAAACTTGCGCTCTGTAGGTGAGAGCCAGCTGGCTATGAAGGGTAGCCACTCATAGCAGTACCCAGGGATCTGGAGGTTAAGGGCCTTGCTCAAGGACCTATGGATGTGCCAAGGCCAGGCTCCAACCAGTGACCTTCTGATCACAGGAGCAGAAGCTTAGCCCACTGAGCCACACGCTGTCCCCAAAGTAATGATTTTTGTAATAAAACAGATAAATTAGCAATATTTTTACTGAATTAAGCAAGCATCCCAAGACTTTCTATATATCAGTTAATCCGTAATTCTGACATGCACTCCTGTGAATATACAAACATACATATTTTAAAGTCTAGATAATTATGATTGTGTACTTAAACAGGTGCACTCAAACTTTGAGTTTGAACTAATCAAATATGAAACAATGTAAAACAATGTGCTCATGAAAATCCTTCATTCATAAATGTGAATCTGCCTTTTTGCCTCCTAAAACAGGACAGTACAGTTTAGGACATGGAAGTATGAGACAGTTGCAGTAGTTCTCTGTACATGCTTTATATGATGCAGGCATGCTTGCAGGGGTTCCCAACACACTGCTTGCCTCGGTGGACTGTGGTGAGTGGGCGGACTTATGCGGCAGCGAGATGGTCTCTTCCTTCCCCACAATAAGGACGTACCGCCACTGGGAGCCACCGCAGACCTACAGAGGCATGCTGGGAGCAGAGGCTCTGCACAGCTACATTAGCCGGTAAGTGCTGTTTCTGAGCTTTCTCCCTTTTCTCCAATCATGGCCCATTGAGCTGAACTGCTAAGAAGTAACAAAGAGACACTTATGAAGAAAGACAGTTTTGATGCTGTTTTCCCCATTTATTTCCTATTGAATTAATCTGAAGAGAAGAATGAAACGTTGAACCATAAAACCACTTACTGAGAAATGTGGAAGCAGATATGTGAGATGCCCTGCGGAGTGTCATGCCATCCTCGGAAAAGCCACATTTATTTGCTCTTATTCCCTGAGGCTTGTAATGTTCTATTCATTTTTATGATTGTCAAATTTATTAGGTCCATGACACTGAAAACATCATCTTATGTACACTCAGTGGCATGGATTTATGTGAAAATACTTATGCAAATTGTGCTAATCCTGGATATGTGGTTTATTAAAACAATTTAGCCGCTAATGTTCTGCATTTTATAAGTTGTAATTACTGGCACTGAAGGTAAAATGTAATTTTTCCGCTTAGCTCTGATGCAGTGTTGCAGGTGCTGCTTTGTGTAGATGTGCTATTGATCCCTGCATGCTGTTGTTCTCATATTGGGTAGGTGCCATGTGTTGCTCCCTGTCATCTTGTTCTCTGAGGATGAAGTCTGGTCCTTCCTTAAGGAAGACATCTACCACAGATACACTTCGCTTTCTCCTGGCACAGTTCTAGGCCTTTTGAGTTCAGTTCAGGACCCAGGTATTATCATTAAATTTTTTTTTTTCTTTTGCTTGTTTGCTCGCTTGAAAATAAATTAGTGTAATGTCATCTCATTCTCTAAAGGTTTGAATTTCAATATGATATAGTCCTGTGTTCATAGCCCTGTGTTCATATTCTGCTTGCGGTGGACACAAAACACCATATACAAAGGTACTGAAAGGAGAAAATGTTAGACAGCATACAAGGTTTATGCAAATACAACTGAATTTTAACTTGAAAGAAGAGCAGCTGTCATTTTAGGAGTGATGAAAGCTGGTGTGCAGATATAAGAACCCACAGTGATATGATGACTCTGCCAGCTATAGAGAGGCTGGGCGGCAGAGCTGCACCCCACTCAGACTAGTGTCTTGCCAGATACACTGCTTAGGCGCTGCCATTTATTTTGGGTCATTGGAAAAAGGTACAACTGTTACATGTTGTTGAACTCTTCACAAGACATTTTTCTGTACTATATGAAATGCAATGTTTCCCTCAATTTGAAATAAGGTAATCTCAAAACATTTTTATACCCCCCCCCCCCCAGGATTGACAACGAGCACACTGAACTTGTGGTCTTTTTTTGTTTTAGCTAACACAATGTGTGTAACATTTCAATTCAGTCACTCAATTCCATAATGGATGGTGTATAATGTTTAAATATTTTGTATTCCCGCCTTTTCCAGGAAGATTCATGTTTGAAGAATCAGCAAGAGTTCTGAGGGGTGAAACTACACTAGGACTTTTTGTAGACCACCAGGCAGAGAAATGGTACCTACTGGAAATGACTTTTCTGTTTACAGTGTGCTTGGTGTCTGGTTTTGTTTCATTTAAGTTGAAAAATACTCTTTGTTTTTCTGTGGAATGTTTATTAATGGCCTTATGAATTAAAGTTTCTTTCATAATACTTCCTTATGATGCCTGGAGAAATTCTGTCAAATAAGTTTGTTTTGTTTTATCATGTTGATCTGATGGTTCCGTGGAATAATGCAATCCATGATATAAAGTCCACAGTTGGATAATGACATTTTGCCTGCTTTGCAACTGTTTTGTGTGGGATTATTTCATGTGTAACCTTATTGTTTTCAGGGCCAAAAATTATGGTGTTCAACTCCCAGCCCTATTTGTCTGCAGAGGTCTTGATGTCCCTATGGAAACCTATTCCCTTCATCTTTCCAGTACCAAAGAGTTGGTAGCAGACATCCAGAGAGCTCTACATGGGAGTTTTGTAAGTCTTTTGATGTACCGACCTGATGTACCAGCATCACCCGGGACATTTTTAATATTTGCTTATTTTCTTTACTTGGGCAATGTCTGTCATATTGGTGAAATTACTGGTCATGTATTTGTTAAACGGAAGTGTAAAGAGACATATATTTATTGGTTCATTTTTGCTAAATAACAAAGAAAATTCACCTAAAATCAAAGTAATGATAATCATTTACAATCTGAACTTGCTTGCATAATTAGCTTTAATGGTGTCTTAAGGGATAGGTTTCTGTACACTTAGTTACATAACTACATATAAAATGCATATACGCTGAACCCTTACAAAATTCTTGAGACAAAAGATTGATACTTCATTAGATTGGATATTAAAGATATATATACAAATTAATATTCTAATTAGAATATTATCGTACATAATACCCTTAGGAAAGAGCAGAACATGTTCTTTTTAGGAACTAGCTGCTTATTTGCATTTCTCATTTTTATGCTATGGATATGTTCAGTGTGCATTTCAGTGCCCCATTCATAAAATGCAAGTATTTGCTTAGGTGAGCTGGAGTGGGAGTTTTCAGCCATGTGTGTTTCCCTTCACTCATTTGGCATCTATGAATCTGTGTTTTCTTATGAACTGTAACTTTTTTTTTTTTTTTTAACTATTACAACTATATTGACAATATTTCATTGGAAAGCTTAAAAAGGGTACTTTTTATGGTGTGTGAACTTGACCAGTGGTTTTGCTACACAAGGTGTAGAAAAAGTGCTACATCTCAGAGGGATTATTTTTTTATAATATGTAATTCATATGTCAAGTTTCATCAAAATCAAAAATGGAGATTTGTTGAATTAAATGGAGATTTGTTAAAAATGGAATGTCCCCATATATACAGTGGGGTCCAAAAGTCCAAGACCACATCAAAAATCTTTTATATTTTAATGTAAATTGGGAAATAATCAGAAAGTTTTTGATACCTCTTTTCCTTGAGTGTTGTGCTGGTGCTAGTGTCAATGCTGGTTTTCTTCTGGTTAAAAATATCATGTATAACAGATGACGAGTACCCACAGGACAACTGGCATGTAACATTTCTGAGTTCATTAGAGAATGTTTTTCACAGAGAATGTTTAAGCTAATGCTAACTTAAGCTTTGGTTCCTAAGTTAGGTAAGTTAGGTATTTTGCTGTGTAGACTTTGCAGTTGTACAGAATTGTAGAAATTTGTTTATAATTTGCTCTGTACAACAAATGCAGCCTGCTTCCTCCAGCACTTCTTTCATTTCTGCATGTTCTCAGCAAATGCAAATGAAATATCAAACACAAGACTGAAAGAATGCCTCTAAGTGGCAGCAAAGGGAAGGGTGAAAGCAGATGACATTTGACCTTGTGAATGCGCTATCAAAACTATTTGATAGATGTACACCTGGTTTCATTTTCAGACAATTTGCCTAAGAAATGAAGCAGGAGCACTGTGTGGCATCAAAGAACCGCAGCTGTAAAGGATATTTGGCCTTGTAAACAGAGTAACTCTTAAGAGTATCTTATGGATCTTTTTCATTCTTAGAAGACACATTATATACATGACCAATTGGAAGTGATCACATTTTGAGACAGATCACCCCTAAATTAAAGCAATAGTGATAGCAATAAGAAGGGCAGCCTCAGATACTTGATCCTGTTAGCATGATAACTCAAAAAGTATTTGACAGATTTTTTAAGCTTTACAAACTATTCTGAGAAAAATTGCACCAAAACTGAAGCAACAGTGCTCAGTGACATCAAAGAGAACTACCATGACGTAACTGTATTTGATATTATTACTGAATTTAATCTATTTGATTCTTAATGGCTCTTATTGCCACTTCACAAAAACATTACATGGATGATAATTTACATCTGGTAGACCTGAGACAAATACTCCCAAAATTGAAACTGCAGTGAAACGTGGCAACAGAGGATGGAATTATCAGCAACAGGGGGTGGTAGAGGGCCAAAAGAGAGACTGCAGCAGCTATCTCATGAACACAGCCATCTATCATCTAAACATACACTGCCTGGCCAAAAAAAAAAGTCCCCCAGTTTAATATTTTGTTGGACCTCCTTTAACTTTGATTGTGGTGCACATTCGTTAATGCATTGTTTCCATGTGCTTATGCAGCATCGTAACATTTTTTTCACCCAGATTTTCATTAATTTCTCATCAAGATCTTGTATTGATAGATAGATGAGTTGAACCACTCCGTAAAGGCTTCTTCAGCACGTCTCAAAGACTTTCAGTGGGGTTAAGGTCAAAACTGTGCTGCCCAATTCATGTGTGAAAATGATTCCTTGCAATCCCTAAACCACACTTTGACAGTTTGAAGCAATCCATTGATGGGATAAACTGGCCATTTAGTACATTCCGGTATTCAGCTGACTTCACCTTATTGCAGCATAACGTTCCTGAGCTTTAATGAAGATACTATCATTGGCTTTTAAGTACTTGCTGATTTAAATTCAAGCGGTGACTTTTTTTGGCCACACAATGTATTTCTATTGATCATTTTGCAAAATTCCCAGGTCAGTGAATTTTAAAGTGAGGCGCACGAGATGATGATCTTATGAATATTCTAAAATAAAATTTGTAACTTATTTTCATCGCCATCCTAGGTCAGCAAATTTTGTCTGGTAGCCAGTCAGTGAAATTTATCAGGGGGAATTTGTGGGGGAATTTAATTAAAGTGGGTTTAAGAGGTATTATAGTATTATTTTTGGTATGATGCATTATTTTTGTTCTGCAAAATTTATTGTGAGGGAATTTAATTGTATCACTTGGTTGTAGTCTTACCCAGTGGTGAAAGAACAGGCACAGATCTGCTGGATTGACATATAATAAAGATTGACTTTAGTGATCCAAGAAGAAAATTCAAGTGCATACAGCAGCAAGAGCATAGTGCACAGACGAACTTGGATATAGTTCCAAACAGACAAGCACACATGGTACAACAACAGCACACATAGTGCAAAGTAAACGTAGTGCAAACAGAATATAAAAAAAACTACACAGTATATAAATAAATTAAATAAATAGACACAGATTTATATATTTCAGTATGGAGTAATCATAGAATATATAGGACTGGAGCAAGCAGTAATCAGTGGCAGTTCTGCACCATTTCAACTTTGGGGGGGATTGGGGCCAGTTATTCTGTTAGGGGTGCATTTGACCTTGAAACTCGCCCAGGGTCTTCAAGGGTTCCTCTGTGTGTTGTCACACACTGCCACATGATTGCCATCATGTAAATATTCTTTAAATGTCTACTGAATGACATTGTTGAAGGGCAAAAGTTATGCAAGTTTTAAAATATTTTTAGATAGAGTTTGTTGCCCATTACTCTCTATATTGTTGCAATTACTGACACAGTTATGCCGTGGATGTTCATTTGTAATTTTAATAAGAATTTTACATTTTGAAAACACTTCTGTCATTACAATCTTAGAACAGTTACACTGAAGGACATTTTGACACTTTTGAGCTCAAGAATTCCTTAATTTAACAGTTTGCAAGTCAAATATTTCTGGGTGAAAAAAGGATGAGTTGAATGATTTAATATTATATTTATATGCAGACATGGACAAATTTGTTGGTACCCTTCCACAAAAAACAAAAACACACAACTATCTCTGAAATAAGTTTAATGGCATCACTTACTGTTTATTCCATATTTAACACAAAACAGACTTTGCTTTTGATTATTGATTCAGTTGAATATTTTATTTAATTAAACAAATAAAAATGGCGCAGACAAAAAAGATGGTAGCCTTAATTTAATATTTTGTGGCACTTCTCTTGCAGCAATCATTGCCGACAAGCGATCTCTGTACTTCACAATGTGATGCCTGCATTTGTCAACAGGTAGTTTGGCCCACTCCTTCTGAGCAAACTGTTCAAGCTGTCTCAGGTTTGAAGGGTGGCGTCTCCACACTACAATTTTCAGAAATGTCCATAGATGTTCAATAGGATTAAGACCTTGGCTCATGGAGGGTCATTTAAGGATAGTCCAATGTTTTTTTTCTCAGCCATTCTTGAGTGCTTTTAGCTGTATGTTTTGGGCCATTATCCTGTTGGAGGACCTATGACCTGCGACTGTGGCTGAGCTTTCTGACACTGGGCAATATACAGTCCCCTCCAAAAGTATTGGAACAGCAAAGTCAATTCCTGTATTTTTGCTGTACACTTAAAACATTTTGGATATGACATCAAAAGATGAATATGAGACAAGAGATCAGTATTTCAGCTTTTATTCCCAGGTATTTACATCTAGATCTGTTAAACAACTAAGAAGATAACACCATTAGTTTGAACCCACCCATTTTTCAAGTG
>JAODLC010000028.1:7179526-7193785 GCA_026781145.1 Hippopotamyrus pictus | reverse complement strand
AAATGAATAAAACCAAACACAATATTGCAGCAAATACCCGGACATAGACTTTATTTTAATACTACTACTAATAATAATGATAATAAAAAAGATTTGATATTTAATACTATTGTTCAAATCATCCCGCGGGCCGTATTGGACACCATAGTGGGCCGTATTCGGCCCACGGGCCGTATGTTTGACACCCCTGCTCTACCACCTCCACAAATTAGAGAGCTAGTGCACCGGTACCGATCATGGCCTCGTTCTATCAAGGCACCACTGAAAGTATCCTGACAAACTGCATCACTGTGTGGTTTGGAAGCTGCACCAGCCACGATCGAAAAACCCAGCCATGCATAGTGAACGCAGCAGGAAAGATCATTGGAGCCCCACTTCCCTCCCTCCTGGACATCTACAACACCTGCTTAGCCCGCAAAGTAGTCAACATTGTGGGAAACCCCACCCACCCCTCTTACACCTGCCCAGCCTGCAAAGCAGTCAGCATTGTGGATGATCCCCTCCATTCCTCTTACAGCCTTTTCAGTCCCCTGCCATCTGGGAGAAAGTACCGGAGCTTCTGCGCCTGCTCCATCACATGAATGAATAGTTTCATCCACCAAGCTGTCAGGATACTCAATACTTTCCCCTCTCTGCCTCCCATCCCCACTGCCCCCCAAAACGTCTGCACTGTAACCCTCACTAGCCACTTTACTTACTTTACTTTGCTTACTGATGTACAACAAAGACTGTAAAGCTAAAATGGCTGCTGTCTACAATTGCACTGTGAATCCACCATATTTGCACTATATACCTTATGTCTTTTTGCTCAAAGTATTTAATTTAGTTTGATTTTATTTTTGCATACATATGCATATATATATCAGACGATTAAAATTTTTAATCAGATTAATCACAGGGTTGCTGTGGATTAATTTTGATTGATCACGATTAAATATCTATATTAATTGCATTTCATTTTGCATGAGCAAACAGACTCAAGAAAAAAGGGAATATATGTGTACTTAACATGTTTATTGAACATCTTGAACACGAGTCGGATGCATTCAATCTGCCACAGAAGTGCAATACCATGGACCCATATCAAAAAGCAAGATTTTTTGCTTAGCCGGACAACTTGTCAGATTTAAGGTACCTTAGTTTAAATGGTCTTTATCTTCGTTCACTTACAATTAGCCCAAACTACCATAAATCCGACAAATAATCTGACTAATCATGAAATCCAATTATAGCCCGGTTAATTGCCATTGTTAGAAATATCAGTTAATATCAGTTATATCAGTTTTCAATCCTTTGTGTGTCCTGTACCTATGGCAGAATTGACAATAAAGAGTTTGACTTGATTTGAAATTGTAGTCTAAAGAGGAAATACACGTCAAATGTTGCAAAGTCTATCAGTAATACAAAGGATTCAAAAATGGTGCATGTGAGCAAAAAGAGTTTGGGTCTTTTGCCTTTCCTGGCTTTATAGGCCGCTGCAACAAGATGGAGGACTGGCAAAGACTTCTGGGAAATGGTAGGCTAGAAGATTTGGACTGGATTGGTTGGACTGCAGTACCTATTGTACAGAGAAACCAGAGGATGTAACACTATTAACAATCAATATTTTAGTGTTATTTGGAAAAATAAATGCCAGTATATGAGAAGAGGTGATGCAATTAAAAGTTATGAAGAGGGAGAGAAAATGTTTTAGATTTTAATGTAATGAATGGAGTATTAAGTTAAAATGGTTAAAGCCATTCAATATGAGCTATGACTCCGTTTGGTTTTGCATTTCCAGTGCTCTGTTCAGTAAGGTAGGTGGCATAGATTTTTAAGATGTGATTATGATATTAATAAATTACCAGTGAAACTTTCAGATTTTCACCACCAAGTTCTTGTCTATCTGATGATAATATTTAAGCATAATTTTACCACCCACAATGCTCCATTGAGGAATAATAGATATACAGTGGTACCTCAGGTCTCAAACTCATTAGAACTCAAATTTCTTAAAAGTTGAACCAACCAGTTCGAAAAAAAATTACCTAGAGCTCCATCTGAATCTCAGAAGTCAAACGGTGAACACCGACCTAAGATAACTTGTATGCGTGGGGAAATGAGTCATATGGCACATTTCTCAGTGGAAACAAAGGGTAAAGCTTCAGTCTCAGCCTTCCATTCGCTGTGATAGCGTTGTGCATGTTTACACTAGCTGAATACATATACAGTGGTACCTCAGAACTCGAACTTAATCCATTCAGAACTCCGGATCGAATCCTAAAAAGTTCAAGTTCTGATCGAATTTTCCCCATAAGAAATAATGGAAAACCAATTAATTGTTCCCAGCCCCAAAAAATTACATCTAAATATGTTTTTTTAGCATTTAAACACAAAATGAACAGGATAAAACAAGAGCATATACTGTACTAAACACATCTAAGTACATTTATCAAAACAGGAAAGTAAAAACAGGAAAGTCAGGTTCCATGACCATTTTAATACCTTAAACCTCTCTGGGCCAGGACAATTTGACTTTTTCTATATAGTAGGATACCTTATGTGTACTGAGAAGTTCATACTACATGCATGATGCTATCACAGCGAATGCGAGGCTGATGCTGCATTCCATTTTGCCTCGGGATCCGATTTTCGGATTCCGATATTACGTCACATCCGCTAAAAACTCGGGAAAACCAAGTCGGATACGTTCCAATTGCCACAGAAGTAGCAATACCATGGACCCATATGGAAAAAGCAAGATTTTTTTGCTTAGCCGGACAACTTGTCGGATTTAAGGTACCTCAATTTAAATGGCCTTTATCTTCGTTCACTTACAATTAGCCTGAACTACCTTAAATTTGACAAATAATCCGACTAATCATGAAATCCAATTCTAGACCGGTTAATTGGTAGCCATTGTTAGCAATATCACTTGATAGCACATTATGTGCGGTGCTTTATGTATAAAACTCCGTAGCAACACGTGCACAGATAAGTTGGACAGTATAGTGTGTGCGACCAAGTTAATGAGCCACAAATGAGAAGTAGTGCTTAAACAGTATAAAACTACAACTTTCCCCTCTGTTGATAAAGGGTACAGCCGTCTTGGATTCTGAACTCGGGATCCACTGTGCTGCTCCGAGATATTTCTTGGATCTCCGAGAAACGGGAGTGTGCATGTCATCACTTCCGGCTTCAAAACTCCGGATTACGAGTTCCCAGGGCAAATGGAATGCACGATGAGACTGAAGCTTTACCCTTTCTTTCCGCTGAGAGACGTGTCGCGTGATTCATTTCCTCGTGTGTACAAGTTATCTTAGGTCGGTGTTCACGGTTCGACTTCTGAGATTCAGATTGAGTTCTAGGTAATTTTTTTTCAAAGTGGTTGGTTCGACTTTTAAGAAATTTAAATTCTAATGAGTTCGAGAACCGAGTTACCACTGTATTTAGACAGTAAAAATACATTTAGACAATGATAGACAGTAACATCCATCCAACCATTATCTATACGACTTTTATGTTGTAAGGTGTAGTGAATATGTACTTATTTTTTTCGGTTCCTACAATGTACTCCATACTGGAGTACAGTCTGGGGTCTGTTTTTTTATTCTCCTTCTCTCTCCTCATGTAATTGTTTTTCTCTGTTCTTCCTATATCCCTTGTCTTCCTGACCTGTCTACCCCCTATAATGTGATGTTTGTGTATATGTATGGTTGGGTTGATGGCCAGTTTTTTCGCTGAAAACATCAGAACCATGTTTCAGGCTGGCAAGGCTGCAACCATTGCCAAGGAAATGGAGCGCTACAACCTCTCAGCCCTGCGCCTGGCAGAAACAAGATGGACACAGTTGGGTGAGGTCAGATTGACCAGTGGCCAGTCCATTATTTATTCTGGACATGAAGAGGAGGCAGCAAACCATACAGAGGGAGTGGCCATCATGCTGACAAAAGACACCAGAAAGGCTCTAACTGCATGGGAACCCATCAGCTCTCGCATCATCTCAGCAACCCTCAAAACTAGCAACAGGAGAGTGAAAGCCTACATAATCCAGTGCTATGCACCCACCGACAACACAGATGATGAGGTCAACGACAGGTTCTATGACAGCCTAACCCACTTACTCGGTAGCATTGGAGCCAGGGACCTCATTATCCTGATGGAGGACTTTAACGCCAGGATTGGAGGCCGAAATGAGAGATATGAGGCAGTGATGCGTAAACATGGAGTGGGGACTGTGAATGAAAATGGCGAGATGTTTGCTGAGACCTGCGTGAACAATAATCTGGTGATAGAAGGGAATGTTTTTCCCCATAAGACAATTCACAAAACAACCTGAAACAACAGAAAACCAAATCACATTTGTATCAATAAAAAGTTCAGAACTATGGAAGATGTCCCATCTCCTGGTGGGAAAATTCAAGCTAAGGCTGAAGAGACATCATCAAGCGAAGGGTTAAAGAGCGAAATACAACACTGACTACCTCAGCAATGCTCAAGTGACAAAACAGTTTAAGGATATTCTCTCAAAGAAAACTGCGGAGATACAGCTTGGAAAGATGGAAGGATGGACAATAAACAAAGAATGGGAACATTTAAAAGCTGCTTGGAGCTCAAAATGTGAGGAGGCTTTGGGGAGAAGTTCCTAAAAACACAAAGAATGGATAACACCAGAAACCTTCAACATAATCCAGCAGAGGAGAAAGCTAAAGGAAAAAGTGAACAACGCAAGAACAAGATCTGAAAAAGCAATGGCTCAAAAGGAGTACAACCATTACCACAAAGAAGTATGGCAGAACACCAGGAGGGATAAGACATCACAGATAGAGAGACTAGCTAAGGAGGCAGAACTTGCAGCATCTCAAAGAAATAAGAAAGAACTGTATAACATCACAAGGAAATTGTCTGGGACATATCAACAAAATAATAAACCGATTATGGGTAAGAATGGCTAACTACTTTTAACCCCAGAAGAGCAACTTGATAGATGGGTAGAGCATTTCCAAGAGGTTTTGAACAGACCACCACCAGCAGAGAAGCCAAATATTCTTAAGACCAGGACACTGCTAAATATCAAGTGTGACAGAACAACAAAAATGGAAATAGAAACTGCAAACAACTGAAAATTGGAAAGGCTGCTGGCCCTGACAATATTCCACCTGAAGCCATTAAAACTGATATAAATACATCTACAGACATGCTCTACAGCCTCTTTGGGAGAATTTGGTTGGATGAAAAGACACCCACTGAATGAGCAGAGGGGCACATAGTGAAATTACCAAAGAAAGGGGACTTAAGAACTATCGGGGCATTACCCTACTTTCAGTGCCCAGTAAGGTCTTCAATCGGGTCATCCTCAACTGTCTTCAGGAAGCTGTAGACAAGAGGCTCCGGGATCATCAAGCAGGATTCAGGAAAGATCGCTGATGCACAGATCACATAGCAACACTACACATCATCATTGAACAGTCTACTGAATGGAACACGTCCCTGTACATGAACTTCATTGACTTTGAGAAGGATTTTGACAGCTTAGACCGGACAGCACTATGGCAACTAATGGAACACTATGGAATCCCCACCAAGATCATAAACCTCATAATCATAAACCTCGTATGACAGCACCTTATGTAAAGTCATGCATGCAGGCCAGCTTTCCCGGAGCTTTGAAGTCAAGACGGGTGTTAAACAGGGATGTCTTCTCTCACCATTCCTCTTCCTCCTCGCAATTGACTGGGTCATGAGGGAAACATCGGAGGGAAAGAGAAATGGAATTCAGTGGACAATGTGGGAGCAGCTGGATGATCTGGAATTTGTGGATGATATTCACACACGTAGACACAAGTACAAGAGAAGACAGACAGACTTAGACAAACTGCAATAAAACTTGGTCTCACTCCCAATACAACAAAAACACAAGTGATCAAGATCCACTCCAAAACCAGCAACCTCATTTTCATGAACAACACTGCCCTAGAGGAGGTAGGAGCTTTTACCTACCTAGGCAGTGTTGTGGATACCACCGGAGGGACGGATGGAGACATCGGAAGCAGAATCAACAAGGCTAGAGTGGTGTTTAACATGCTCAGAAAGATCTGGAGCTCAAAAAACATCTCCACCAACACTAAGATACACATCTTTAACTCCAACGTGAAACAGGTGATGCTGTATGGATCTGAAACATGGAGAACAACAAAACACACAAAACACAGGCTGCAAACATTCATCATCACATGCCTAAGGAGGATACTAAACATTTGGTGGAAAGACAAGGTGAACAATTTGGACCTGTGGAAAAGAACAAGTCAAGACCCCATAGATTTACAAATCCAGAAGAGAAAATGGAGTTGGATTGGTAACACCTTCAGAAAACCTGCCATAAATATTACCCGTCAAGCCCTGAAATGGAACCCCAAAGGGAAAAGGAAACGAGGCTGTCCCAGGAACAGTTGGAGAAGAAGTGTAGAGGCAGAAATTTCCAAGAGTGGGCTCAACTGGGGAGAACTTGAGCAAAAAGCCATGGATTGAGTGAAGTGGAGGATATTCGTCAACAGCCTATGCACCCAAGAGGAGCAAAGGGCTTAATGAATAATGAATTTGTCTGTCTAATTGAATAAGACCTTCTTTGACCATTTTCTAATCACCTTCGTAATTCATAAGTACACACTTACCACAACTGATTGTCACACGTATCATTTTTAAAGGTGAATGCGTACTTGCGTACCAGTTATGTCCATCCCTACCTATATAGGGCTTATTCATCCTATTACTCATGTTATTGATTACAATAGAAATACCCCTCACTACCTCCATCTACTCGAGCAGGGCACACACACTTCAACAAGTGTCACAGCAGGCCTTCTCTAAATTTGATTTAGAGATACCTTAGTCTAAGGCACTACATACAAAAAACTTTCTACAAACTGTTGACATTAGGCCTACATGGTCATATGATTACAACAAGGCCATACTTCCTGACCCTAGTTGTTCAAGTGTCCAAAAACTGCACTCGATTGCCAATGGCATTAGTCAAATGAGGAGTACCACAGGGATGAGAAAAGCTACCTGATTGGCTTGGGAATGGGCTCCCATTGACATCTATCTGTTTTTTTTCAGGGTGGGTTGGGAAAACTCAATAATATTCATGAGAGAAATCAGTCTAAGGCATTCACTGGCCAATCAGGTAACACTTCTCTTATGAATATTAATGAGCTTCCCCAAACCAGCCTGTAAAATGAAAATTCACTTCACAGAAATTAGCATCAAATATTAACAGTACAACAGAGGTGCAGCAGAATAGCATTGTGGTGTACTTTAAAAGGGTAAGACTTTTAAAACAATCAGATTGCATATTTTAAAGCATTTTAGTGGATTATCCCCTACTAAATTACTAGTTAGGCAACGTTAACAGATAAGGCTAAAATACTGGATAAAGTTAGCGACACATAACATTAGCCACATATGGAACCCCTGAAGGGACCTGTGCAAAAAATTTACATACTGTAATCTTACTTTCACGTACGTACAACTTACTTTCGCGTGCACACGACTTAGATAATTTACATTTTTTGCACAGGTCTGTTCAGGGGCTCCGTACCCATGAACAGCTTATTAAAGGAAAGTTCTATTCTCTTAGTGCTGTTTGAACCTGCCTTGTGGAATTACAGAAAAAAAGGCATCTCATCTTGATTTTATTTTTTGCAGGGTGGCGGGAGTTAAATATTAGTTAAATAGAATATTGGGGCATGTGATCTCAACTCCTTGGGTTTTGCAAGCTTTTCCCTGTTCCTTATTTTTAATATACCAAACATTAAGCTTCCCAGTTGTGTGGTCTTTGTGAAAATATGTAAATGCAGATTATATGGAAGGAAAATACAGTGGTACCTCAGTTCTCAAACTCATTAGAACTCAAATTTCTTAAAAGTTGAATCAACCAGTTCAAAAAAAAAGACCTATAACTTGATCTGAATCTCAGAAGTCGAACCGTGAACGCCAACCTAAGATAACTTGTACGCGCGGGGAAATGAATCACGCGGCACATCTCTCAGCGGAAACAAAGGGTAATGCTTCAGCCTCAGCCTCACATTCGCTGTGATAGCATCGTGCATGTTTACACTAGTTGAATACATATTTAGACAGTAAAAATACATTTAGACAACAACAAACAAATTTATTTTTGTATAGCGCATTATCACAACATTACATCGTCTCAAAGTGCTTTACAGCATCCCCACCCAAAGCCCCCAGTGAGTAAGCCATAGGCGACAGTGGCAAGGAAAAACTTCCGAGAAGGATGAAACCTTGGGAGGGACCAGACTCAAAGGGGGAGCCCATCCTCCAGGGGCCGGCAGGGATAGTCAAATACAGTAAAATTTGAGACACAAACGGGGAGCAGGGGGGAGATGACAAGCGGCTACCAACGCTCCCTCCAATCTCCAGGCAACCAGAAGGCAGGCAGTGGGTCATACATGGAAGATGACACAGTCAGAATGGCGAGCTGGATGCACGGACGTCATTGGTAGTGGCGATGTCACATGTTGCAGGGTGTGCTGGACATCTTGATAGAAAACTCGAATCAACAAGTTGATAGACAATGATAATAACAATAATTATTATTATATAATAAAATACATTTAAAAATAAAGATGTCATTAATTATTTTAATATTAATAATAAACCATTAATACATTAAATTATAATAATATTGTCGTGCCCAGTGGGATGGAACGGAGACAAAGGCGCAGACGTCAGGGTGTCAGGGAATACTGGGTTTAATTACAGGCAAGGCAGGCAAAACGCAGACGGACAATACATCAACAAACTGGGGAAACAAACTGAAACGCGTACTAAATACAGAGGACTAATGACAACAACCAGAAACAGCTGATCACACGGGGATTCCACATGGGGATTCCACACTGGGATTCCACACAGGACACATTGTAGTACAATATTTTTCCAGACTTCTTTTGTCCAATTTTGGTGAGCCTGTGCCCACTGTAGCCTCAGTTTTCTGTTCTTAGCTGACAGGAGTGGCACCAGGTGTGGTCTTCTACTGCTGTATCCTACCTGCTTCAAATTTCAATTTTTTTGTGTGCTCCTAGATGCTCTTTTGTATACCTTGGTGGTAATGGTTAGTTATTTGAGTTACTGTTGCCTTACTATCATCTTGAAGCAGTCTGGGCATTCTTCTCTGATACCAACAACATTTTTGGCCCATTGTTTATAAATCATAGAGATGGTGGTAGATCAGCAGTTTCTGAAATACTCATAACAGGAAATCTGGCACCATCAACCATGTCACATTCAAAGTCACATAAATCACTGTGTTTTCTGTAGATTCTGGTATTTGATGTGAACATTAACTGAAGCTCCTGACCTGTAACTGCAGAATTTTATACTTTGTGCTGCTGACACATGATTGACTGATTAGATATTTGCTTCCACAAGCAGTTGAACCCTTGTACCTAATAAATTGGCCAGTTAGTATGTTTTTGTGTGTGTGTTTGTATGTGTATACAAACACACACACACACACACAAAGACATGTTGGCGTACCTTTCTAAATGGGGACCTTCCATTCTTTTCTAGGGGAAGAACCCTAATCCTAATCACAACACATGTAAGACGTTTGGTCTATTTACTTTTTTGGTTGCATTCACAGATTTTTTTTTATAAATTTGAGGTTGTTCAAATGGCGACCTGAGAAATGTCCCCAAAAGTAAGGATGTTTCAGGTTTTACCACACTTGTGATAAATATGGGCTATGCAAACCCCACATTCATCACATTGTGGGGACATTGTGTCCCCATAAGGTAAGGTATACCCGCTCACACGTATATACAGTGGGTACGGAAAGTATTCAGACCCCCTTCAATTTTTCACTCTTTGTTATATTGCAGCCATTTGCTAAAATCATTTAAAATTATTTATATTACATTATAGGAAAAAAAAAAACATTTTAAATGATTTTAGCAAATAGCTGCAATATAACAGAGTGAAAAATTGTAGGGGGTCTGAATACTTTCCGTACCCACTGTATGTGTGTGTAAACACAACTTTTTTAACAAACAAATATTTAATCTTCATTTAAAGGTTGAAGGTTTTGATCGATAAAAGTAATCTAATATAAACCATGAATGCTTGGCTTTACAAACATTTATTCAACAAAATTCAACAGAAATGTCACTTTTCTCTATGGAGGAAAAAGTACATCCTTACATTTAATACTTGATGTTGCCCCCTTTAGCAGATACAATATCTTTCTTATAGCTGTCTATCAGCTTTTCATATTGGCTTAGAGAAATTGTTGCCCATTCCTCCATGCAGGATTCCTTTAACTGTGTGTTGTTGAAGGGGTTTCTTGTATGGCCCTCTTCAAGTTTCTTCCACGACATTTCAGTTGGATTAATTTAACTTGGCCATTCCACAGCCCTTCATTTCATTGTTACACTCTCTTCTACCTCTGGGGTCGAGTGCATCGTCGGCAACGCAGGGTGCTTTTCGTGTCTATTTCAGTTTATATCTCGCTGAAATCTTAATATAGAATCATGAAAAAAATGCTGGATAAATCCGTAATCTGTCTTCTTTTCAAAACATCCATTGTCGGAAGTATTAAAGTTTTTAAAATTAGGTTAAATCGGCAAAAAAGTAAACCATGTCACCTTACTTTGTTTTACCTGCATCGGGGGCGTGTAGTAACGCTGTCACCCGAAGATTGCTATTCACATTCTAAATAGCCGTATTATCGCACATTCAAATTGCATTCATACGGTAATTTGATTAACAGCGCAATGGTGAAACTCGATCCAGATACATCCCCATCAGCGGCATAAAAAGGGGTTGGGGACGCTTCGCGTCGTGGCCGCATCACCACCTCGGGTGTGCATTATTTTTCTAATAATTCAACGGCCTGTCGTCAATTATTCCTTACGTATACCATAGACAAAAATCTACAAACACTGATGCAGTAAACTTTGTGAAAACCTACTTGTGTTATTCTCAAAACTTTTGTCCATGGCTATAGATTTAATGCATCAGTGTTGTTCTTCCACTTTCTCTGTATGCTGATACTTTATCAGAAAACTACAAAATGTCATCATCCAACTCTGAGGTAGGACAAATTCTTATCTTGGACGAACTTTTAGCATGATTCCTAGGAATTATTCTGAGACACTAGTTAAATACGAAAAGAAAAATCATATTTTTCCATACTGTGTGGATGTGCAGCTGAAATGTACAACTAAAAGTGTACATGGGCCAATTGTGTACACAAAGTGTACACAAACCCTGTACAACTGCCAATGTTGCAGCCCTTCTGGCCTGTCAATACCTTTCAGCTCTCTATAGATACTCATGTCACTGTCCTGAAGGCCTCCTTCAGCCTGACAGCTTCACTATAAGCCCTACTACAAACTCCATCCCTTTACCCATTTTGAAAAAAATTATCCTGATCTGGATCACAGCAGATGACAAGAGGAAACTGCGAATCAAATGATATGGCACATTCACAACATTATTGAATGTTGCATGTTATGAAAACAAATTGGTGTAACCTCACTTCATTTATTGTACAAAGCACCCATCCATCCATCCATCCATTCATTTACTACTGCTTATCCAGAGTCAGGTTGCATGGGTAGCAGTCTAAGCAGGGATGCCCAGACCTCCCTCTCACCAGCCACCACCTCCAGCTCCACCGGGGGAATACCAAGGCATTCCCAGGCCAGCTGAGATATATAATCTCCCCAGCATGTCCTGGTTCTTCCTCTGGGCCTTCTCCAGGTTAGACATGCCCAAAATACCTGCTGAGGGAGCTGTCCAGGAGGCATCCTAGATAGATGCTTGAACTATCTCAACTGGCTCCTTTTGATGCAGAGGAGCTGCCGCTCTACTGAATGTCCAGGCTCCTCACCCTATCTCTAAGGCTGAGTCCAGACACATATCGGAGGAAACTCATTTCTGCCGCTTGTATTCACAATTGCATTCTTTCAGTCACTGCCCAATGCTCATTACCATAGGTGAGGGCAGGAATGAAGCTTGACCAGTAAACCGAAAGCTTTGCCTTCCAGCTCAGCTCCCTCTTTCCCCAAAAGAACTGTATAGCATCAGCCTTACTGACAACACTGCACCAATCCATCTATCGATCTCCTGCTCCCTCACTCATGAACAAAAGATAAATAGAATGATTGTGCAAGATTTTATTTTGTCATTTTCATTAAAGGAGCATGAAAGCTGGAGCGTTGAACTGCTAATGTTAAAGCCTCCAACTATTTACACTAGAAAAGGAAAAAAGTACCCCATAAAAATACTTACAATGCATAAAACTATAAAATGTCAGTTACCAAGAGAAACAGGTCAGTCTGATAAGATACATCTACTCAGTTCTTAGAGCTAGAAATTTAATTAAGCAGAAACAAAGTATGTGCTTCCATACTAAAAATGCTGGCCTAACCCTGGGACAGGCCAGGAAAGGTACTGGCTACTACTGCATCAAAAGAAAGGAAAAGCAGCTACTCATGAATGAACCTTGCAGACGCCTTTCTTCTGCACTCAGGCCTCAGCCAGTCCTGTAGTTCAAAGTCACAATGTCAGAGGGGAAGCCGTCCTTCAGCATGATGCCTCTGTCTTGATGGCAGTCCAGCTCTTCAATAAAGCCATGCCAGTAGATAACCAATCCTGGGCCAAACCTGAGGAAGACAGAGTAAAATCAAATAGGAACTAGTATTAGACATTAGTTTGGGAATACACGGTTACAAATCACACCAACACCAAAATGTTTAAATATAAGTCAGGCTATAGGAACCTATGTGGGAGCATCATAAAAAGGAAAAGGTCATCATACTAGATTTGGGTAAAACCTATTATCGTGTCATGTCTGGATGGTATGACATTATAATTTTTTTTTACGCAATGTATCTTAAATTGCAGCAGCCAGTATTAAAAGCCTGACAGAACAAACTAGTCAACAGACCAAATGCAAAGTCACACACTGATAAACCATATTAAAACAGGTTCATATATTGGCTTTGTGATTTCTCACAATTTGATTAGTCCAAGTTATTTATCCATGTCTGCTAAGTTGGAAAAAGATCCATGAAATGTTGTTTGTGGTGGACCGGTCTCCCTGAGTATAACAATTCCAATGAAAACTGTTATGCCTTATTTGAAAGCCAGATAACCAATGCTCATATTTTTAGAAACAATTCATTGTGAAAGCATTTCAAGGAGAAAGGCACCATGGAAGTCAAACATCTGTCATATTTGTGGAGATACACTACTGGAATAATGAGTATTATTATGTTTTCCTGATTTTAAATCGATTTTATAAATAAAACTGGACCACAATAGTCCCTCTAACTGTCTTCATTTTGATGACATCATACCTGTTCCAATAACTCCAGAACTGCTCATTCAGGTAATTCTGGTGGCTGTGATCATCCCCAAAAGAAGCTTTGCTCTCGATCCAGTGAACTATCCGACCCTCAACAGCTGCAAGTTCACAAACAGTCAAAGCACCTGTTAGGCACATTTCAAACAAACCTCCATGTTAAACAAGTAAAATGCACTAAATTGACTTGTATTGGAACTGAGCTCAGAAGCTCAGAGCCCTGTGTGTTCGCCATGGGACTATCAATGTGAAAGCTCAGGAGCTACTGTGGATTCTGTTGTGTATCTACAGAAATAAAAGCAAATACTCCAACGGTTCTTCCGAATTCCACGTTCCTTTATTTGCTGACCAAGGACAACCAAAAAAACAGCTAAAAAAAAAAAACAACCGTCTTACTTGCTTACGGACACCACCCGCCGTTTTCGCGCTCACCGTTTTTGTCCTCTTGCGCGGCATCGCACGCCAAAATCACAGGCAATTTTGGGTCACAGTGCGTTAACACTGGTGCAGCTACAAGCTGCGCTTTTGTGTGTTCAAAAGCATTCTGGCATTTTTTTGACCAGTTCCACTCTTTATCTTTATGCAACAGCTCAGTCATGGGCTTAATTTCACTTGCCAGATTCGGTATAAATTTCCCATAGTAATTAGGTAGGGCGAGAAATTTCGGACACGTTTCTAGGCACTGGTGCCTTGTCAATAGCTTCAGTTTTCTCTTTAATTGGGCGTACACCTTCAGCATCAATTACATGTCCCAGGTCCCAGTGGAAATTAGCGGGAGAACATTTCAAACTGGATTTAAGGAAGCACTTTTTCACACAGCGCGTAGTCAGAGTATGGAATAGTCTTCCTGATAATGTAGTGCAAGCTGAATCCTTGGGTTCCTTTAAATC